>JAWWEU010000029.1:2024198-2040719 GCA_035583155.1 Acropternis orthonyx
CTCCAGCCCTCTGACCATCCTGGTGCCCCCTCTGGACTCTCTCCAGCAGCTCCATGTCCTCCCTGTGCTGCCCCCAGAGCTGGGGCAGCTCTGCAGGGGGGTCTCACCTGGCGGGGGGCAGAGGGGAAATTCCTTTCCAGCTCCCTGCAGGCCAAATCCCTGAAGTGCAACACCTCCATTATCCTGGTTCTGGCCTCTTCCCAACGTATTTGCTTCCAGGTGACAGGACAAAAATGAACCTCCCACTCTTTCTCACAGCTTACTTGGAAGAAAGCAAACCTGTGAGATTCACCTCTGACCAGCAGCACTCAAGGACTTGCCTGTGGTGGCTTTTGCCCAGCCTCCAACATGAAGACAGATCCATAGCATTTATCATCCCACTTCTTCTGCGCTCTGGAATGGTCAGCAGGTCCCTGATCAAAGAGGGTGAGGGTGGAGGAGGATGCTCATGGTGAGCCATGGCCATGGGCCATGAATTCACAGTCATGCCCACCTCCTTTTTGAGGTTCATGCTCTTTGAATGCTCTTTCCCTTGCTGGTGCTCATATTTACACTTTCAGGTCATTCTCCTTGTGCTTCTGCAGGCCTCACTTCCTTAATTATCCATGTCATATGCAAGGTCACTGTTGCCCTTTCTCCTGTAGCAAAGCTTTGCCCCACAGCTGAGCTGAACCACCAGAAAAAGTCTTTCAGATCTTCCCTAGCAAGTGAGAAAACATTTAGCCTTGGGAAAGCTGACAGAGCCCCTGGAATAAGGGACACGTGGGACTGGAGTGGGTGAGAGCAGGACATCTATTAGCTCAGAGCCCTGCAGCAAAATCAATCCTCTGCTGCTGAATTCCCCTCTGAAGGTGTGGATAGTTTTCCATGATTCCTGGAAAAAGCTCCTGCCCTGCCTGGATGTGCACAGGGTGTGAGTGTGCAGAAGGGCTGTGCTCAGACTCCTGGGCAGAGATCTTCTCACTTGGCTTTAGATGACTGCAGTGCTCTTCTTGCCAGCTGGGCCACTCATTCCTCTCTCATTTTCACTCACTGCAGAGAAAAATAAACTTCCAGGCAAGACAGGTCTGATATACTGTGGCACACGCCCCTGACCTGCTGCAGGAGGTGATTAACTCTGGTGAAGATCCTACCTCTGGCTGGATTTAGACTGACCCTGTGTCTGGTTTCATCTTCTCAGGAAGCATTTTGCAAGGAGGCCTCAGTGACACAAAAAGATGTTGTACAAACACCGTGTCCAAGGAAGCTCAAAGCTCTTATTCCTAAATGGAAAGGAAAGCAAATAGCTGAGCACATTAAAAAAAAATCTAGGAGGGCTGGAATGAGTTCAGGCTCTGTCCAGAGGCTTTCTAGGAGACACAGAGTGATGCCCTACAGCTAGAAGGGGTCAAAGCCAATTGCCTGGAAGCAGAAGCTCTGTCAAGGGCTCAGATGTTCAGGCAGAGTTTCAAGTGAAGCCTTGAACTGCCCAACCATGGCTAGCACAGGGGGGATGAGGAGCTGACCCCCAACATGTCTCACCAGAACCAGGAGACTTCATGAAAACAGAGGGAAGCCAACACGCCCTGGCCTCCCTGGCACCTGCTAAGAGCTGAGGAGCCCGGAGAACTGCCTTGTGCCCAAACCTGAGGGCTGGCAAAACACGGGCAGCCATCCAGCACAGCCCACTCGCTGAGGCTGGGTAAGGCAGGACAACCACTGCTCTTCCTGCCCTCTCTGCATCCCAGGGGAGCACAGGCTGTTCCCACTCAGTTCCAGGGCACCTCCTCCTCTTCCCACTGCCGCTCCCCTCCTCCACGCAGTAGTGGCTCAGGGCCATGTTGCAGTTCAAATGGACAAGGCAGGAGGTGAACCAGAAGGGAAGATGAACCAGGCAGGGGCAGGCAGGGAGATAAAGAGGCAGGGGATGAAGCAGGCAGGGGATGAGTCAGGCGGGTGGATGAAGCAGATTGATTTTAGTCTAAGCAGCCAAGACCTGATGCTGCTGCAGAAGTACCCCTGGACTGATTTATCCAGAGCTGGCACAGAGCCTTGAGTGCTGGCTGGGACAGGTGATGGTCTGCATTGACAGGGGCTCACAGGAGGTCCCTGCAGGTTCAGCAGGACCCTGACCTGCATTAGCTGGGGAGATGAGGAGCACTGTGGGGTGGCACAGCCAGGTCCCAGCAAGGAGTCCAGGCTCACCCAGTGAGAGCAGCAGCCAGGACAGCTGCCAAAGGCAGCAGAGAAGAGCAGGCCCGTGGTGGGGCTGGGGGATGTGCTGGAGAGCCCGAGCCCAGCCGTGCGAGGGCCACGCTGATGTCCGATGTGCTCACGGACAGCCCGGAGCAGGGGCTGCTCATTTGATTAATGACCCTTTTGGACAGTTAGAGAAATTGTTAGACTCGGCCAGCGCAACAAAAGAGATTGGCAATCATGTGAAAAATAAGGAAAAGGGTTCAGTGAAATCCTGGCACTGTGAAATGAATGTAATTAATTCAAAGTGAGTCAGGCCAGAGTGTCACAAACGTCGTGGCCAAGCATTGCCTTGCTTGGGGAATGAGAGCAGAGCGTGGTAATGTGGGCACGGCCCCGTGGTCTGCCCACGGATCCGGGCAGCTGAACACCAGCAGTGGGAGCCTGGTCACAGCACAACCCAGGGAGCCTGGGAATGGTGTGTGGGTAACAGGGGTGAGAGTGGGCATGTGAGAAATGCCAAGGGCTGGGATGCAGAGCACAGGGCCAGTGCTGAGGCAGAGCCTGAGGTAAAACAGCCCCTGCAATGCTGCAGGAGGAGATGGTGAGATGAGGGAGAAGGAAGAAGTGCCTCAAATTTCATTTAATTCAACGTGCATATGATGGGGAAGGTTGGCAGGTGATCACCCTTGCCACAAACAGGCTGACCCACCTCCAGGCACTCCAGGAGTGGGGACACAGAGTGGGGACATGCATGGACAGCAGGGTCAGGCTGGAGCCAAGAGCTGCAGTGGCAGTATTTGCTGCTGCTGTGTTTGTCAGCTCAGAGCAGGTCCAGGTTCCTGTCTGGTCAGAAAATGATTCAGTTTCATGAGAATAGAAAGAAAAGCCCAAAGGAAAAAAAATCCCATCCAGGGACAAAGAGGAGCTTGTCAGCATTTTGAAAATGAAAAGGAAAGCAGCAGCAGCCATTTCCCAGGGTGCTGGATGGACTCCTCTAGCAGGTATTTACAAAAGCAGCAGGACATCTGGACAGTTTCAGGGATGCTCTTCCCTAGGCAGGGATGGATGTGTTGAAGTGAGAGCTGGGGAACACACAGACCCGTGTGCTGGAGCATCCCTCACATATAATCTCCAAGTGCATCCCAACAGGGTTTGAGGGAGCAGGGGAAGCTCCCAGCCTGAACATGGTGGGATGGTCCCTGCTGGACGTCCCAAAATGCCTCCTTGGATATTAAAATGCCCTGTGACAGTTTGTTTACAGCTCAGTCCATGAGTTTATCCAAACCCTTCATAGTGCAGGCCCCACTGCAGTCCTGCACGATTTAATTTCCACCCACACATGGGTGATTCCAAGCCAAGGGATCTCCTCAGTCCATGTCCCACTGCTGGCACGGGGCTCCTCTGCCAGAACCAGAGCAGGGCCCAGCAGCACATGGTGATCCCCAGGGTGTGTGGTGCCCACAGAACATCCAGGGGTGGCTCCATCCCTCAGGGTGGTCACTGCCTTTGCTGTCCTGCCCAAGGGAAGTGACTGGGGGCATTGTTGGACAGTTGGGTTTCAGTCTGTGACATAAAGCAACAAAGATGTTTGAAGGAAAGGTGAAACACTGCCCTCCAAATTACTGAGGAATTGAGGCAGAAAGGCACCTTTTTGCATCCCTTTAAATGCATGTGTCGTTCTGAATGTCTTTTGGACCTGGGCTTGTCAGCTTCTACAGCAAGATGAGAAAATTGCTTAGCCTGGGGAGTTTCTGGTGGCTTTTGAAGGCTCTGGAAAGCAGAGCAAGAGTCTGAGGTCAGTTTGCAGGAAATCACCAACCTGTGTTGAGCACTCCCAGCTCCTCACGCTGCCCTTCACTGCCCGTGACCTGAAATGGTCATCCCCCCAAACAGCTCTGTCCTGTCATCCCAGAGCTGGCTCTGCTCCGAGGGGCACCTGCCTCCAGCACCAACATTTCTGCAGCCACTGATGGACACCAATCAAGAGCTTGGATCGATGGGAGGAGTACTCCCAAGGCATTTCCAAGTAAGAAAAGACATGTGTGTCACTCCTGAGATGGAGGAACACCCCAGGAAAACCAGGTTATGTGGATGGGGAAGCAGGTAGGAGCACAATAGGCAAAGGTGGCTGTGGGATTGAAGTTCTGGACTGGTGGGAAGGAGCAGAGAAAAGTGAGTTGGAGCACCTTAAAACCTCAGCTCTGCATCACAAACAACTCTACAGACAGAGGGTTTCTGTGCTGGCATCAGCTTGAGTGACTTGGAGGACTTTGTGTTCAGAATTTGACAGATTGTCATGAGGACAATCTATCTAAAATAGCTCATGGAAGTATATTTGTGCTAATTACGACCACAAGACCTGAAGCAAGGACTGCAGGAACTCCTCTCCGTGCTTGCAGTGACTGTGTCTTGCAATTTTATGTGGACTGCGAGTTTTAGCGTTATCTGCCCCAGGAGACGTGGTAAAAAACCTCTGGATCTCCTGGGAGGGAGGACCAGGTAGTGTCACAGGGCCAGAGGAGCCCTTTGCTCTGCCCCTCAAAGGCAAGGCTGTTGTCTCTTGGCAGGATTCTATTTCCAGCCATTGGGCTGCAAGGCTCCTCAGCTGCTCTTTGGGAGCCAGGGGACTTGGATGTCACAGATAGGCTTTGACAGGCATCCCAGAGGAGTTCTCTTTATGAAATCTGTCTCCAGGACCTGAGCTGAGAAGTCTGTCCTCTCTCCTGGGATTTGGTTTGCTGCCATGGGATCTTTCCTGTAATTTAGGGTACTGGGTCTGCGGTTCAAGGAAGAAGTGGTTGTTGAGGAGGAAACTCCTTTCCTCCCCAGGCCCACAGATCCAACTATTTTCCCCAGAAACTTTGGGAAAACACAGTTTGAGTACCTGTAATATCAGTCTGTAAGGCTGGTTTTGGTTGATCATAATTCCCTACTGAGAACTAGAGAGAGTAAGGGACATGGAAAAGGTTATCTGAGCAGGCAGAAGAACCACTTGACCGAGGTTGGCAGCACAGTTAAGCTTCTAGTTCTGTAATAACCTCACTGGGGGGGTTGAACAAGAGGAGGGCCTCGCTGGGACACAACCCCCTCCCACATTATACCAACAAAACTCCATTTCCACCAAATCCAAACCAAGCCAGCAAACCCACCCGGACCACAGAGAGCCACCCAGGGAAGTGGTGGACTCACTGTCTCTAGGAATGTTCAAAAAACCCATGGACACAGTGCTTAGGGATGTGGTTTAGTGGTGGATCTGGCAGTGCTGGGTTGATGGTTGGACTCAATGATCTCAGAGATCTTTCCCAGCCTTGATGCTTCCATGATTCTAAGCACAGCTCGGCCCATGAATTGCCGCTACAAGAAGGGCTTTGTGTGATCCCACTGTGCCCCCTCCCAGAGCTCTCCTGCTGCCTGCAGGGTTTACCTGCCTGAGGAGCTGTCACAGCACAGCTGACACACTTCAGCTTTGTTGTCAAACACCAAGGAGCTCCACAGAAAAGCACTTTTAGCTTTAACAACCCAGCTCCTGGTCCTTGTTTGCACACCGGGCAGTCGTACCTGCTGAAAACATCCCCGAGAGCCAGGGCAGTGCACAGGAGCAGGTACAAGACCTGCTGACCTGCTGGTTCAGCTCATTCCTATTTGGAGGTGGCAAAAGAGACCATGAAGGAGTCAGCAGGAGAAGGCTGGAGACTTCAAGCCGAATGAAGGAGTCAGCAGGAGAAGGCTGGAGACTTCAAACCAAACGTCCACTTTCTGAGAGCTGAGAAATGGGAAGTGACAAAAGCCGGGCTCCTTTTGCCGAGGAAAGAGATGTCCTTGGCACTTAAGGGTCCACTCAGCATTTCTCCCGGCTGCAGCTCCCTGCTGGAGGCCCTGCCCTGGAGCTGCTGCCACTGCAGCATCAGAGAATCCCTTTTTCCCTGGCAGCAGATTTGCTCCTGCAGCCAGCGAGGCGTGGGAGGCGCGTGCGGTCGCGGATCCGGGTGTCGCTCCCAGGAAATGCCGCGCTGGGCTGATGATCCAGCAGGTTACATGTGCTCCGACACGTTCCACACACCGGGATGCTGAGGAGTTCCTTGTCTTTAGCCTGGAGCACATGGTTTAGCCCCAGAACATGGCTGAAAACTCCAGAGAAAACCAAGTCATCTGCACAAACTCCGGAAGAGACAAGGAGGCTGGCTGGGATCTGCACACGGAGGCTGAATTTTCCACCCCTGTCCTGCTCCTCCAGTCACTCAGACTGGTGTGTACTGGTGCATTTGTATCAGGGTGAGTTCAGCCTCTTCTTCCAGATAACAAGCAGCAGGTGAAGAGGAAACAGCCTCAAGTTTCTCCTGGAGGGTTTCAGGTTGGACATCAGGAGGAATTTCATCACAGGCAGGGGGATTAGACATTGGAAGGGGCTGCCCAGGGAGGTGGTGGAGTCTCCATCCCTGGAAGTGTCCATGGAATGACTGGACATGGCAGTCAGAGCTCTGGGTTGGGTGACAAGGTGGAGATTGGGCAAAGGTTAGACTCAGTGGTCTTGGAGGTCTTCTCCAGCCTGAATGATTCCTAGAATCTCTGCCCCCACTTTCCCTATCCTCACATGATAGGGAGGAGGAGAAATGGGAGAGGATCCACGTCAGAAGTGGGACACCAATCAACAGATGGAGATACTTTCCTGGAGCTGCTCTCCATGAGCAGCCTCTGCTTTGGAGCTCCCTGCAATCCCAGACTTCAGGAGCCAGGACCTGGTCCAGTGAAAAAGCTATTTTCAGGCTTTCATTAGGAAGATCTGGCAAATTTTTGGCGGTTGGAGAGCACATATGAGGAATCAGTGTCCAAAATTCAGGCTCTGGGGAAGCTCCAGGAACAACTCTGACTTTCATTCCCGCTCATCCCCAGTTCAAAGACGTGCAACGTTCTCAGCACTTCAGGCTGCTTTGGGAACTGACCAAAAATTCCAAGGCTACACCTCGTTTGTATATAATCTGCATCCGAGGTTTGCTCCGGGACACATCCAGGCTGGCAGGAGGACACAGTTGTTTATACACCAGGACTGGTGAGCATAGAGCTGTGTAAACACAGAGGGCAGGGGGAAGGGGCTGTGAGGGTGGAAATGCAGCTTCCTGAACCTCTGAAAACAAATGTTTGCTCTCCGTTTTCCCCTTGGGTTTGCACAGCGTGGAAAGAGGGTCAGGCAAAGGCGCCCCTTCTTTGGTCACATTCCCATAGGAAGCATCTGCTGCTAAACATATGTTGCTGAATAAAACCCAAGCCATAAATACAAACACAGCCTTTTAGTGTGTTTCTGGTTCACAGACACTTCTGTAAATTCAGGATAGAGGGCTTGGGAGACAGGAGAGGACCTGTCAATGTCAGAGTCAAGCTGTTGGCAGCTGGATCGGTGGAACCTCTCCGTGGATCCACCAGCTGAGGGTTAGGAGCAAACTCAGACAAGACCCATTGCAGCTGTGCCAGCTTCTCAGGATAACAGAGCATGAGAGTGCATGGAGAAGGGTGAGGGAGGTGGAGGAATAGGGGCAGGCACAGTTCAGGAGTGGGGAGGACAGGGGAGGACTCCAAGTATCTCTGTTCTGGATCACATCTTCTGGGTTGGTAGCTGCTGCTCAGACATTTTTGTCCCTGTTCAACACAGGGACCTACCAAGAGGTGAGAACACATTTTCCGTACAAAACTCGGGCAGGAGCACACAGGGATGTGATTTTGCACCCTCAGTGACGGTGGCACAAAGCACCTTGTGTTTGGGAAGGGACCCAGACCTGCCATCTCCTTCCTGTCCTTGTGTGGGGACACTCAGTCTGGGCACAGGGGTGGTGTGAGAGCCAGCTCCAGTCACCTCAGAGCCAGGGCTGTGCCTTGCCATGTGGGACACCCCTGTTCTCTCCTCCCTCCACCCACCACTGTCCCCAAAGTGCCTGGTACCAAACCCAAATAGCTCCTGGGCACTGATTTCTGTCCCCTCCTGGGTGACAGTGCTGGTGGCTTCAGCCCCACTCCTCTCCCACAAAGTGACCTCTGTCCCTCCCTGCTGCACCCACTTGCATTTCAGGGAATCCTTTCCCTGCAAAGAGTTTAGGAATTTAAAATAATTTCTTTCTGCTGTGATTGAACAGAGGGCCCAGTGGAAAGTGATTTGTAGTTGCTAACAGGAAAGAAATTTTCCCTTTTCTTAAGCAAAGTAAATCAAGAACTGGATGAAACAAGAAAGTGCAATGTTTGGACATGGGAATTCCAGGGTTGCTTCTCCCCACAAGTCTTTTCCCACCTCTCCAGAGAAAAGCTTTGAGCCCCACAGGAAGGCACAGCACAAACCTCCTGAGACACTGATGGTATCTGGGACATGCAGAGGGATGGGGAGGCAAAAGGGAACGGTGTGGCCCTTCCCATGTGGACCCCCTGGGTGGGAGACCCTCCCTCCTTGCCCCTGGGAGCAGCGTGACCTGCACAACCAAGAGGCTTCAAATCTCTTTCATAAATAGTGAAAGGGCTCTGAGCCAACCCCTCCCTGCTCCTCTCGGGAGGCTTTTCCACAACCACCCTGATCTTCTGATGGCTTCAGCAGTTTTTCCAATTTCTACTCAAAATATATTCATGAATAGTTTATCCCATTTGCTCTTGTGCCAACACTGGCCTATAGTTTAAATAACAAGCTGCTGTGCTGATGTTTACCCTTCCCTCCCTCTCTTTCTCCCCAAAATATTTATAGAGAGCTATCACATGCCTTTCAGCCATCGCTTTTTCTGGGTTAAGCATTATGGGGCAGTCCCATGGTTTATACATGAGCTGAGCCAGGAGAAATCTCCTGCAGGGCCAGCAGCCTCAGGTGCACAGGGAGAGGAGCATCCCAGGGCTCAGGAGCCTCCTGACATACCAAGGCAGAGGGACAGGGCAGTGCCACCCACTTTTAACAAGAATTCCGTGGGCACAGTGCATCCCTGCACTGGTTTCCAGCGGATGAGTGGCGTGGAGAGGGGCTCGAGCCAGGAATCTCAGCAGGAAAGGAGGGTAATTTCATGGTGTCCCACCTCAGGTGCTGCACAGATTGCCCTGGTTCCTCCTTTCGTAGGTTCCCTGACTCAGTGTGCTGCTATCGGTCTCTTGTCTCCAAGCTCTGGCTGGGTTAGACATCTGACATTCCTTGGTGGGGTTCCTCAGCAGGGATCCACCTGGATGCTCTCCTTACAATTGTCCACACTTTCTCCCTCCTGGATGCCCGTTTATTCCTTTTTTATTTTTTTAAATTTCTTCGCCCTGGGTCTTGAAATCAGATGTTGGGGTTGAAGTGGGTCCTTCCAGCCTTCCTCTGGTGTCACAGAGCCATCAGAGAGAGTCACAGAATACTCTGAGTTGGAAGGGACCCACATCAAGTGCAACCCTTAAGTGAATGCTGTCATCCAATGACTGATCCTGTCCAACATCCCAAGCTTAATCCCATGAAGTCCAAAGTCTTCTGAAATTTCTGGCATGGAAACACTTGTTGGGCACTGACCAGGCTCCCCAGGGCAGTGGGCACGGCCCCAGGGCTGCCAGAGCTCAAAGGGTGTTTGGACAACACCCTCAGGGACAGGGTGGGATTACTGAGGTGTCTGTGCAGGACCAGGAGTTGGGTTCTGATCCTTGTGAGTCCCTTCCAGCTCAGGATATTCTGATCCTGTGATCATGTAAAAGTTATATGGTTGTAATTTTCTTTCCAATAACCCTCTTCTTCCACACCACATCGGTGCTCGTGCCCACAGGAGTCTTTCACTGAGATGAAAAACTATATGACCAGAAAGAGGAGAAAAGATGACTTGAGACCTGACCTGAGCAATAGACCAGGCTTTAGAACAGACTTTAAAGGAAATTGTAATTAAAAGCATTGAAGTAAATAGAAAGAGGGATTAAATACCACATGGATTTACCAAAGGCACTCTGTGGCAGGTTGGCTTTATAGCTTTTTTAAGAAAGTATCTGCTTTCCCAGACAAAAGAATTCCAGTAGATCTCATCTCCCTGAACCTCAGTCAAGCATTTGATGTAACGCACATGAGAAATTATTAATTAAACTGGTGAAGATGGGGATTAATGGAGAAATGATAAGGAACAAGGGTAAGATGGGAAATGGCTGGAGGGGAGGTAGCAATGGATAGTGTTCAAACAGCAAGCACTGAGCTGCAGGCAGGCTGCTAATGGAGTTCCTCAAAGATCCATTTGGGGTCTGATTTTGCTTAATATTTCCACTAATGATCTTTGCACAAAAGGTAGGAGGCTGCTGATAAAACCTGCTGAGGATTCAAAGGAGGAAGCCGATGCATGGCAGCAGTGGAATATCAAACAGAGTGATTGGGTGACCTTAAAGACTGCAGTAAGAGACCTGGAAGGAAATTCAATAGTACAAATGTGAGGTCAGGTAGTCAGGAACTGGTGCAGGAACTCCAGCTGTAGCTGGAAGTAAATGAAAAGCACAAGGAGCTCGCTGGGGGAGTCAGTCACCAAAGGGCCATAAGCTGTCAATTTGGTTCAGCGGTGAAACAAGCGTGTGTGAGCCGAGCTCGAGAGCTCCTGGAGAGAGAAACCCCTCAACACTTCAGGCAGAGCATTACTGAGGCCTCATCAGGATCAGTCTTGCCAGTCTTGCTCCTTCCAAGAGTCTCCCACATGGCCCCCTCTCATCTTCAAAGGCTTTGGCCCTCCCTGCCCACCAGGAATGCTCTCCCAAAGGCTCCATGGAGGGTGAGGGAGGAGAATCGTTTGAGCTGATGAGTGATATGGCACAAAGGAAAACAGGTTTGAACAAACCACGAGTCCTGACATAACCTGATAACAACAGGAGAAGGAAAAGTCACAGCAATATGTACTGATCAGTTTGTGTGAACACTGGGAGGGGTCTGGGACCACCACCATCTCCAGCCCTGTGACCGTGCAGAGCTGTTGCACTCTGTGCTCCAGGTTTTCACTAATTCAGGATGATTTTCTTCACAGAAAGGGTGGTCAGCCATTGGAAGGGGCTGCCTAGGAAGGTGGTGGAGTCCCTATCCCTGGAGGAGTCCAAGGAATAACTGGGCCTGTCACTCAGAGCTCTGGGCTGGGTGACAAGTTCACAGGTTGGACTCGAGGATCTCGGAGGTCTCTTCCAACTTAAATGATCCTGTGATTCTGGGACTGAGCCAGCTGGTTTCATGCTGTATCTCTGCTGCTCTCCCTGCCTGCTGCCCAGAGGTTTGGCACTGAACTGGGTGAGAAGGACATCTATCAAAACATGTCACCTGCCATGCACTTGGCTCCTGCTCCAAACCTGACAAGAACCAGCCACTGTGTGACATGGTGGCCCAGTCTCAGTGTTGGCAGTGGCCAAATCTCCTCCATGGCCACTCAGTGAGAGCAGGCATGTCTTGGCTTCTGCTGGTGGGTGATAAAGCACCAGTGGGCCCATGCAGATGTGAAGGCCAGATGTCACTCACCCTCACTGAAAACTCCCTGTGCCTCCTCCCTTCGAGTGTCACTTCTCCTGGCCTCCCCAAGGCCCACGGGGCTCTGCAGCTGGCGAGAGCTGCACATGCTGCTGCTGCCACGCCGTGTTCCCCCCACGATGTGACCTGACGAGGCTGATGTGTCACTTCTCCATCCGAGCTGACAGCTCAGGAAATTCAGTGGGGATGGCAGGACACACACACACACCACAGCAGGGCCTGGCACTGGCACCAGCTGTTCCTGCTTCCACTTCATCACCCCTCTTGGACCAGCTCTGAGCGCTGGCAGCAGCAGCAGCTCCTTGACTGGAGTCCTGGCGGACGTCAGCTCTTGGAGAAGGGCTGTGTGTCGGTGTCAGGCCGGTGACAGGCACTGCCAGGCATCCCACGGTGACATGGCACTTCTGTGAGGCAGCAGAGTGCCTGCCTGGGCGGGGGGGTTGAGCCTGGGTGTGGGATGGCTGGAGAGGAAACTTTGCTGGGAGAGGGGATCAGGTGCTCACAGATCTTGGTCTGTAAAGACCAGCCTGCAAGGGATGGGGTGCCCCATATGGCAGGTTAGAGGAACAACCATGTCCCCTTGGGCAGAAGATGCTCCTGTCTCCAGGTGAACTCTTGGGGAGAAGCCACAAAACAACCCTCCTTCACCTCCTCCCACCAGGGCCTCTCTCTCTGTCTCTGAAGGACATTTATTCCATGTTTTAGGCTGAAAACACAGCTCTACTCCTCTCCTTGTGAGGAGGGAGGGAACCCAAACTCATCCTTGGTTAGAGCGAAGCACCACAGGCTGCCTGGGCCCTGCTCAGGGGAGCCACCAGAGCAGGCACCTGGCAAAGAAGTGTTATCCAAACAGCCTAGGGAAGCCACTTTGGTCCTGGGAGATACCCACCAGCTGGAAGAGGAGCTCCAGGTCCTGCTGAGTCTTGCCCAATCTCTAAGCTGTCTTTAGGACCTTCCAGCTCCCAGCTCAGCAATGCCATCACCCTGTTTGTACCAGGGAGAGTTTGGGAGTGGGTTGAGGGGTGTTGCTGGTTCCTGATGATGAGGTCACAAAGAATTCTTGTTCCATCCTGCAGCTCCCCTGGCACCCACCCCCCCACTGTCTCCGTGGGGTGACCCAGGTGCTGCTGCAGGGGCAGAGCTCTTTACTGACACCTCTGTAATTGCTCCATATTCCGTCTGTTATCACAGCATCCAGAAAAAGGGTTTCTGGAATCCTCAGATCTTTGAAGCCTGGCTGGGAAGTCAATCCCACCCAATCTCAGCTTCACTCCTTGCTGTGTGTCCCCAAGTACGTGAGGAGAAGCAGGGCAGTTGTTCAGTGGATAAGCAATTCCCTGTCCTCAGTGTGCCTGGAAGCTGGAGCAGCAGGTCTGCCCTGAGAGCAGAGTGAATCCTTCCAAGCCTTCCGAGCCCATCCCGCAGAGATGAATGTTTTTCCACGGCGTTAAATATTGATTCGTGGGTTGGGAGGCACTGAAATGACGTCTGGCTGCCTGTGCTGGAGGAGGGAAGGGGCTGCTTGGAGTGAAGCGCTGCTGGTGACGCAGGGACCTGCCAGCACCCAGGTGGACTGATGTGACACCTGCTTGTCATCACCCCGTGCTCACTCCGGCAGACAGGGACGTTTGTTTCTCAGGGTCAAGTGAACCGTGAGTCAGCCCTGAGCAGCGTTTTCCTGTTTCTTTCGTGTCCCCCCTCTCCCCGCCTTCCAGTCGGAGCCTGCCGCTGGAAATGCAGCTCCTTGCCTGGTGAGATGGCTGCTCTTCTCCTCTCTATAATTAGATCTTCTCATTGTCTGCTCGGTGCTTGTGCGACCCTATCTGAGGTTGGCTTGTGCTGTCAGGCAACCACAGGGCATTCCAGTCCAAGTGCTGTTGATTTCTGCTTTTACTCAATCTGAAAAAAAAAAAGAAATAAACAAATGAATGAACACTCTGACATGCCAGTCCTGGCCCCTCTCCACGCTGCAGCCACATTCCTGCCTGGCTCTGGGAGTGCCGGGAGGGGAGGAAGCCAAGCTGCCCTCACACCCCTGGAGCCACCTCTGCCGCTGGTTGTGGGAATATGAGATGCTGTGAGTCTTCACCCTCAACCCACAGTGCCTTTGCTCATCCCACTCCCCTTTTCCTCTCCACTGGATGCTTTGGGAATGGGAAGTGATGCCTCTTTGGCTTCACAAGCATGGCAGGAGATTTGCAAGTGGCCAGTAATGAAATTACAGCATCTCACGAGGGAGATGGGCTCATGTCTGGCTCCTGACCAGGATCAGCCACTGGAATGGGGCAGGGGGGTAGAGGCAGCTGCCTGAACATCATCAGGCAGGGAAGCAGGATGCTCCTGGCCTGCCATCCCCAGGGCTGGCAGGTGCACAGCCTTGGCTCCCTTTTAGGCAGGGTCTGCATTTTCCAGCTTGCCAGCAATTTAGATGGAAAACCTCATCACTGCAGTCAAAACACATTGGCTAAAAACTGCAATTTTGAGTGAAAAACCCCCAAGATATTTTAAGTAGTGTTTTAGTCAACAGACAGAAAGCCTGGGGAGCCTGGAGGTAGACAAATGGGGACTTTTAGTGGGCCAGGAGTGCTTTGTGTGGGGGGGCTGAGCCTATAGAGGGCTGAAGAGAAGACCTGGTGGGTGGCCACCAACCCAGCCTTGGTGCGGGGATGGGCACTGCAAATGTGAGGGGCTGCCACACAGGTGGAAATTCCCAGCATGGGGAAGGGCAGTGGCATCACAGGAAGAGATCTGAAACCACCCTGAGCAAACACCGGGGCGAAGGAGCCCCAGCTGCTGCCGGCCAGGCTCCGTTTTGCTTATCTCTGGCAATCTGAGAACACACTTTTGCTTTGACAGTTCCAGTTCATGATAATATTTTTTTCTCTCCTAACTTGATTGTGTTCTGAAATGAACTGAGACTGTAGGAAGTGTAGGGAGTTCATCAGTCCTACAGGGCTGGAGTTATCCTAGAGAGGCAGCTCCAGGGTGAGACTCGGGGCTTTCCGAGTGCCTGGTTTGGGGCGTGAAGGAATTTAGCTGGTGAAAATCTGGCACGTTCAAGGTGCTCTAAGTGAAGCATTTCTTGCTCAACAGAACAACATTTCATGGTCTGTCCCAAAAGAGGAATGTTTTTTTGGATTAGATTATTTCAGAGATCCCACAGCATGGGATGCCAGTGTGGTCACTCATGAGATGATGCTGTGGGTCCACCCAAGACACCGTGGGCTGAGCTGGAAGCCCCTGACACAGCATCTGCAGGATGAGGTGGTGAGGCCCCACAGCTGCTTCCCTTCCCTTGGCCCGGGTGAGACACTGGAATGAGATACCCAGAGAAGCTGTGGCTGCCCCATCCCTGGAAGTGTCCAGGGCCAGGTTGGATGGGGCTTGGAGCAACCTGGACTAGTGGAAGGTGTCCCTGCCCGTGGCAGGGGGTGGATCTGGTCTATAAGGTCCCTTTCAACCCAAACAATTCTGGGGTTCTATGACCCAGTCACTGCTACAGCCCCAAATACCTCCAGCACAATGCAGCTCCAGCTCCATTGCCTGGAGAACACATGGCTCTCTCAAACAACTTGGAATTTTATCTTTTATGGTGATTTGCCCAAATTAAAAAAAAAAAAAAAAAAAAACTGAATAAAATATGTCTATTCCTATCTTATTTTAATAGGATTAACTAACCTAGTGCTATCAAAATATCTGTTTCAACATTTCCAGGCTGAGGAATTTCTCTCTTTGTTCAAAATGACATTTAGGAACAAAATTTAATCCAAGTGTTCTTTCTACTTCTGTTTGAAAAAGTCCAAATTGCAGTGACGTATTTTGGCTTTGTTGACACTGAACATTTGGACTAATCCAAAAGCAGCGCTTCCAGAACTTCATTTCTAGAAAACATTCAGACTTTGATGGGACTGTTTCATTTGCAAATGAAGGGGGAAAAAAGAGAAAAAAAAGTCACATCCTCAGCATTTCCTGTGAAAATGCAGCTCCTTTCCTTCCCCGTGGTCTCTGAGGACTCAAGGGGCTGACGTGGAATGTTGTCTCCATGGGATATCCAGCTGAGTCCCAGCCATGGGAACAGCTGCGATTGCTGGTGTGAGGAGGGTGGGGGGATGCAGGTTCAGGCAGCACAGGGGCAGAGCTGGGAGGGTGGGGTACCCCCAGGACCCAGTTCTGTCCTGTTCCCAGCAGTGGCAACTCCCAATCTGATCCAAGGTGCTTTTAGCAGAAGACCAGAGAAGTTGTGGCTGCCCCATCCCTGGAATAGGGATGGGGTTGGATGGGGCTTGGAACAACCTGGTCTAGAGGAAGGTGTCTCTGCCCATGGCAGAGGGTTGGAACTGGATGAGCCCAAAGGTCTCTTTGAACCCAAACCATTCCATAATTCCCTGACAAGCCACCCAGGCAGATGCCACCCATATTTTTCCCAGCCACCAACTTGGCCAGACCCAGTCCTACAAGCCAATACTCTGTTCCAAGCAATGGGAAGCTTTGGGGACCCCCTTCTAGCCAATCTTGGAGCACTTCAGAGGGATTTACAGCCACTGGAATCTTGTGCCCTACAGGGAACTTCAGCCAGTGATGGATCAAACCCAATGTATTTGCTGTTGCAGGTTGGTCTCAGCACTTTTGTGCCATTCCTTCAGTGTTGTTTGTTTATTTGTATCCTCCATTTATCGTGTGTGAACTGGTGTGTGTTGGCAACTCCGAGTCCTGCCTGCAGGGTACTGTTGATTAGGAGAGATTTCACAGAATCCCAGGATCATTTAGGTTGGAAAAGACCTCCAAGACCATCCATCCCACCCTGTGCCTGATGCCCACCTTGTCCCCCAGCCCAGAGCACTCAGTGCCACGGCCAGTCCTGCCTTGGGCACCTCCAGGGATGGGCA
>JAWWEU010000029.1:2048201-2072790 GCA_035583155.1 Acropternis orthonyx
GTGTGTGTCTGTGTGTGTGTCTGTGTGTGTGTGTCTGTGTGTGTGTCTGTGTGTGTGTATCTGTGTGTGTGTGTCTGTGTGTCTGTGTGTGTGTGTGTCTGTGTGTGTGTCTGTGTGTGTGTGTCTGTGTGTGTGTCTGTGTGTGTGTGTGTGTGTGTCTGTGTGTGTGTGAGTGTGTGTGAGCGTGTGTGAGTGTGTGTGAGCATGTGTCTGTGTGTGTGTGAGTGTGTGTCTGTGTTTGTGTGTGTGCAAAACTGGGCACTCACTGGTGCTGGTCACTGCCCCCCACCCAGTATGTGTGCCCTGAGCCCCCGCAGCACCCAGGTCGCCGTGCACACCCCAACCCCAGCACAGGGGAAGGATGAGGGTGCTGGGAGGAAGGTTTGCCCTAGAGGTGTTCGCCCTGCTGGGTTGCCCAGCAGGGAATCATGACCTCACAGAGCCTGTCCTGCTCCATTCAGCGCTTTCCTTCATTGGATCTGCACGTGCCACCAGGACTCTGCCCATCCTTGGAGCAGGTACATGCACTGGCTGGTCCTGGCATCTGTTTCTGTTCCAGCTTGGGATGCTGCAGGAGTGTGGACATGCCCTCACTGCTCCTCCCTCTTCATAACCAGCCTCCCGGTGCTTCCCTCCACCCCAGCCCGTGCTCGGCCACCCTTCCTGCCCCAGGAAGGCTGTGGGCCAGGGGAGGAGAGCTCTGGCTGCCCCTCCCCATGCACAGTGCCAGCCTACAGAGCAGTCCCTAAAGGGGCTGTGTGCCATGTTAGCTGGCAGGGCAAGCTCGGCCTCCCACTCCTCTGCTGTCTCTGCTGAGAAGGATTGCTCCTGGAGCAATGTCTCCCTTGCGTCACACATCTCCTGCCACCACTGATCTCTGGCTCTGGAAAGCTCCCAGAGAGTGTCCAGCTCCAGACCAGGCAGGAGTCGGATACGTGAGTCCAGCTCTGGACACCATGTGGGAGTTCTGTGTCTCTGGTTTTGTCTTGGTGAAGGGGGATGGTTGAGATAAGTCTGGTGCCACAGGACAGGGATGAGGAAGGACAGACCTCAGGCTGACCAGGCTCTGGCTGGTGACTTGTTCTAGGGAGCCAACACTGCCAAGGTGACCAGGATCTCCAGGCACCAGAAGGGTTCCAGGGGTTCTCAGGGACCTGGGCTGCCCTGAAGGAAAAAGATTGGAGGCATGAAGAAAGGAGAGAGAAAGCTGGATGGGACAGCCCACGGTTTTAGCGTGAGAACTGTGGGATGTGGTGTTTCCTGGTAGCTCCCAGGCAGGGCGAGGATCTCACGGAGCAAGTGCTCACCTTTGCCAGGAGTTGGGAAAAACAGCACCCAGAAGGCCCAGCTGAGGCTGATTTTATTTCATGTTTGTGACCCGTTTGGGATCTCACTGTGTCCCAAAAGCTGTTTGATGGCCAGGGAAGGGTCCAAGCGTTGCCTCCCACGTGCTGCCATGCTCAGCCCTGGCTCTGGCTGAGCTGCTGGAGCAGATTCCAGCATTCCAGCATCCACCGGCATGGAGGCGGAGCCCTGGAACAGTGAGTGGGATTTTATCATCTCTTCATCTCCTGCAAATTTGAGTCATGAGCATAATTCAGCAGGTTTGAGGCTACGGGGAGCTACGCAAGGCAGGGGAAAACAGCCTCTCCTTGGCTTTTTGCTCCCTGGAAATGGCCAGTCCTTCCCCGCCCGCCTCACCCCCAGCAAAGCGTTTTGGGGTGCAGACGATGTCAGCAGCATTTGAGATGAGCTTGTCCACAGAGTGAGGGAGCTGTGCCATGGCAGACCTACTTTGGCAGCCAAGGAAACCCTGGGAAAGATGCCATCCTTTCCAGCAAGCTTGGAAAGAGTTGGGATGAGCACAGCTTATCCCGAGAAAGGAATGCTGTGCCCTCACAGCCGAGTTTGGGGGTGACTGTGATATAAATACCAGAGGGGTGTGGTTCTGCCAGGCTCCCACACGTGAGGGAGTGACGGGTCTGCTCTCAGGGAGCAATCCCAGGGCGTGGGAGCTGCTCTGTCTGTGCTCTGAGGAGCCTGACCTGCCAGGGTGCCCTGCAAACCAGAGAGGGCAGGAGCACTGCCTGGAACCAGAGCAGAGCAGGCAGTGGGGTGAGATGGAGAGCATGGGGAAGAATTTAGATAAAAGTACAATAAGGTAGAGAAAGAAAGTTCCATCCCCCCTTACATATTCCCGCCGCCCAGGCCATCCCTCCCCTGCACACAAACCCTTCCCAGCACTTTGCAGCTCCATCCCTGCTATCCTGGCTCCATTAAAGCCAAGTCCCACTGGCACCCAGCTCTCTGCTTCCTTCAAGGCTCTCCTGCTGGCTTTGTGTTTGTTTTAGCGCAGGGGGCAGGTGGAAGTGGCTGCACGTGGGATGCACCACCAGGGTGACGAGTGGCAAGGCTAGATGGCCGCTGTTATCCACTTCCTAATGATGGACATCATCTGTGGGCACCCCTTCACTGTGCTTGGGTAGAAAGGACCAAGTTTTGGGGCTTTCCCCAGCTTTGTGAGTGGTTTTTGTTTGAGTGTGCCTGGGTGAAGGATGTGCCACTGGGATGTGGTATCACCATGCAGGCAACAAACAAAATGTGAGCAGAGCAGCCTTCCCTGATGGTTTCTCCAGAAACCCTGATGGTTTCTCAGGGAAACTGAGGCCTGACTCAATCCATTTGATTCCAGAGATGTTGCCCAAAGGCCACACAAAATCCTGGGAGAGCCTTTCATCTACTGGACCTGGCTTACCCCAGGTCTGTATGGTCTATGTCACTCACACCCTGCTACAACCTGAGTCTGGAGAACAGGCTGTGCAACCCCTTCCTCAGCTCTGGAGAGGACAGGAGAAGCTAAGAACACTTCAGCAAGACATCTGTGATTTTCTCCTGCTGACTGTGAAGCGGCTCAAAGCCCATGTCTCATGGGTACTGAGATGCTGCTGCAGCTCCTGTCCATGATCCTGCCAAGCAGATGCCCACAGGCCCGTTCTCCTGCATGGTGGGAGAGCCAGGAGCAGCTTCTGCAGCAGCATCTCTTCGTCCTTCCCAAGCTGCAGCAGCCAGGAGAAGGTGACTGACATCACACCACCAGGACACCCCCTGCCCGTGATGGCCTTGTGTGGCAGCCCCTGTCAGCTTTGCCTGATTACACGGGACCATAGAATCATGGAATGGTTTGGGGTGGAAGGGACATTAAAGCTCATCTTATTCCACCTCTTACCAAGGGCAGGGACACCTTCCACTAGACCAGGTTGCTCCAAGCCCTGTCCAACCTACCCTTGGACACTCCCAGGGATGGGGCAGCCACAGCTTCTCTGCCCAGCCTGTGCCAGGGCCTGCCCACCCTCACAGGGAAGAATTTGTTCCCAATATGCCATCTAACCCTGCCCTGTGGCAGTGGGAAGCCATTCCCCCTTGTCTTGTCATTCCAGCCCTTGTCCAAAGTCCCTCTCCAGCTCTCTTGGAGCCCCTTTAAGCACTAAGATCTTCCTGGAGCCTTCTCCTCTCCAGGCTTACATCTGCCCTCCAGCTGACAGCCAGCTTTGTGCCATCTCCAAGGGCTCATCTGAGCTGTAGTTACAACCCCTGATGCTCAGGTTCCATCTACACATGTGGCAATGCCAGAGGAGAAAAAACCTCTGGTGCATGTTTACATGGTAACACTGCAGTGGTTTATGGTGGGATCCTCGGTGTTACTGCGATTCTAATTAATCAGAGACCTGATGGACTTCCAGATCCTTCTCACACTGCCCAGAAACACAAACAAGGCACCGTGGGTCTCCAGAGCATTCCTGCAGCACTGGAGCTTTGACAAGGTTGCTGCAAAGCGAGAACTGAGGAAAGGTTTTGTTCCCATCCTCACATTGCAAACCTTTTTAAAGTCTTTTGAAAAAATCTCCCCTTCCCAGAGTCGAAGTTGGTAACTTTGCAATTTGAGGCTGTTTCACAAGTGAAAGTGGGACTCAGGTGTGTCCTACAGCAGAATCTGGCTGTCCATAATGAGATCAGAGTGGAGAGATAGGCTGGGGGAGTTGAGGTATCTGATGCATCACATCTGTTAATTTGGAGGAGCACAGGACAGCGAGTTTTATAACTCTGCCTTTCCCAGGAGTGTGGGTGCTGAGATCCCTGGTGATTGGCACCCACTCTGGGTTGATGGGCAGGCAGGGAGGGAGAGCTGAGCTCGGGGAGGGAGGGCAGGCTCACTTCCCTCTCTGCTGGAGCAGAGCAGAGCATGGCTCCCGTTTGTGCTAATCCCAATAGGTCTGTTTGCACTAAGCTTCCCTTGTCCAAAGAGTGTCTGGCTTTGTGTGGGCCAGGCTCAGCTCAGGCCACGGGCAGATGGGGGACAGAAGCATGGTCCAACCAGCTGTGCCTCCTTGTGTGATTAAAACATGATGCCAGAACATCCTGGAGGTTCACACCAGGCCAAGGGGTGCTTGTAGCACTGCAGAGGGACTGGGAACAGGGCAAAAGGAGGGGATGGGGACAGCAGTGTGGGGTGAAAGCTGCTGGGGGATGATCATCTGGCCGGGGGGGAAACTGAGAGACTCCCTCTGTCTGGGGTGATGGCAACTCCCTGCTAGCAGAGGGAGGGAAAGCTGCTGCTCTTAGATTAGCTGCTGTGAGCAGCACCCCAGCCTTCTCTCTATCAATCTGCCTCTGGGAACAAACCAAGCTGCATATTCTGCTGGGGCTTCAGCTCGAGAGCCCCCCAGAGAGAGGGCTGGGTTTGCTCTAAATCTCCTAATCCCCTTCATCATACTGCCAGACAAGCAGAGACACCAAGCAAACTGCCTGGGGCTGGGCCCCCCTGCCTCCCCTGAGCTGCCTGCAAATCCCAATCATCCCGCAGGCGATTACAGGGGCTTCTCCTGGAGCACAATATCCAATCTCCCCCAGAGGCCACCACAACATATGCAGGGCCAGGCTCCGTGGCCACCTCGGGCTTGTCTCTCACTCATCCTATTAAGGGCAGTGCAAGGGAGGGAAGTGTGGGACCACCTCCCACAGCCCGGAGCCAGCTGGGGAAGGAGGGAGCAGCTTCCTTGTGCTGTGGTCCCACTCCTCCTACACGGTGGGCTCTGTTCCTCACTGTTATTTACCTACTGAAGCCCCTCAGTGCCCTCTTCATGGCCAACCCTGCTCTCAGGGCACCACAGCAGCCTGCAGGCATTGTGGCATAAAATATAACCCCTGCCTGGAGAGGTGGTGTCATCTTTTCAATCCTTTCAGCTCTTTTTGAACCTCTACCCCAAGCACCAGGCTGGCACAGTGGCCTCCCCGTGCACTGCTCGCATGCCAGGAGGGCATCAGTGGCCACCATCCCTGCAACAGAGGCTGTGCCATCCCTTCACAGTCAGCTCTGGGCAGAGCTCTGCTGGCTCACTGTGTCCTCCCACCAGACATGCTTGGCCCAGGAGCCGTCTCATGATCTTTTTATTTCTTTAAAGGTTCTGTAAAAACAGATCAGGCAGTTCTGACATTCCCACCTGGTTCCCCGTTTTCAGCTTGCAGAAATGTCCGTTGCTCTGGAAGTGAGGAACTTGGAGAAGGAAACACATCAGCACAGACGGGGAGAGTGGTTGCCCAGAGAAGCTGCGGCTGCCCCATCCCTGGAAGTGTCCAAGACCAGGTTGGATGGGGCTTGGAGCAACCTGGTCTAGTGGAAGGTGTCCCCACCCATGGCAGGGGGATGGAACTGGATGGTTTTCAAGACCCCTTCCACCCCAAACCATTCTGGGATTCTGTGGTTACTGACAACACTGCTTTAAACTTCATGGTGCTTATCATGGAGCAAAGTCATGCTGGGAAAATCCCCAGGAAAGGCAGTCTCTGTGAGGAAGATGGTGCTGCTGCACTTGGTCACTTCTCGTCTGAGCCACAAAGAGATCCCGAACCTCATCCCCTTTGCCATGCAAGCACTGAAAATGAATCTGCCAGATCTGTGCAGGCAGCTGGACAGCTGAGGCTGCAAGGTCAGGTCCTCAGGAGACACAGGAATTAAATTTTCCATCAAAATGGATGTCCCTGGCCTGGCACATTCCCAGTTCCTGCTGTAAGCCGAGGACCCAATTAAACCAGATGTACTTATTAAACCCAGGTCAGAACACAGCTCATGCACAAGTGGTTCCTTGCCCAGCCCATCTCCTGTCACACACCATCCCCACTGGGCAGCCAGTCAGCCCATCACCCCTCTTTGCCCATGTGCCCACCCTGGCAGAGGCCACCAAAGGGTGGGCAGGAGGAGAAGCTTCCATCTCCTCCACCTTCAGTGAGGAATGATTCCCAAATCTCCAAGGATCAGTGGACTCAGCTGGGACACCAAGGCCACATCACTGTACTCCATTTCAGTTCCTCGTGGAGCCCAACCAGGTGGGACAATCCTGGGGTGGAGGATACCCCTTCCACATCCACCTGCATGGCTCAATGGGCACCAGAACCCATCCCAAGGGGAGTGCAGCCCAGGAAGCCCCTGTGCCCAAGGCCCTGTGCCCAAGCCCCAAGCCACGCCGGGCAGCCGCATCCTCCTCCTCCTCCTCTGCAGAATCCGCAAGGCCCCTTCCCACCCAGTAATTGATGTGTGCTGCCATGGAAACCAGAGGGTTTCCAGCCCAGCACAGAGCTGGCTGCATGGGAGGCTCAGGGCTGTGCTGGAGGAGCAGGAAGGTTTGATGTGCTGGGGTGGGGTGAGGGGAGAGCAGTGGAATAGGGGAGGAGAGGCAAGGAGGGAATGGAGGGGGTGAAGAAGTCAGTGGGATGGGCAGAGAACGGTAGAGCAGAGAGGGGAAGGAGGCACAGGTGGGAGCCACAGAGAGGGGGCACATCCAGGGATCAGTGGGATGGAGGAGGGAGCATGAGGAGCAACTGTGGAGCATGGCACACAACAAAGAACATTCAGGAGGGGCAGGGAGATCCTGGGACTCTGTCTTGGCTTAGGAAGACACTGTCTGGTGATCCCTCCTGAGGGCAAGTGGGTGCTGACAGCTCTGTGTGGGTGCTACCTGCCCCTCTGTTGGAGCCTGGCACCATCCTCAACATCTGGATTCTCTTTGCCTGGGATGGGGCACCAGCAGGCAGCAAAGGCCACTCAGTTCCCCAGGATCCCTGGAGACACATCCCTGCCTGGAGGGGCAGCTGAAACTCCCCACCCCTCACCCACGAGGGGTGATCCCTCAGGAGTGGGGGCATTGGTTCCCCTCTGCCATGGGAAGAAGGACGTTGTAGAAAAGTAGTCTCCACCAAGAGCAGGGAAGGATGGGCTACATCTTCATGTAGGAACTCTTTCTTCCCTCCCAGGGACATTTGCTAGAGTCTTCCAAGCCGAGAGTGAGTCTTGCCTTTGCCTGGTGGTACAACCAGAGAGAGCCCAGAGCCAACAGCTCAGCAGAGAGAGGTGCTGTGTGTGAGCCCAACACAGCCCAGACACGTGACACCCATATGTGACCCCCACAAACAGGGGCAGCAACTCTATCCACCCTGCACAGCTCCTGATCCTGCCTAGTCCTGTGTGAAGGCAAGCAGGGAAACACCACAGCCATGGTGTGGGCCATGGGAAGCAGCCACAAGTGTTGCCCTGGTTTGAAGTGGCCCAGCTGTTTCCAAAGGGTCTAAAGCACCTAAAAAACATCAGCCGTGATTGGTAACAGAGCTGGTGGAATGGTGGGAAACGGATCAGGGCTCCAAGGAGGAGGGATGGAGGTGGGAGGGAGTTTGGAGCACTTCATGGGACTTCCCATGGCTCCCACCTTAGCTGGTGACAGGTGCAGGCAGCCTTGGGGCTGAACATGTCTTTTCATTGAAATATTGCAGTTTAATATCATAGAATCATAGAATGGCTTGTGGTGGAAGGGACCTGAAAGCTCATCTTGTTCCACTCCCTGCTGCGGGCAGGGACACCATCAACTAGACCAGGTTGCTCCAAGGCCTGTCCAACCTAGCTTTAAAGGAGGCTGATCTGTGGCAAACTGCTTTGGGGGGTTATCTTGCTCATACCTGTGCAGAAATATCCTTTAACTGGAAAACAGGAGTGGGGAGACAAGAGCTGCCACATCAGGGCTCTGTGCACCCTGGGGGAAGGCAGGTAAATCCCCACAGCCACCAAGGCTCTCCAGAGTCTCTGTGTGTTTTCTTCCCTGAGGATGCTCCAGGTGGGAAGAACCAGCCAGGCACAGGCAGCCGGGTTTTCACACTTTTATTGTAAAGCTTTAGGAAGGGCTAATTACAATGGAGTTGGTCATCTGACAGCTCAGCAAACAAACAGAACGGGAGAGAACGGAAAGGGGATCACGACGGTGTCATGCTCACTGCTCTGAACAGAAAGAGTTACAAGGGAATCAATTGTGCTCACAGCGCCCGGGGAAAACCAAGCCCAAGGCCCAAAGCCTTCCCCGCACAGGGAAATGCATCACACATTGAGAGCAATACAACCTTAGCAAGAGGCGTTGCCTTAGACATAGGTCACCATCTGAAAAATAGTTGGGTACTTTTACTCTGCCATAGGATTTCTCCTTTAGAAAAGCTACACCTGCATGTACATAAAACTGTACAAAAAACAAGGCATCACAAGCAAGGAAATGAAATCTCGTATAAATAGAACCAACACTGAAGAGCTACAAAGGGGTCGCTTAGATCCTTCCCACGCAGCCCGCCTGCTCCCTGGCTCCCACCTTTGGTTTTACCCCTGGCTTGTCCTAGTGCAGTGTGAGATACAGTGAACCCTCCTCAGAGGCGTCGAACCCCCTCCTCTTCCCTGTGCTTGTCTAGACTGGAGCCCGTGGGGAGCTTCGTCCCCCCCACGTGCACAGAGGCTTTATCCTTCTGGCTTATAATTGTGCAAATGAGCTTCTTTCTGACAGCACCTCTTCTTCACCCTCCCCCAGGACTGATCCCCAGTGACACTGTCAACTTCACCCCGGGACAAATCCCCAGCACCCCATCTCCCAGGACGGATGTCCAGCGCCTTCTCCTCCCCAGGGACCCATCCCTGCTGCACCCCACAAGAACCTCCTACCCCTTTTGCACCCCACTGAAGACCCAGTCCCACTGCCCCCTCTGTTCTTCCCCACACACCCCCACCCCTCCATGCTTCCCCCAGACACCCATCCCCTCTCCCCACCCAGACCCCCGTGCCCTCTCCCCACTGTGCTCCCCTCCAAACCCCCAGCCCCACCATCCCTCTGTGCACCCCCACAAGACTTGCCCCCCCCCCCTCCCTCCCCATGGCACCCATCCCCAACACCCACCCCTCGGGGACCCCCTCTAAATCACCCCTCCTTGCACCGTGCTCGCACTAAGAACATCGCCAGGTGCTCCAGGAGACAAGACAACGCCTCCAGCCACGGGGCTTCCAGCCTCAGGGGTCCCCTGGGGATCCCGAGCACAAGGCAGGGAGCCCACCCGCAGGTGAGGGGCCAGCGTAAGGTGGTCTTGGACAAGCAGCCCTCAGATGTGGCTACGTCGCTCTCCCAGGGGGTCCCCAGGAGGGCCACTGGACACTGCCACTGCCTGAGCCCAGGGGAGGCGTGAGCAGCCAGGTTGGCAGTGGAGTCAGAGATCCTGGCCAGCGCGGCCAAATTGCACATTCTGCCCAGTTTGGCCCTGAAACTACAGAGCTACAATAAAAACAAGTTCAGGAGTGGGACCTGCTCAGGCAGCCAGACCAGGGGAACGTGGGCCCCGCTGGGCAGAGCAAGGGGTAGAGCAGGGATGTCCGGGCATCCAGCGGGAGCATCCAGCGGGAGCATCGCGCCCGACGGGAGGAACGGAGGGACGGCAGGAGCAGCACAAGGCCGGGAGGAGGGTCCTGCCTCCTCCGGGTGGTGCCGGGGCCGCGGGCGGTGTGTGGCACGGTGCCGCCCGAGGAAGGCAGGGCTGGGGCACGAGGGAGCGGGGGGTAAACAGGCGCCTTCTGCCGCCCTTCATTTGTCACCCGGGCTTGGCTTGCACCGTGTCCCCTCCCCGGCCGACCGGAGCGGCACCCGCGAGCTGGCTGTGTCTGCCACCGCAAAGGGAGAGGAGCTGCTCAGAGGAGGATGCTGGAGGGGGGGGGGGTTAGGAGGCTGGGCAGGGGGGGCCCCGGTGCACTGCACCCCGACAGGCACTACAGCTATGGCAGGTGCCCTGTCCCTGCGGCGTCCCTGTGCCGGGGGAGCCCCGCGGTGATGGACTGCGTGGTCCTTAGATGAGCCACCACGGGGGGAACCATCCTGCGGTTACCGCTGGCCTCGCTCCCTAAGGAAGATGCCAGAGATGAAGACGCGCGAGTACGGGAAGAACAAAGGTGCAGCACAGCCCCTCCGCACACCCCGGCGGGGGAGGACCGGGAAGGGCTACCCAGGAATGAGGCGTGAGTCGCCTGGATCCCTCCTGCCAGGGGTGCAGCGGAGCCCCCCAAAACAGGACTGTGCCTCAGCTCCCAAGGGAGCAGAGACAGTGGCCAGGCAGCCCCTCTGGGGAGTCCCTTGAGGGGCAGGGGATCCTCTCCCCGCTGCCTACGCAGCGTTACCCTGGCTGGGTACCCTGCAAGGGGGTTGAGGATGCCGGGGCAGGGGGAACCTGCCGGGAGACCGGTGGACCTTTGACAATGGAAGAGAAAGCTGGATCCCGTGAGAGTGGCCCTGTGGCCTAAGGGCAGCGGGAGTCCAGCGGGCAGGGGCTCCGTGGCCCCCGGTGTGACCCTGAGACAAAGCTCCTCCTCACAAAGGCAATGGTGGCTTACAGGCGGATGGGACGGAGGTCCAGGGCATGGCACAGCCGCCTCATGGGCATCCCCTGCCCCAGAGGAGGCACGAGGCGATGGGCTGAGACACCACAGCCGGTGACGACCTCCCTGCCAGCAGAGTCGGACTGAGGGCTTCTCCGGACCCAGCCGGTCCCTTCGCTGGGACATCCCCTCCCCGGACCCAGCCGGTCCCTTCACAGGGGGCTTCCCCATCCTTCCTCTACCCGCCAGGTGCAGGGCCACCGACAGGGAACCCCCCACCCCCCAAAAGCAGACCCCACCTATGGCACCGGGCAGTCCCTGGGGACCCTGCAGCTTGTGGGCACAGTGACAACGTTCAGAAAGAGATCCAGGCTGAAAAATAGCAAAGTCCCTACAGTCCGGCTAGGACGCTGCCCCTCTACTCCAGCTCCCCAGCTGCTGTTTCAGGGACTGGTCACATCTCTATTTACAATATAGAACATGAGTGTGGGCCGGACGCTGCGCTCCCAGGGGGCTCTTCCACGCAGCAAACCATTCAAAGCTGGAACTTGCTCCCTGTGGTTTGTTTTTCTTTTCTTTTTTTTCCTCTTTTTTTTTTTTCTTTTTGGTGTTTTTTTTTTGGCTTTTTTTTTTTTTTGTGTGTGTGTTTTTCCTCTTTTTTTCTGTGTTTTTTGTTTGTTTGTTTGTTTTGTTTAAACGTCTTTTTGTTTCAAGGACAATAAAAAGTTTCGATCAGGCAGGACTTGAATGTCATTCCTAAGATTCATATTTACAGGAGTCTACAGCAAAGAGACAGGCAGCTCGCTCCCCGCGTGCGGGGACACCCCTCGTCCTATGCCCCGGGAACTCCACCAGCTCTGCGTGGACCTTTGGTACGTAAGCCCTTCTCCCCAGCCGTGCCCTCCGCACCAGGAGCCTGCCCAAGCCCTCCCCGGCGACGCAGCAAGTTCGGAGACATGCACCCGCAAGTGCTTTCGGATGCTCCTCAGCCTTCCCACCCACCCCCAGCCCCAGGAAACAGCGGGTTAAAAAGGCGCTCCTCTCATCCCTGCCTCGCCCCGCCCTGCTCTCCGCAGAGCCCACCGCCTGGAGAAGCGGCCGGAGCCATAAAGCATTGAAGGTTAAAATGTTCCTCTGGACACTGGCCTCAGAAGCGCGGCTGCTCCCTGCCCCTCACGCCCAGCCTCACAGGTAGATCTCCCTCTTGGTGGTCTGGGACGAGGGGGTGGTGGCTGGCTGGAAGTCCGAGGTCTGGGTGAGAGGAATTTCCTCCATGGGAGAGTCCTTGCAGGGCTCATGGCTACTATTGGAGAAGGCACTGTACGTGGGGAGCAGGCGGAGGTTGGCCATTTTGGTGCTGCGCTCTTCTGAGAGTCTGGGGCTGCCATTCCCGACTTGCTCTTGACTCCCTCTGTCTTGGTAAGGCACAAAAGTGGAGAGTTTGAGGGCGTTCTTGGGCCTGCGGCTGGGGGAGGACTGGCCGGGCATCCAGCAGGTATCGGAGTGGCCGAACTCTGTGCACTCCCGGGTACAGGTCCCAGTCATGGCTACATCGGGCAGAGGCCGGAGATCTGCGGGGAAGCAAGGGAGAGCATCGTTACACACCCGGGAACTGCTGGCTCGGGATGCGAGGATGGAGCACGGGGATGAGCAGCAGAGACTGGATGTCTCCGTCCTACCCTCACCCCCCATCAGTGGGAGGGGACAGCTGGACCCACGGACACCCAGGCAGCGAAGCAGAGCTGGGAGGGGTACTCAAGGCTCCCCTTCAAAGGTCACTCTCAGCTCCCCCTGCACAAAGGACCTTCCTGCAGCAGGTCCATGCAGAGAAATGGGAGGCAGAGCACAGGGCAGAGCTCACCGAGCCCACCTCCTTGGAGACAAGGATTGCACAGGAGGTGCTCCACAGCAAGGGACACCCTGCCACCAGGCCTGTGATCCCACAGCTGTGGGCACCACCTGGACCCTGCAAGGCTCCAGGAACTTCCTTGATCCAGCACCTTTGGGTACCACTGACGGTTTCGCTGTGCAGAGACGAACTGCCCTAAACACCACCCTGAGGCACAGCCGTGTTTCCTGAGCAGGATCCTTGGGCAGCCCTGCCCTGTTCACATCAGTCATGCCAGGCCACCAGCCAGCCTCCCCTGGCACACATCAGCAGGAGCCACGAGCACGCCCAGAAGTCCTCAGGCATCTTCTGGTCTCTTGTGGAGCCTGAAATCCCTGAGCACAGCAAAGCACAGGTGGGCAAACCCATGTCCACCCCCTGAGAGGCTGGACATGCCGTAAGACCCAGTCCCAAAAGCTTCTCAGTGCACCAAACACCTGCCCCTGAGGGAGCCTGCTATGTGAGGGCACCAACAGCTCCCTGCTCCTGGCATACTCAGGACACTGGACACCAGTTACACCAATCCATGGCCTGGTGTCCTCACATACCAGCCATCCCATACCCCAGGCACTACAAGGTCTTCTTGAGCCTTAGCCATGTGTCCTTGGCACAGGGAGTACCTGTCACAAGTTTTCAGAAGTCAAACTCGGCAATTCCATGCAGAGGTGTGTCCCTCCAAGAGTCATTCCAGACAGAAGCCATTCCTTGACTTCTACCCCCATTTGGGACACAACACAGTGCCCTGCTGCTGCCTGGGACACATCACTGCCAGCTACCACAAGCACCTGTGGGCAGATCAAACCTGGTGCTGATGTTGGAGTGAAAGGGGGGACTGCTCATGACCTTGAGACTGCTCAGACTTGCAGATGTCCCTTGTGGTTCCCAAAGTCCTCTCCATCTCTCCACCCAGGAGCTCACTCCACAGCCTCGCTGACAAAGACTGATCGAGGGAGATGCTAAGGAGCTCTGGGACCTGAGACATACAGGGCATCCCCCTTCCCACCAGATACACACTGGTACACACAATTCCCTCCTCCCAAGAAAAAGACCCACTGGCACTCCCTCGGCCCTGGGAAGAAGCAAATCAGAGCACCATGCTCCCTCCTGCCACCACTTTGGGACTCTCAGATGTCCCCATGTCACCCTGGCACAGCTTTCACACACAGGCAACCCTGGGATGCAGGGATGGACTCTGCAGAAGGCTCCATACAATGCTGGGAGTGCTTGACAAGGGTCACAAGTGACACGGGCATGGAAGAAGGGGCAAAATTTGCAGCAAACCAGAGTGTGTGAGCACATCTTGCTCTAAACCAACCCCCAGTGCCTGTATCCCAAATTCTCAGCCCCTCTTGGGGGCTGAGGCACTCCAGATTTTCCCCCTGGGTGCTGTGGAGGCTCTGGCCCCCATGCCGGGAGCCGCCTCGTCCCGTCCCCTGGCGCACACGGAAGCTGTGATATCCTGGCCAAAGCCATACGGACATACCTCAGCGCAGACCCCCTTCACAGCCTGCTCCGCTCAGGGGACTCTAATGAGGAGCAGAAAAAGGACGAGAGGGTCACATCAATGCACAGCCCCCACCTCCACAACCCCCCACCGCGGGATCCTTCTGGACCCCTGATCTTCTGCCAGCCCTCCCCATTGCACTGCACCGAGTCCCAGAGCATCCCCCTGGTCCCTGCTGCCTTCAGGAGTCCCTTGGCCTCTCCTGGCCCTGCACCAGCCTCCCTGAGGCTGCTTGGCCACCGCTGCTCATCTCTGACTAAATTTGCCAGCCTTATCCTAAGCCTCCCTGGAGCCCACTGGCCTCACACGTGACCCTGAGGGCAAAGCTTGAAGCCACCTGGCTCGTGGCACCCCAGGCACAGGCGTACAGAGGGACTGGGGCTGTGCATCCCACCACAGCACAGACACACACACACACACACACACACACACACACACACACACACACACAGATACAGCCCAGCGGGATGTGCCAGCATGCTCACACACCACCAACAGGACAACGACCTCGAGGGCAGGGGACAGCCATGCTCACACTGCGGGGGCAAAAGCAGGAGCTCAAAGCATCACGGGGGACAAGGCACCGGCACGGGGCAGCACAAGAGCACAGCTTGCCAATGCATGTCTTTGGGGTCATCCTCAGGCCTGGCCAGGGGCCAAGTGTCCTATTTCCCATGGAGCTGCCTTGTTTCTCTCTCCCAGCTACAGCTGGAAAGCAAAATATGAAACCAGAGGCACAACAGCTTTGTTTTCATCTCTACTCTGTGCAAGTCAAAGCAGAGAACAGAGCCTGAGTCTGAGATGATCCATCAGGTCTTCCTGTCAGGACAACACAACATCTTGGTCAGTTTGAGGTCATGTTAACGTTGTCTTTCACTTCAGTCCAAGAGGAAATATCGCCATCCCTTTCTCACCAGCTTTCCTACTGGGCATCATTTCCTTTTCCAGAAATGCCTTGGGCTCCCAGGGCAGGGAGTGGATGGGTGCCATCTCTTCTTCCTCTGGCAGAAGATGCTTTGCCGAGTCCATGGAAGGGACTGGCAGGACCAAAATAAAATCTACCTCTGCAGTGAACAAAGCTCTGGCAATTTCCTTGTGCCAACAGCAGCTTAGAAATGGCAGGATCAAGCAGGAACGCTGTGTTCAGGGTCTTTTATTCTGGTTTTCCCATTGTCTGGTTTTGGCACTAAAGCCTTTTTCCAGTGTTGTCCCCTTGTTTGCAGTGCGATGTTGGCATCTGAGCTGCTGGAGGGTCTATTATGTGCCATGAACACAACCCACTCCGCTTTGAGAGCTCGGGAACGGGGCAGGGTGCAATTCCTGAATAGCTGAGATTTAGGGCAAACACGACCCTATGGCCTAATTCTCAGCACATGCTGGTGGTTCAGGCTCTGATGTGCTACCACAGACAAGCAGAAATCTTTCTTTGGTGGAAGTTTTGCCCACAAAGTGCTGACTGTGGATGCCCTGCAGGGTGGAGAGGTGCCCACTTCACCGTACAATTTCAGATCCCTTCTCCACCCCAGAAATGCAGCTTTGTGCCTCTGAACCCCTGAAATCTGTCCAAGTTCCCATGTGATGAAGGGGATGGCCATGCCCTCTCCAGCATCATGGCATCCTGGCTACTCAAAGCTATGCCTGCAGCTGCCGTGTTTTCCTGAGCTTTGCCTGCTCCAAGCGCTGGCCCATCCTGTGTTATCCTCATTCCATGTCAGAAGGCTGCACTTCCCAGCCAGGAGGGCCATGTGGTTGGCTGGGCATTCACAATCCTCACAGGCTTCTGGCTCCCTGCTTCCTACAGCTTTGCATTTCTCTGGCATCCCCTTGTGCTCCTGGTGCTCTCCTCAGCACATTGCTTAGGGATGAATCCGGGGTAGGAAAAGTGAGATCCTCTTGATTTTTTCAGATGAAAATGGGGCATGATCGGGGTTTTACACCAGGATGCACCCTGGGCCCTCTCTCTGGCTGGAGGAGAGGAGGCTCTCTGGAGCCGTGTCACACCTCTGGATGCTGGAGTGGCTGTTCCCATCTCCTGCCATCCAGGGCACCTCTGCTCTTTGTGAAGGAGACTGTGCCAGGCTGCCTCCTCCGGGAAGAGGCACATATTGGTGCCGCTGCTAATTATTCCTCTCTCTCTCTCTATCCCCACCCAGGGCAGGAACACATCTTGTTGCAGCCACTTGAAAGGGCTCCTCTAGTGACATTATTGCTCTTGGTGGGGGATTTCAGCAGTGCATTGGAGCACGGTCAGGGATGAGACAAAAGCAGGTGCTTCCCTCTCCTGCAGGAGCTGTGCAGAGGTTCCCTCACCCACTCCAAGCCAGATAGCTTCAAGCAGAGGCTGAGAGCCAGCCCCAAGCACATTTTTTTATGCCACCATCTGCAACATCCACAGCCTGGTTTGGTTCTCCCTTGTCTTCCATTTGTGTCAGACAGCAGCACTCTCTGGGCGAGCAGGATTAATGCAGCACAGGAGGCCAGACCTTGCAGGTGAGGGGATGTGGTGGAGCAGCTCTGGGAGGGGAGGCAGTGGGGCTGTGACAGAGCAGAGCAAGGCAGAGGGTGCAGAGAAGCCTGGAAAGAGGAGGAGGGAAGCACAGCATGCTAGGAGGGACTGAAGAGGTTCAGTGGCATGGAGAAATGGGGAATATGAGGGTGGGCAGAGCAGCTCCGAGGCAAAGCAGGATGTTTTGCCGAAGTGTTAGATCAGAAAGTCTCCCCTTCCCTACCTGGGGAGAACATCAGCCACTAATTTAAACCAGCTACCCCAAAAGTAGAGCCCAAAAGCCCTGTACCTCTGCTACCTTTGTGGGTAGAGGATGGAGAATGGCCCACAGTGCGAACTGAGGTGCAAGATGTTCCTTTCAAATGTCCAAGGTGTTCCATTCAAAGGTCTGTCTTTCGGGCAGGGAAGGATGCAGTGTTTCCAGTGGAGGCAGCTTTGCCACCTCATTGCCCTGCTGTGGACACCTGGAAACATCCCTTCTCCCACTCCAAGCCCTCAGGGTTCTACAGTCCTCTCTGGCACACCCCTTACCACGGTGACCTTCCATGTGACAACACATCCCACCAGCACTGTCCTCCCCCGCCCATGCAATGGGAACAGCCTCCCTGGTGCTGCTCTTTCCAACAATTCCCTTCCCACAGCACAGCTCCTGGCAGTGGGCACCACTCCCTTACTCCCCTTGCTGGTGCTGTTCTCCTGTGCCCTCGCTCCCTCCAGGCACCGCTCCCCGGAGTGCTGCTCCCCACGGGCCCCAGTGCCCACGGCGGTGCCGCTGACGGATCCCACTCTCCCGTGCCAACATTCCCTACAGGTGCCACTCCCCTGCAGCGCCACTCCCTACAGGTATGGTCCCCTCCAGCGCTCTCCCCCACAGGTACTGCCCCCCACGGCGCACCTGCTGAAGGTGCCACTCTCCCGTGGCGTTGCTCCCTCCAGGTGCCATTCCCCCCGCAGCGCCATTCCCGGGAAGCGCCGTTCCCCCACGGCGCTGCTGCCTACAGGTGCTGGTCCCCCACGGTGCCACGTCCTCCAGGTGCCATGTTCTGTGCTGCTGCTCCTCCCAGGTATTGCCTCCCCCCGCTGCTGTCTTCCCTCCAGGCACTGCTGCTCCAATGGTGCCATTTCCTCCAGGTACCATGTTTTACAGCGCTGTTCCCTCCAGATACCACTCCCCTGCGGAGCTGCTTCCTCCAGGCACCAGTGCTTCTGCTCTGCTCCTTCCTCACTACATCCTAATGTACAGCTGGTTGGATACTGTCCCAACACCCCATTTCCTTACACCAATAGCCACATTCGATTCCATTCCTATCTTATCCTATCCTATCCTATCCTATCCTATCCTATCCTATCCTATCCTATCCTATCCTATCCTATCCTATCCTATCCTATCCTTCATGCCTGTGCATCCCAACACTGCTGGAATCACTGTCCTGCCTTATTCCACCCCTTTATTTACCCCTCTCCATGCCAGACCCAGTAGCCTGGAGGGGTTCCCACCACACTGGCACCAGCACTGTTCCAGAGCCCATCCCCACCTGACTCAGCTTCCTTTAGTGAACGGGCACCCAGTGGCTTCTTCCCAACACATCCTCCCCTTTCAAGGTCCTTTGGGAGAGGGGAGCTGTGCTGTAGGTGGCTGTGGGGCCATGAGTTCCTTTGCAAAGCTCAGGCACAAGGTCCCCCTTCATGGTCCCCACATCAGGTGGGCATAGTCAGTGTGCTATCCCAGCAGGGAAACATGGAGTATCCTGAGCTGGAAGGGACCCCGAGGGTCCTCAAGTACAACTCTTAACCCCACACAGACACCCCAACAATCCCACCATGTGCCTGAGAGGATCATCCAAACCCTCATGGAGCTCTGGCAGCCTTGGGGCTGTGCCCACTGCCCTGGGGAGCCTGCTCAGTGCCCACCACCCTCTGGGGGAAGAGCCTTTGCCTGAGATCCAACCTGATCCTGCTCTGACACAACTGCAGGCCATTCCCTGGGTGCTGTCCCTGGTCCCCACAGGGCAGAGATTGGAGCTGCCCCTTGGGAGGAGCTGCAGAGCCTGGTGAGGTCTGACCTCAGTGTGCTCCAGCTGAACAAGCCAAGTGGCCTCAGCCACTGCTCATACGGCCCCTCCAGACCCTTCATCATCCTCGTGTCCCTCTCTAACAGCTTTAGATCTTTCTGACATTGCGGTGCCCAGAACTATTCCCAGAACTCAAGGTGAGGCTGCTCCAGTGCAGAGCAGAGCAGGACAATCCCCTCCCTTGCCTGGCTGGTGACGCTGGTCCTGATGCCCTTCCAGGACAGAGGGTGCCTCCCACAGCTCCTCAGCCCTTCTCCTGATTCCCACCTCACATGTGGACATGCCCAGAGCTCTCCACCACCAGAGCAGCATGAGCACAACACCAACTCCACTTTCCCGGCCCTGGGGGAGGCTGCTGGACCGCTGCCCATTCCCACAGCAATGCTCCAGAGATCAATGAGCACAGAAAGACTGGGAGCTGAAAGCACAAGTGGAGAGCTCCCTGCAGTCCACGTCAGCCCCTGTTTTTCCTAGTCTGAGCTAACATCATCCCCCCAGCACCCAGGCAGACGGTTTGCAGGACCATTCCTAGCACTACAACACCCAGACAGACGGCTTCGGGGACCAATTCTAGCACTACAACACCCAAACAGATGGCTTTCCAAACTTAACACCGTCACTACAGCACGCAGACAGATGGCTCCTGGTATCGGAGACCGACCCGCCACTGCCCATAAAGGTGGTGGCTGCAGCTCCACACCACACCTACAGCTCTCAGGGCAATAACAAGCAACACCCGCTCTTACAATAAATACTGAGACATCCTCAGGCTGGTGCCAGCACACAGATGGATCTCTCCTTGGCATCGAAGTCAAGAGATATAACACACACAGCCATCTCCCCCAGACCCTACAGCACTGAGCATCTCTTCCCTCTTGCTAAACAATAGTAGCTACACACCAGCACAGGCAGCTTGCTCCAAAGTTAATGGCCTGTCAGCCCCCAGATGTGCACACGGATCAAACCGTGGCCTCTGGAGTATATTACAACACACACACGAGCTGCAGCTCCGCGGCAAACGACTTCCCAGCTCCTGCCAAGGGTATCACAGCAGAACCCGCACGTAATGAATGTGGACAGATGCACCCACCAGCCTTGGCATCACCGGCACAGGTAGTGCTGAACCACTTTGTCAGCAGCGAGGGCCCAAGCCCGGGCTCCCAGGGGACATGTTCTTGCCGTGTTTGCCAGAGCTGGAGCTTCAGGAGCCACCTCCCTGCTGCAGTCACACCACAGGCAGCTGTGTGACTGTGGCCACATCGCCACAGCAACGGGAGGCAGAGCACCCAGATGGATGTTGCTGGACACTGACCGTGTTCCTGTGGGAATCAGGAAGGGCTTACAGGGCTCAGGAACACACTGTGGTACCCACAGGACTCCCAAAATCCCCACCTGCCCTCTGGCTTCACTGCAATCCCTGTGATACCCAGCAAAACAAACTCAATCCTCCTACAAGAGATTTTGTGTTTGTGGTGCCACTTACATGATCTTCTACCCTGACACAGTGGGGCTTCAACCTTCACTGGGCTATAAAAAGCAGAATTACTACATTAAACTACTGAATAATTATGTTAAGAAGTACCTTAATAGGATTACAGGGTTCAAAGGTTAGGAAATGCCAAAATTAGGATTGTCCATGTCATCTTAATTTGCTTCATGGAATCCTGCTTTGTGACACAGACCAGAGTTACACTCTGGTGGGAAATACTTTCCTTGGGGTCCCTTTGTGCCTCCCACACTTTGTGCCTCCCACAGAGAGGACAGAACCACCTGGGAAATATAACAGGCTTTTCAGGAAGAAGATGCTTTGTCAGTGAGACTCTGCCCCAGAGGCTGCAGAAATTGGGCAAGGTACAATGAAAGGGTCAAGAGATCACAGAAAATTGCTCCTCTAAAAAAGGGGCTGGAAGTTAGGGGGGGTTGTTTTCCTAATGAGGAAGCACCAGCAATTTCCTTTCCTACCTCCTTTTGGAAGTGAAATATCTGGGCAGATTTCACTGGCACTTTTCAAAATATTTGGTACGTGGCACATGTCCACTGTGAAAAATTGAGTCCTTGCAATTAAAACTTGCAGCAACTGAAACTGAAATTGGGTGATGAGTGTTGCTGGGCAATCCTCTTCACCCACACATAAAACAAAGAAATCCAGCTCCAAAATGCAATCCTGGTTCCACTAATAGCCAAACACTATCCTCTGGCCAAGCAACAACTTCTCATGACACCTACAGACAACAGACATTGCACAAATAACCACCAGCAAGGTCGAGGAGTCCTGCAAACCAAACTATGCAATAACCAAACCATCGCCCCACCCTCGCTATTTGCTCCTGCAACATCCAGCCCAGGTAAGTAACAACTCCTGTGGCACCTTTAGGAGCACACAAAGGTCCTGATAAGAAGTCGAGGGCAGTGGAGTCCCCCCTTCTTCCCCCCCGCCCCTGCCTGTGGAGAAGGGACAGGTGGGAGCACGGGGCTCTCCTGGATGTTGAGTTTCTCTTACAAGGGCTAATGATGGTTATGTAAATACCATCAGGGAGCAGCAGCACCTGCTCTCCCCGGGGGCTGCCAGCTCATGCATGCCTTGTATGCGCATTCCTGCTGTCCAAATACCTCCACAATTGCTCCTTCCACAATCCCACTTTGCCTTGCTGATGGATGCCTCCAGTGCACAGGATTCCTCCCGGTGGGGGTCCCAGCCGGGCTCTGTGGGGATGACCTGTCCCAGTCTCCAGCTAGAGGCTCCCTGGGGACACAGGAATGCCTGTCCCGAGGCTCCCTGGCATGCTCAGGGTACCGGTGTGCTGCCAGATGATGGGAGGGGGTGGCCAGAAGTGGCCAGGCCACCAGGAGCAGTGTCACCTGTGCCACTGAGGGCTCTGGCCACCCACTGACCCAGTGACACAGTGCCACAGCCGAGGTGCCCTTGCCCAGCCCTCCGGTGTAATTGACTCTGCAGCTGCGTCTGGGTGAGTGACACGTGGTGGCCCTTGTGGCACCAGGTCCTGGAGAGCTGCTGGTCCGTGTCATTAGGGGTTGGTGACATACAGTGCTCCTCTTACCCCACCTGTCCAGGTCCCCAGCTCCCAGAGCATCACTGAGACACACCATGGTTCTGGAGGGGACTGGAGACCTGACCCATGGCAGGTTGTGCCCTGTGCTCCTGCCCCTGCTCCCGGGGCTGGGGGCACTCACCCCAGCAGCCATGGCGTGGGTTAGAGCAGCAAATGCTTCTTATAGAAGGAGCCTGAGCAGCTAATCCTTGAGCTTTGCCTTGTGCCTGAGCCTGTGAATGGCCTGGCTCTAATCCCCCCTGACCTCACCCCACTGCCAGGAGACGTGGCTCGGGGGAGCACACGGAGGGGTCCCCTCCAGCCCACATCCCACACACACTTCCAGGGACATTTCAGCTCCCCATTCCTCGGGATGGCCACGGCACCCCCCACCTGCTGCAGCCCACCACTCCACCCAGCCTCCCTCCAAGGGTTAATCCTCCCATCTAGAGCTTCTCAAAGCTAATTAGAAAGAGCCTGGGCAAGTGTGGTGGCAGACACCGGCTGCACTTATCTCCCCACTTCCGGGGCTCTGCCCTTATCATTTAATTAAAGCTGCAGTCGTGCTTCCCTTCCTGGCAGCAGCTAATCACGGAGGGCACTGGAGCTTGAGGCAGCCTCTGCCAGCTCGCCAGGGAAGAAGCAGAAGGGCAGAGAACATGTCCCAAGAAGGACAATAAAAGGGAGAAGAAGACGAAGAAAGCGTCCCTCTGTGTTGGCAGCCCAGGGACTGGGAGGGCAGTGAGGGACCCCAGGCTGCCAGCCCTGGTGCTGTGCGTGGGGAGGCACGGGGTCCTCTCTGCTCCGGGTGGACTTCCACGATGTCAGCCTGGGAGTGAGCCAAGGAGGCTGCTTTGTCTGGAAGGCACCACAGGCTGGCTCCATCTCCCAGCAGGAACAGGCCTCTGGACCCCCTACCTGCCCCAGAGCAGGTCTCCCACAGAATCACAGATTCACAGGATCACTTAAGTTGAAAAAGGCCTCCAAGATCATTGAGTTCAGCTAATGACCAATGCCCACCTTGTCCCCCAGCCCAGAGCACTCAGTGCCACGGCCAGTGCTTCCTTGGGCACCTCCAGGGATGGGCACTCCAAACCTCCCTGGGCAGCCCCTGCCAATGCCCCTGACCACCCTTTCCAGGCAGAAATTCCTCCTGCTGTCCCACCTGCCCCTGCCCTGGCCCACCCTGAGGCCGTTCCCTCCCCTCCTGTCCCTGTTCCCTGGCACCAGAGCCCGACCCTCCCCGGCTCCCCCCTCCTGGCAGGGAGTTGCAGAGCCAGAAGGTCCCCCCTGAGCCTCCTTTTCTCCAGGCTGAGCCCCCCCAGCTCCCTCAGCCGCTCCTGCTGCTCCAGCCCCTTCCCCAGCTCCGTTCCCTTCCCTGCACACGCTCCAGCCACTCCGTGCCTCTCTTGCCATGAGGGGCCCAGAACTGGAGACACCTCTCGAGGTGCCTCACCAGTGCCAGCACAGAGGACAGTCAGTGCCCCGGGCCTGCTGGCCACGCTCTTTTTGATACAAGCCATGTGCCCTTGGCCTTCTTGGCCACCTGGCCACACACTGGCTCAAACAAGCACATTACTGCTCTCAGCAAGGCACCCTCAGGAGCACCCTGACACCAGAGCCACAAGCCCCAGTGGCAGAGCCAGCCATGCTCAACCCTCCCCTAGGAAAAGGACAATCCATGCTATCCTGTACCAAAAAAGAGTTTTCTTTGCTGTTACCAAAGAAAATTGGTGACCCCCACAGTACTGGGGAAGGGGCACATCCAGGAGGGGTGCCACCAAGCAACAGTATGGATGTTCATCAAGAACCAGGAGGGATGCCCATCAAGCAAAGCACCAGGTCTCTGAAGGAGGACATGGATCCTCACAGAATGGATTGGGTTAATTAAGGAACCTGAAAGATCATCTCTTTCCACCCCCTGCCATGGGCAGGGACACCTCCCACTAGCCCAGGTTGCTCCAAGCCCCGTCCAACCTGGCCTTGGACACTTCCAGGAATGGGGCAGCCACAGCTTCTCTGGGCACCCCGTGCCAGGGCCTGCCCACCCTCCCAGGGAAGAATTGTTTCCGAGCATCTAATCTAAACCTACTCTCTGTCAGTGGGAATCCATCCCCCTGATGATTCCCCTGATGCACAAACCCTGGAAATGCTGTTGTTTGAAGGCCACACAAGGGTGTGTGGGCGCAGCCCCCCAGGGAATGGTGCTGCAGTACATTCAATGAAAGACCCTGTCATTTTGGGGCAAGCAACCCCCAACTGATAGTGAGAGCTTCCATGCCAAATTCCACATCTCTCTTCCAAAGCACGGTTAAGCTAATGGGTCTTAAAAAGAAATTCTCATGATCAGTTTGTTAGCAGGGCTGTGGCAGCATGTCTTGTTCTCAAAAAACCAGTTGGAACAGCTCTGCTAAAACTTAAGAAAAACAAGAAAAAGAAATCAACCTGAGGGAAACCCAGCATGGAAAATTGAAGCTTCAGTGTTGGAAATCAGCTGAAGTGATAAGCAATCGAAAGTAAGTCTGTACAATACAAAATGTCAAGCAGCCCGAGGCTGTGCAGTCTATAGAATGATCCTCCTTGCAGGTTCCAAGAGCTGCTCCGAAGGCACAGCCTGGCTGGGAGATGTGTGTGCGCTTGGCACGCTCCGAGCGGGAGGAACGGAGCCATGGGCTCAGCCCGATGCCAGCACCGCACAGTCCTGCCCTGCTCCTGGAACTTGGAGCACGAGCCTCCTGAGGAGTGGTTGAGGGAGCTGGGGGGGCTGAGCCTGGAGAAAAGGAGGCTCAGGGGGGCCCTTCTGGCTCTGCAACTCCCTGCCAGGAGGGGGGAACTGGGGGAGGGTCGGGCTCTGCTCC
>JAWWEU010000029.1:2072890-2171420 GCA_035583155.1 Acropternis orthonyx
CTCTGCTCCCAGGGAACAGGGACAGGAGGGGAGGGAACGGCCTCAGGCTGGGCCAGGGCAGGGGCAGGTGGGACATCTGAAAATTTTTTTTCACAGAAAGTGTTGTCAGGCGCTGGCACAGCTGCCCAGGAGTCACCCTGGAGGGATTTAAAAACCATGTGGATGTGGCAGGTGGGCACATGGGTTAGCAGTGGCCGTGGCAATGCTGGGGAAACAGCTGGATTTGATGATCCTAGAGGTTTTTCCAACCTTAATGATTGTGTGATTCTATGAAAAGAGTGGTCATCTCCCACCACCTGCTAGTTCCTCAATCCTCCTCATGTCCTAATCAAATAAACAAGGATTAACACAAAATATTTTAACTAGTTTTAGTTAATTTTCAGCAAGGCCAGTTCTCTTACCTCACCTACAGCCGCGCAGCCACATGCACAGCCAAGGAGTGAACTGCAAGGAGCACCAGTTCGTGTGCACAGGGACTTGGGAATACTGGTGTGGCTTTATGAGCCCTCTCTGTGTTTGCTCCTTGGTGGCTGCCTTTCATTGTTCCCCTGTATTAAAGCTCTTGTGTCAAGGAGAAAAGAGCTGGCGTACGCATGTCTGCCTTTGAACAAAACCATTGTTAAGCTCCATCAACAATTTAATAATCTTTCCCTGGCAGGACAATGGATGGGGGGAAATTGTTCGTGCAGGGGGGGCAGTAGCCACACAGCCAAAGTGCTGTTCGAGGCCTTTGAAGTCACGTAGGTGTTTAACTGACAAAAGAAATCACAAGTTTATGAAAAGGGCTCGCCTCAACAAGGGGATCTGGAAACAAAGAAAACCCAGACCACTCAGAGAGAAGCAGAGCAGGCAGAAGGAAGAGCCCTTGGAAGAGAGTCAAGCCAAACCCCAAGGAAACTGGGAGAGGAAATGACAGTATGGATTTGCATGCAGATGCTTTGTTTTCTTTCCATGGATCTTTCCTGGGCTGCTTAAGAGTGAAGTGAGCACACTCACGTGTCATTTCGGCTCTTTTACAGTCTGTTCTGACTGGAGAAACGTGCTGGTTGCCTGAGCCATAGTGCAGACACCGAGGAGGGAGAGGCCAGATCCCTGCCAGAATCTGGGGTGCCTGTTTGAAGCATCAGGGGATGGGCACTCAATCCAGGGCTGATGCCCGTGGGCTGTCCTGAGGGGGAAATGTCTGTCTGCTGGTGGAGGGGGGGACACCCAGCCCCAGGGAACCAAATACACATGAAATCCAACTACAGCAGTTTTGTGAGCGTTAGAGCAGCCACAGTCAGGAAACTTTGGAGGAATGATCCAACACCGAACGAGGCTGTCTGACTGCTGACTGCTCAAAGATCAAGCGCAGCCCACTCAGGAGAGCCTGAACCCCTGAACTGCCCAGCCCCTTTCTCTGCAGTGAGGAGATGTGCCACAAACCCAGCTGAAAATGCTTGTTATCGACGCCTCAAACGCCCACAGACTCAGTCAGAGGCTGAAAATCTGCAGTGGAAGCAAAACGGGGAGAGCTGTGGCTGGCACATGGCAGAAGCAGCATATGCACTGGTCAGATCCTCCCGTGGTGCAGCCAAAATACATGCCAAGGAATCAACTCAGGTGGTTAACATCTCTGAATGGGACCACTTGCCATGTTTCTGGCATGGTTCCCATCCAGGCACCGAAGGGATCTGCTGCCCTGATGGTCAGGGCTGGGGACAAGTCACCTCCTCCTGTAAATCAGGAGGTATCAACACCAGTGCAGCTGGTGAAAGGAGAAAACAGGGATATGGGGAGGTTTAAGAGTGGGGCACATTTGGGAAGACTCAGGGGAAAAAAAAACAGATCCTGATGAATACTGCTCTGCCCTATGTTTGTTATTAGGATGGCAGAAAGATGTTCTTGTGGGAAAGTGGGGAAAAAGAAGGATAATTGCTTCCAATGAGGAATATCAACCTCCACCTACCCCTGGGTGTTGCAGTTTACAGGCTGCTGGAGGTTAGATGCAATAAAGTTTGCACCACTCGAGGGAGACCTGCCAGAGGCTGTCCTAAAGGCACCAAATGAATTAAACACGCTTTAAAGAGTGAGTGAGGATTAATCCCAGTGCCTGAGATCCGGGCGGGACAACCCGGATCCATCACCACCCTGCGTTAGAGGCACATTGGCAAAGGGATTTGCCAGCTCTGCCACCCCCAAAGCACAGCACAAGGGGACAGCAGGATGATCACGAGGAGATTTTGATTTCACGGTCCAAGAGGGATGTATGAAAATTTCCAGAATCAGTCCAAGGGCATAATTTTTAGTGATTATTTTTCAAAGGAGAGAGAAGATGGTAAGAGCAGCTCTGCTCCTCATGCACAGTCTGTAGCAAGACGTGTGCAGCATGTACCTGTTGGAAAGAGCAGCCCAGACCTGGACAGGGAGAGAGCTCAAAGGGATCCGTGATTTGAGAGGTCCAGGATCAGCAATTGACCCTTTGAAGGAAGCTGTTCATCATCATTAAAGAGGTTTATGTCCCGAGGGAGCGAGAGGCAAAACAACACCAGTCCTGCGCCTCACAATGTGGGTTAGCACGGGGAGAAAACAGGGCTCGGGGGATGAAAAATGGGATGTGTGTGGGTGGCAGGGTTTACCTGCAGCAGGGAGCTGCCTGAACACGGGAAGGGTTCAGGATCTGGCTGCTGAGGGAAGCTGATAGGGGAAACAATAGCCTGGAAGCCGCATTGTTTGCAGGAAAGGCAAGATATTTGCCTTCTCTCACTGATGTAGCTGCATCTCTGTGGGGGACCCTTCCTGTGTGGTTAATAAGCAGCAAGATGCTAGACATGGAATACACAATTCCTTTTGCTTTTATTCATTTTCTTTCTAGATATAATAAGTCTTGCCTTTGTCAAGATCCCTGTTGTCTGGGTAATTTCATCTACAGATCCTCAAGGAACAGAGATCTCCATATCACTCAAAGTTTAATATCTTGGTTTTAGTTGGCATATTTTCAAGCAATAATTTATACTGAAGAAGGAAAAAAAAAGATTACTTATGTCTAATTGGCATTACACTAATTACCAGCAAAATACATCAGGCAAATATCACATCTACTCAGTCTCTGTCATTTTACATTCCCTACTCCATCTTCTCTTTCCTCAGCAGCTATAAAACAACACGACATGCCGTTCTGACACATCCCTGAACAAATATCGGATCCTAACCCTCTCCTCCTTTCTCTCGCTGCCTCCTTGTTTCTCCACTTCAAAATAAGGTTGCTCTAAACCAGCCACAGACACACAACTGATGAAAAACTGCTGTTTCTACAGACCTGTGTCCCTGTCCTCCAGCATCCTGCTCTTCTCTGCATCCCTTCCCCAGCCTCTCCCAGCGTTCCTGGTACAGAGGGTTTATGGCCACCCATGTAAAAACATTTTACCTTTTATATCCTTTATATATATATATATATGTACCTACATATAAGCACAGAACACAGACTGCAACAGAGGCACACATCTCCCACATGGGCCATCTGAGCTGATTTTTTCCTGACTCACAGCCTTTCTACCAGTTTACCCAAAATTAGTTTAAAAGTGAAATTATTTTAACGTGACAATGCCAATTTTACACTGGAGTGTAAACCTACAAGTGTAAATATAAGCATCTCCAAGACTCATCACAAGCACTGTCCTCATTGTCTGGCTCATTTTGATGTTAATCTGCTTTCCCCTAGCTCAGAGCAGCTCCCTGCCAGACAGGAGCCCTGGCACAGTTTGGGGGTGAGCACCGTGAGGAGACCCTTCACTGTTTTTGACCTCCAAGCCCAAGAACAAGATGTGGCTGTTTGGTTTTAATGATACAGCAGTGGAAGGAGCACCCACAAAGTATTCATCAGATCCTGGGTTGTCCCATGCTTCGCCAGTGAGGTGCAGCCCTCCTTTTCCACCAGGCTGAAGTGCATCACAGAGATTATTTGGGAAGCCTTGTACCCAGAGCAAAGCTAAAGTCCCTTCTCCATCCCACTGAGTCCCCAATACCAACTTAAATGGACAACTTGTCACTGCGTGTTTCTGAGTCCTGTCCTGGGAAAACTCTTCAGCCACAAGGCACATAAATTTCCCCCATTTATAGAAGGGAAAGACTCTTGTCCTGCTGGAAAGGAAACCCAGGTCCAACCACACTGCCCAGGGAAGAAGGACCTGCCCACCAACGTGGCCTCTCCACGCCGCTGTAGTGTCGTCCCTGTCCCTGAGCAGGCGGTGTGGCTGCATCAGCTCACACGAAATGAGCCCTGGCTCCTGCCGGGGAGGCTCAGCTCCCTGAAAGGAGAGGCAAACGCAGGGGCTGACACGGTTTGGTAACCTCTGAGTCAAAGCAGCCTATCCCTGGGATCGCTCGCCACATGCCATGACTAATGGGAGATTTATGGAGTGTCCTCTCTGCGAGCAAAGAGAAGAGCGCCGGCGTTACAGCCACTTAATGGAGGTGACTTCAAATCAGGATGGATGAGAGCTTGTGGGAAGGAGACAGGAAGAGAGATTCTTTAATAGTGAGAGCACAAAGGATAAAATCCTGGGGAAGAGCGAACAACTGAGACTGACATTTGACCTGTCTCAATAGCAAAGCTCCCATTGATTTCACTGGGGACAGGGATGAATCCCTTATCCTCTATCTCATGCCGATGAGAGGGATTTTCCATGTGAGGGATCTGACCGATCCTTCAAACTCAGACACATGCTATTTTTATGAGAAAGAAAATGCAGTGTGAAGTCCTCAAGAAGCTCAAATGGGAGACTTTGTAAGCTTCTCTGGCATTAAGTTTAAATCCCCCACTAATGCAGGTCCCCTTACATGGGCAGAGGCACTGCCAAGCAGGTTTATAGAGACATTCAGGAGCATTCGGAGGCAGATAAAGGGGAAATAACTGCGGTAGATCACACAGGAGCTGGAAATGGCACGTCAAATTACTTCAAAAGGAGCTTTCTAAGGAAGCAGGTCTTTGAAAACAACAAATAGTCTGGGGCTGCTGAGGGATCCTGGTTGTCTGTTGCTTTTACACTTGGTCGCTTTTTCTGGTTTAGACGTGTTCAAAACCTGAACGCCGACCTCAGCTCCTGCAAAAACCCCTGCTTCCTGCAAGTTCAGCGCTTTGTGGAGCCACGGAGCAGCCAGGTTAGGAAAAGTGCTCTGCCTGAAGAGTACTGTGGCCAAAAAAAAAAAGAGTGATCCAGCAAGACTTCAGCCTGATCAGCTCCCCAGTCCAGCTGGCCAAGCAGCTGTGTTGGTACAACAGGACACATGGCACAGGGATGAGCAAACCAGGACAGAGAGGAGGGGACCTGCCTATTTTGGCAATTCTGCTACCAAAACCTCTGGCTCGCCAACAGGAATGCTCACAATTCCCATTCCTGGCTCTTCCCCATGGATATCACAATGGAGCACCTGCCCAAAGGCAGGACACTGGGTCTCAAGCCCTGGTCAAGTGCATATTCTAAAATGTGGTAGAAAACACAAAAGAAGAGTCTGAGGGAGCTTCACTCAACTCCCCACTCTGAGGAAATGTCCTCTCTGGAGAGCAACATGGTACAAGGGAAGGACCCACCCTCTTGTTCCCATTGTGGATCTAATTTGGAAAATTTCTTCCTGTAACACAGTTTAACGAACTTGAGTTGAAGTCATGAATAGTTTGAGTATGACATAAAGTATTTTTGGAAAATAGGCTTTATACCAAAGAAGGGATGTTTAGATTTGGTCTAGAGATAAGAATAGCTGTGCCTGACCGTTTGCATGGGCATTTGCATCGGAATTTGCAACCGTTGCCAGGCAAAAGTAAAATATCCAGTCCCGTGTGGACTTAGTTCCCTATTTTAATATCAGTGGGGAACAGGAGGGCATGTCCTGCCAGGTGAGAGCTACAACCCTTCCCCAGGTCTGCTGAGGTGAAATGGTGGTAGAAAGTATTCCTGCCTTGGACTGGAAGAGGTATCTGGTGCTGTTTGGCCTCTCTGATCTGGGAAAGTGGGAAATCTTCCCTTCCCTGGGACAGCAGAAATCATTTTCCCTACATGAGCTCATTTATAGTTCTTAGATAAAAAATTATACTCTCCCATCTGTTTGCAGCTGATTTCGTTAAGAAAACTCTCAAAGTTTGCTGTGGAGCTGACCAAGCCTAATGTAGAGGGAAGAGTGTTGGCAAAGAGCAAGGTGAGTTTTGGGTCAGCAGCTTTCAGGGTGTTCTCCAGGCCTGTGGTCTCTGCAGTACTGCCCTGGAAATCAGCAAATTTAGAGCAGGGTCACCTCCCTGAGACCTGCCCTCATGGTAGCACAGGATGAGGATCACGTTGGGTGGGGCTTCCAGATGGAAGAAAGAATAAAAATTAAGAAAAATGATCAGATTTTCTCCATCCAGGACGAATGTGAAGGGTGTAAAACAAGGAGGATGACAGTCACTAATTTCCATCATCTCGCCACAGACAGCAAGAGGGAATGGAAGAGCTCACAGGATCACAAGGAATAGCAGAAAACACCAAAAATGCAGTTTGGGATGCAGGAGGCACACACACAGCCAATAGGGACCCATAAATTCCACAGGAGAAGGCACCTTCCTACTGAAATATGGAGCTTTTTGTCTCTTGGGCAATTGACTCAGAAAGGCTGTTCTGCCCAGATCTTTCATAATCACATAATGGAACCACAGTTCAGGGACAGAAAGGGTGAAAAGAGAAATCACAATCCAACAGGGAAATTTGGTTTCTTCAAATATCTCCTCTAAAGACGTCCAGGATCTGCAAAGGATCTTTGGTGAACTTTGAGGACAATCTTACATGTGCACTACCACATAATCCCGTGAGGCAAGAGAGACACTGTCAAATAAATTCTTAAAGCTATTTTGGACAACGTCTGAAGGAAGTAGCATCCTTCTTAGAAGGTCTTGAGAGGATTAAAGGCATTGTGTGTGGCTGGTAGCGATGTACTTGTTACTCAGTCCGGGGAGGCAAACCCAGCTGTGCCCTGTTTACCCTGGGATCCTCAGCACAATTAAGGAAGGTGACCTGGTTGACGTGGCGTGACACAACTGCTCTGACCCCCAACGGCTCTTTCGTAAGAGTTTACCCAGACAGGGCTGCTGGAAACTATGGAAAATAAAGAAATAGGGCGAGAACGAGGTTGAAATTACAGCTCAGGCAGAAATGGGTGTTGAAACCAAGATGGTGTAATCCATGGCCATTTGCAATCTGTTGGATGTTGTCTCTGGTGATAAAAATCTTTTCCCACAACTCTCTTCAGCAGTGATTAGGCAAATCAGGAGCTGTCTTTGGGGATGAACCAACATTAAGTGTGGAAAGTAGAGAAGCTCCCGATTTATTATGAAGAAATGCAGATGCCTGTAGAGCTGAAGATCACTGAGAAACCCAGACATGATTTGTAGAGGCAGATGAGATGCAGAAGATGGTCACAGAGGCTGTGCACACCCTAAACCCCAGGTGGAAACTGCTAAGCAGGACAAAACAGCGACAGTAATGCATTTCAGCCCTGAAGTCAAGTGTTAAAAAGGAAAGGGCTGAAGATCAGTTAAAAAACCCCAAAATCACAGTGTCTCAGCTAGAGAAGAGTCCAGGCACCAGCCAGACATGATATTCTCAGCTGGCCAGATGTGTGACCTGCTGGTTCTCAGTCAGTAAGGGCAGACTGGTGCCCAGTGCCAACCACAGACCAGCTTTATTGCAGAGATGGCACCTTTTATCCCATCCCATGCCATGCCCTCGCACAAGGTGTGAGATCTTTCAGTAACAGAAGAGGTCTGTGTACCAGACAACCTGCCCAGGCCCCCTGGCACGGACCAGGAACAGCAGGGAGCTCAGATCCCACATCCCAGACAGAGCCCGCTCAAAGGCATTTCTCAGCCCTCTGCAACAAAGCAAAACTGCCGCAGGGTACATTGGAAAAAAAAGCTCTGCAGACTGAACATGTGCCTGGAACTCTTTCTGCAAGACAAAAGGCACATTTAAAGATAATGTAGGAAAAAGAAAAAAAAAACAAAAAAGAATAGGTTTTAAGATCCAGAGAAGCCACTGTGCCAGAGAAGGAGACAGAATGTAATTTTTTTGTCGCATCTGTTGGCTGGGAGGGAACTGAACAACAATCACAGCGAGAACCTTAAAAAGAAGCTCACGGCTGGACTGGCACTGAGCAGAGACAGGAAGTGGTGGCTGCCCAGGACTGCAAATCCATCATCACTGTGAGCAGTGAGAAGGGACTGTTGGCTTGGGAGTCCTCTGAATCACCCACCTTCTCAAGGGACTGAGAGCTGGGGGTGTTCAGCCTGGAGAAGAGAAGACTCTGGGGAGACCCGAGAGCCCCTTCCAGTGCCTAAAGCAGCTCCAAGAGAGCTGGTGAGGGGCTTTGGACCAGGGCATGGAGTGATAGGATAAGGGGGAATGACTTCAAAAAGGCAGAGGACAGGGTTAGATGGGATATTGGGAAGGAATTCTTCCCTGTGAGGGAGGTGAGGCCCTGGCACAGGTTGCCAAGCAGTCAAACCCAGAGAAGCTGTGGCTGCCTCATCCCTTGAAATGTTCAAGTTCAGGTTGGATGTCTGGTCCAGTGGAATGTGAACCTGCCCATGGCAGTGGGGTAGAATTAGAGGACCTTTAATGTCCCTTCCATTCCAAACCAATCTATGATTCCCTGGCACTGCAGGGTGCACACACAGCCCAGTGCCAGCCAGAAGCCTCCGTGTTTGCATGCGATGGACACACAGGAGCATCATGAGGCCAGGAAGACAAACGTGAACAGACACATTATCTCTGTGCCTGGTGCTGCTGTGGATGTCACTGAGTGCTGCTGGAGGGCTGTGGACCATCATCTGGACACATTCACACCACTGAAACGTTGTTGGCAAATCGGTGGTCATGCAGAGAAAAAGAATTATATGAAGGAACGGAAGATTTGAACTATACTCAGAAGTGTGGCAAAGAGGAGGAGGAAAAATTCTCCCCAGCCTGCCTTTGCAAGGGTTGCCAAAAAGCAGCACTTACACCCAAGATGTGCCAGATGTTGCGCTGCCCAGGAATGGGACTGCAGGTCTGTGGTGGTGTCAAGAGCAGATGGCAATGGCTAGGAGGAGCGCGAGGAAGGGTGGGAGGAGAGGAAGAGAGACCCAGCTGCCAAAATATCTTGCCTTGGCTCTGCTCACAGGGAGGGAGTTGACTCAGTTTTCAAGTGTATCAAAAAGAACTTTAATTGTTGACTTGCTTGAATGTGATCTACAAGTACGCACCAAGTGAGGCTGAGTTCCAGTATCGTAGGGCTCCGTGCAAAGGAAGGGGAGGTAGAGCAGCTGAAGTAGAATCTAAGTGTAGACTGGTGAAACTGGGAGCAAAGAGGGCCCACCACTGGAAGGGCTCACCTGGGGTCTCACACACTTGCCACCGTTTGCTATCAAAGTGGGATATTCCCAAAGGAGTGCTCCTGCTCAGAGATCACAGGGTGGAATTTGATGGCCGTGTCACGCAGGGGTAAGACAACCTGCTCCTTCTGGCTTCATGGTGCATCAATCTAAGCCTCTCTTGAAACAAAGAAATATCCGGAGTGATGTGGTTTTATTAAGCCCAGCAGTCAAACCCGGGAAATGGTATCTCAATTCATCCGCTCAAGCTGTGCTGAGGTGTACAGAGGACGTGGGGGACCACGAGGAGAAGGCTGGTCTTGTCAGAAAAGCCTATGGCTATGAACCAGACGAGAGGGTTTTACATCCAGCTCTGCCACAAAGTCCCAAAGCAGAGCTGCTCACGCCTCGTACGTCAGCAGCTGCCCGGAGGCGGCCGGCACAGCCTTGGCTTCACCATCCAAGAGCAGCTGGAGACCTGCCTCGTGGTTCTGGAGCACTGGGAAGGCTCTCACCTTCTGAAAAGGGCAGACAGAGGAGATTCCAGCTCATCTGTGGGTCACCCAAAGCTTGCAGGCACCTCTGAAATGCAGATTATAATTTCCTATTTTATCCCCCCAACCTACAGTGGAGTTTCTTCCCTGGAAGGGGAGCTGTGAGGATAAACTCATTAACATCTGTGAAGTACAGATACTACTGCACTAAGAGCACTGGAAAGCTCAGGAGATGATCGTTAATTACATATTCAGAGCGGGGTTGTTACGGAATGCATTAAAAATGGCACGGGGTCCCCAATTTAAATAACAGGGATAAAACAGACTAAATGTGTGCCCCCGTTCTGCGGGCTGAAGAACACAGCTCAGAAATGCTTCATCCAGTGTATCATAGTCTTGGGTATGTCTGGACTACACAGGAGCAGAGGCAAACAGCCTTTGCGTAGCGTTTCCTAAATTGCACATATTGGTCCTGTAATCCTACTAAGTTCTCTCCATGGCCAATGGAGAGCGACTGGCACTGTCATAATCCAAGCTCTGTGTGCATTATGGCAGGGCAGATCCTCTGCAGAGCACAAGCACTCCCAGGCTCCTTCCAACTAAAGCAAATCTGTGATCCAGGGGGAACAGATGTCTCTCACGAAAGCAACGGGTGGCCAAGTGGGAGACTGAGCTCCGTTCCCAGCTCGGTGTACCCCACAGAAGTGGGTAACAGCACGGCAAAATGTTGGGGAGGAAACAGTGGGCAGCTAGGTAAAATACCAGGGATGGCAAATGCCTGGGATGACTGAGGAGCTGGCACATGAGAGCCAAGATCCTGGAGGAGTCTTCATCAGAAACATCATAATTCCTCCTGAAAAGGACCTGGCTCAGCCCCTGCAATACAGCATTTTACTGCAGTCTGCACAGCAAAAAGTGTCCAAAAAAGGAGGACACTGATATGTGTGTTAATCAAGTGAAGAACCATCTACAAAGAAAAGGCATGGATCTGTCTTCCAGTTGAAAAGCTATAAATAGCCTTGCATACTTGCTTATCAGATTGGTTCGGCTGCAGGGATAATCTCCTGGAGAAAGCAATGGAAGCCCTGTTATGTTGGATATTTATAACTAGATGAAAGCCTAGAAAATGCACAGTTGTGTCAGTCTTGCGCTCGTGCCGTGCGATAGGGTGTGTGGGATCCAATTCCTCTCTTCAGTTTAATATAAGGTCAAGAATGGCTTAATCTTTCCAGCCTCACAAAAACACAAGATCTGATCTCTTTGAGGGGCTGGTGCTGCTCGAGCAGCTGACAAAGCCAAGACAGGGGCATGGTGAGACAATCCCCAAAAGGTCATGATGGTCCCATATCACTGGAGACTCTTTGCAGGAAGCAAGACGTGACCCTTGTCTGGATAAACGGGATGGAAAGGTCTTGTTGGAGCCACAGGGGGATCAGATGTCCCCCACCTTGGGCAGATAAACCACTGGAAACACAACTCTGATGAGATGGTCTAACACCACCAGTGCCTTCTAATCTCCAAATCACCTGTCCCGGTGCCAGGGTCCCCTAAGTCTGCTTAACGACCCTGACCCTGCTCCTCAGGTCTCTCGAACTGCCCTTGCTGGATTATCTGCAGAGCACCAGGGCCAGCTTGGGCTAATGCTGGTGGATTCTCCGGAGACTTGGCCTGCCATGGCCTCTGCAGTCAACCTGCTTTATACAGGAGGCGCTGGAGCCTGAGTTCCCACCCACTGCCATGTGAAGGGAGCTGAGATGGGACTGGCCAGGTGACAGCGAGTGGAACAGGGCTACGGTTATCCCCTGGGGGCTCTGTGTGTCTGTACCACACGTGGACTTGTTGGTGGAAGGGTGTGGGGTGATTTCTGTCCTCCTGGGATGGGAACATACACAGGAAGCCTTGTGCAAAGGGTGTTTATATAATCTGTCTGGTTTATAGGGCAGGTTGGGGTTTGGGATGTTGTGGGCAGGGAGCCATGCCCTGCACTCTGTCCCTGTGAGAGCCACTGCTTGGAGCAGTGTCCCTTAGCCTTCCTCAGCTCTGCCCATCACCTTGGGCAGACACCAAACATCCCAAGGACTACAGACAGCCCTCTCTGCCCTCCATCTCCTGCTGCAGACCTCCCAGGTACTCATCTCTCTCTTCTCTTTCCACTTTTAGCCCTGCTTCTGCCTTGCCATCTCCAAGTTGCCTGGCACCTTCCAGGGCTCAAACTTTCCTCTTCCAGGTCCATCACCACCTCTGCCTCACTGTATCCTTCAGCACAGCCATGTGGAATCTCCTTGCCCATATGCCCTTCAAGCCTCTCTTGCAGGCACAGGCTGGTAGTCAAGGACACTTGGGAAATCCAGTACTGTCACCCTGTGCCAGGGCTCCAGGAACCTCTCCAAACTGCTCTTCCCAGTCTGACCAGTACTTTTGGGACGAAGGTGATCTGCACAACACTCCTAGACCCGAGGGTGCCTCACATTACAGGAACAACGAAAGGATTTGGGAACCCTGACAGAGCTGACACCACCACGGGGCTTCAATGGTCATAGCATGGAGAACTCCAGCATCACTCCAGGAACTAACGTGGGAAGAAGGATGAGATATTCCACTAGATCTCCCCACATGTTCCTTAACAGAGGGACCCAGCAGGTCTGCAGCTCCCTAAAAACCAGCTGAACACACTCTCAGCCATTTTCACACCACATACAGACCTGTCCCAAAGACAAAGATGCTCGGAGAAGCAGGAGACTTCAGAGGAACCCTCTGCCACCTCCTCCTTTTCCCTTCCAGAGGTTTCTTTGAACCTTCTGGCTCCACAGCAACCTCCCCTCAGTACACGAGCACAGAAGGCAGCAGGTACAGGACAGAAGATGTTATGTGCGCAGCCAGAGCCAAGTCTGAGGAAGCAACTGAAGCTGGCCAGAGAAGACAGCTGGGGGAGTGGGCTGCTGAGGGCAGTCAGGCAGGCAGCACAGAGGCAGCACAAGGAGCAGAACTGGGGTTGAAGCTGCGCCAGGGCAGGGGAAAGCCGGCTCTCCCGCGGTGAGATCACAGACACCTCCAGGGGGGGTTCTCAGGGAAAGGTGGACCCGAGCAGGAGGTGGCCTGAAGGGCCCAGTGAAGGCGGGACACGCGGCTCTCGGGACTGCCACCCCCACGCATCCTGATCCTCCACTCCAGGGATCTCCTCGCCCCGGTCTGTGCCACTAAACCTACTCTCCCCTCTGCTCCCCGGGAAACTCCCATGGCTCTGACCCCTCCCACAGCATGGAGAGCTGCATCACACCCCAACCATCCCTGCCCTGCCATGGGGACAGGCACCCACGGGACCCCCTGGCTGCAGCACACGAGCTCACTGTTGCTTGGGTGCCCCCTGTGCTGCCATCCCGGACCACCCTGTTGGACCCGCTCTCTACATCATGCCAAACCCATCTGCCTCCTGCCAAGCCCACCTGCCTCCTCGGCTCTTCCTGCTCCCACATCCCCTTGCGTCCCCCAGACCTCCCCTCCTCCCCCACCTCTACCCTCCCCACCACGTCCTTGCTGCTGTCCTGCTTTGAGCCTCATCTCTCCTCCATCCTCCCATCCCCACCACACCTGAGCGTGGCCAGCCTGCCCCAGCCGAGCTTCTCGTCCCACCCCACCCACACGGGGGAGGTGCAGCGTGAAAGGGATGAGGAGCCCCGGGCTCAGGGTCCCGGGGGGTGGGGGAGGAACCGGGAGGGCGGGCACGTACCGTTCTCAGGGTGCTCCATCTCCCCGATGCTGCCGTCGGGTGTGGTGCGCTCGTAGTGGTCCTCGGGCAGGGCTAGGGGCCCGATGCGGGGCCCCGACGATGATTTGCTGCTTGGGGTCTCTGATTCCTCCAGCCCGCTGTCGTAGTAGCTGTGCTGGGAGGGGTCCTGCAGGTCCTGAGCCTGGCTGGCTGCAGAGAACGTCACTCGGCGATGAGGTAACTGGAGAGAAGAGAAAAGCTGTTGCATCACCCACCCAGCAGATGAAGGAGAAGGGTGGGTCATCAAACCTGACCCAGAAACAGAGGCAGAGAGCTCATGACACCAGCAGGGTTCATCATCAGCCCCCCACAGCCGTCCTGATAGACACAGCACTGGGCTCCGTCTCAGTCAGGAACATCCATCAGACACCACCACATGCGGAGAGCACACTCTGCATGGTCCTTTGTGCTCCTCCAACCCATCATCTCCCTTCACAGCTCCTTCACACAGAGACAACCATGAGCACATGCCCTCTCCCACGGCAGGAAGGCTCTGGAAACATCCCCCTGAATCGTGAAGCAGTGCCCCTCACCCTTCAGCTGGGGTTCCCCACTCCACACGTCCCCTTGGTGCTCTCAGACACCCAACCCAGAGGCCCACGTGGCCAAGCCCACTCCAGAGTCCCTCTAATGGGATCACTGCCCAGCACAGGGCTCAGGCGACGTCATCCCTCACCTCCCAGCCCCTGGCCTGACCCCATCTCTCATCCTCAGAGCTTCTCCACCAAGGGTCACCATCGCTGCTTTTGTCTGCTCGTTAAGCATTTCAAAGACCCTACTTCACACTTTCTCTCCCCAGCTTTGCCTCATGCTTGGGAGGAGCTCCCTGCAAACAACCATTAAGCTACATCATTATCCTCCTCCAAATCCTTCCACAAAATCCTTCTTTGCCGTGATTACCGGGGAGTGGAAAGGGTAGCCCGAGTTCATAGGGCAAGAGCGGGATGATGCTTGCGGAGGATGAAACACAAACACCGAGAGAGAGAGAAAAAGACACCACAGCGCCCATAAATGTAGGAAGGAGCCCAAGAAAGGAGCTGTTTGATAGGTATCTGAAGGTGATGAGGAGACAGAGTGGAGACAACACATCATTTAAGCTCGGTACCTTTTTTTTCTTTTTTTTTTTTTGCTGGTGTCTTTACTACAAATGAGTGGCAATCAGGCGTCCCACACTGCGAGCACCGACCAGGAAAGGGAAGGAATTGAGACAAACGGAGGGAGAGAACACACAGGGAGCATTTAGATGAGCTAGCTGCTTTAAGGTTGGTTGGACCTGATTAAATTCACCCCAGATGCTTAGAGACCTGATTTAAGTAACTTCAGAGTTGTTAGGGCTGCGCTTTTTTTTTTCCCCATACTTTTTTTCCTTGAAGAATTTGTAGAGAATCAGGGAGCTTCCAGAAGACTGAATGCGAGCTAAAATAGTGCCTGTCTTTAATGATGAGAAAAAAAGAAGAGCTGGAGAATTATAAAACAGTTAGCTTAATTTCAGTTCCTGGAAAAATACTGAAGCAGATAAAAGAACTCTTTGTAAGTACCTACAAGATAACAAGGAAATGAGTAACAGCCACTGTAGGTTTGTCACAAACAAACATGTCAAGCCATTGAACTTCTTCCTTTGAAAAGACAGCAGACCTTGTGGATGGAGGAGGAGCAGTAAATGTTCTATCTTGACTTTAGGAAGTTTTTTTGACGCTATTTTAGATGATATTCTCATAAGTAATTCAGGAAAACAGTGTAGGTGTAGCATGTACATCTCTGCCTGGGTAATATAGTGCAACTCACTGCAGGGTGAATGCAAAGCATTTAGAAAGTTGTATTCTCAAAGTAATTACTGCAGACAGGTCTTTCAGCTGGGACGATGGATCAAATTAAATTCTCTGGGTTGTGTCCCGCGCCCAACTCTAGCCTGTATTTTCATTAACTGCTCGGATGACAGATGTGGAATATATCTGTCACATCTGCACGCTCGCGAGAAATAATCACCACGCGAGCAGCAGGGCCGGCTGAGGGATCGGGGGCTGCAGCAGATCAGGGGTTGGTGATCCATCAGCAGCGTCAATCCCTCACCAAAAAAAATGCATCTATATTGGGATGTGTAAACAGGAGCCTCGTCTGTGAGCCACGCAGGGATGTCTCTGCTCTGCTGGGTTTGAGGAGGGCTCTGGAGGCAGAGCTGTGCCCACTTTGGGCACCATTTCCAAAAAGAACAGAAACAAGCCATTGTTAGAAACCATGACAAAAGATTAAAAAAAGAAATGAGGAATTTAGTTCAGGAAAGACAGGGATAAGGATGGCAAAGGCAGTGCTCTTTAAGCTTGTAAAAGCCTTCTGCAAAGAAAAAGCTGCTGCTTTGGACCATGGGCAGACAAGAAGACTGAGGTTCATCACTATGGAAAAAAACCTAATGGTAGTTTTGGCCAAGTGCAATCATAGAATCCTGGAATGGTTTAGGTTGGAAAGGACCCTGAGGATCATCTCATTCCATGGTCAGGGACACCTTCCACTCTCCCAGGTTGCTCCAAGCCCTGTCCAATCTGGCCTTGGACACTTCCAGGGATCCAGGAGCAGCCACAGCTTCTCTGGGCAACCTGTGTCAGACCCAGTCGGTTGCCAAAGCAGAAGGTGGAATCTTTGCCATGAAGGGACAGGCAAGCCCCTCTCGTGAGGTCTTCATACCCAGCTCTGGAGGTGCTGAGGACAAGGCAGTCCTGTCCATGGCAGAGCTGTGTGCTGATGACCCTCTGGAGTCCTCTCCCAGCCCACTCTGAAGCGTGTAAAGCCCACAAAAGCCACCACTGCCCAGACATCGCTGCCCAGCATGTCAGGCACTGCTCTCCCACAGCCTCCTCCTCCACCCTCACTGCCTGTCTGAAGCTGATTTCCTCCCTCAGTCATCCCGAGCTCCAAGCTCCTGCTTTCACTCTGTGCTTGTAAAACCTCAGCCAAACAACCCGGGCTCCTCGGGGTGCCGGCAATAACACAAACAAACAGCCTCCGAAACCCAGCCTGTGACAGCTCCTATCCCTCCCCTGAGGGGTCTCCGTCCAAATAGCATCACTTTTACCTGAAAAACACCTCCTTTAAATGTCACATCCTGCCTGGCAGCGCTTGAAAGGGCTCTTCTCACTGCAGGGGAAAGACAAGCCACACTCCACCCCACTCCCATCCAGCCCCACGTGGCAGCGTGGCACTGACAGGGGTAGTGCCCCCCTTTGCCCAGCCCTACCAGCTTGTGCCTTGTGAAGCTCTCAAACCAGGAGAGCCTTGTTCTGGAATCACGGAAAGACACTGAATCAATTTGTCTGGCACTGACTTACTGAAATTGGGTTTTGTTTGACCTTTCTCTGGTAGGTTAAAGAGCCTTTCAGCACGCAGCGTCCTCTACACAAGAAGTTGCTTGTACAGTGCAAGCCAGGCACGCCTCAGTCTTCTTTTTGAGAAGTCAAACAAACCAGGCTCGAGTCACAACCTGCAAGCCAGCAAATCAGTTCTGTGGTCCTCATGTTTAATTGCTCCAGGTTTTCCCCACTCCTCATGGGAGGTGATCCTCTCAGGACCACCGGTGCCACCTCACCAAGGCTTCCTGCAGAGCCTTCCTTCTCCTGCCTCTAGTGTTTTTTCACCTGAGGACTGTACTAGCCCTTAAATGTGAGTGCCACGAGCGCTCACGCTGAGCTACTCATGCAGTGTGACCCTTAAATCCACTTTAAAGGCAGCGTTTCCGTGGATATAAACCAGCATTCCCTATTTCTCAACGCACATGTTTGCACTTGGCTGTGCTAAAACGCACTTTGTTTATATGGGCCCAGTTTACCAAGCAATCTGGATTGCTCTGCATGACTGCTCTATCCTCATCATGATCTCCCACTCCACCAATCTCCATGTCAGCTGCAAGTTTTATCAGCAGTGATTTTATATTTATTTCCAGATCGTTGATTACGGCGTTGAATGGCAGCGGGTGCCGGGGAGCTCCTCCAGGAGAACCTCCTTCCACGAGGACTCCGAAAAAGCTTTTCTTCACTAAGCTGAGGATAAACCAGATCTTCATCCATCTCACAATACTTTCCTTATAATCACAGAGTAATTAAGGTTGGAAAAGACCTCCAAGATAATTGAGTCCAACCAATCACCACCTTGTCAACCAGCCCAGAGCACTGAGTGCCATGTGCCATCATTCCTTGAAAACCTCTAGGGATGAGGACTTCAACACCTCCCTGGGAAGTCCCTTCCAATGCTTGACAACCTTTTCCATCCTTCCTGATGTCCAACCTGAGAGTAGTGTTCATTCAAAAATAATATAATAATAATAATAACAAAACACATTATCAGCTCAGCATATTCATTAAATCTCCAAGTCGATGAGCCAAGCGCTGTAACCTCAAACCAGCTCTGCTGCTCCAGACCTGCAGGAACGCCTCGAGCAGATCCTGTTCCCCACAGAGGCCAGGACCAGATGCCTAAGGAAAGGTTTAAGAGCTGGACCTGTCATGTAATGACACTGCCCAGTATCCCTTCCCATCAAGCTGCGGTGACTGACGTCAGTGCTATTTCCATCATCGAGTTTCCTGCTTTAGCTATTAATCCAGTTGTTCCCCGGGGCTGGCGAGGACAGTGTGCACTGCACACACAACATCCCCATCACTATCACAGCTGGCTCGTGCCCTCCCACTCCTCCTGGCCCTGCCTGGGCTCCCCAGCTCCATTATAACACCCCCGGCTCAGAGAGCTCCTACTCCAGACTTTTGAATACTCCTCGGTACAAATTATTTCATCCAATTATGTCAAATATCGCTATTTCAAGACAATTTTCAATGACTTTGCTGGTTACCGACGCATTGGCAGGTACTACAATCCTACGTTGTTATGTCTCAGTCCAAATTTCTACAACTATTCATTGAATACTTTTGCATTTTTCTACATAATTAGCAATTTTGCAATCTCCAGTTGGAATTGACAGTTACCGGATTCCACCTCTTCCTAGCACATATTTTAAAGTACTTATTGTGTTTACCTTGTCAAAATTGATTTTCCCCCAATGTCTTTGGCTTTCCTTGTTAATTTTCTACACTCCATAACTACTCATTTCTACTAATTGCTATCCACTCCCTGCCTTTCCCTGCAGTATTTATTGGTTTTCTATTCCTAACTGCTGCCTCTACTTTGCCACTGCGCTGAAACAGGATTTGGGGCAAAGCTGCCTATTTTCTCAGCTGAGAAATTGCGGCTCTGGAAAAGAATTCCTTTCAAGGGCTCCCCAGTGCTCGCTCTTACATTCCTGATGGGGAGACCTGAGCCAGCCTCTAAATCTGAGGAACAAACCAAGCCCCCATCCCACTCTTTCCCCAGGGAGCACCGGCACCGGCGGCTGCCTCCAGCACTGGCGGATGCTCTGAGGAAGATGTTCATCCCCTGGTAAATCCTGTGGGTTTCTGTGCTGCCACAGCTCAGGTTTTTTTCTTGAAAAGGAATGGTTTGCAGCTCTACATTTAAAGACTCCCATCCTCTCTGAAGTGCTCTCTCGCCTTTTTGAGTCCGTGCCTGCTCCCAGCCTCCATGGCATCCCGCAGCAATGAACTCTCTGCTCTGTGGAAAAGCCCTTTGGTTCTCTATCTGCTGCCTAGTAATTTTGCCTTGAACTTCTCCTACCTGCAGGGTTGTGAGAAAAAAAAATTGCTCCTCGTTCTACCCCTTTCCAATTCCACAAATCCATGCTGCATCATGCTCCGCTGTGTCCTCTGCAGTGTGCAGAGACGTGCAGGTTGTCCTCCTGCAGACAGCAGGCAGGTCAGGCCAGCTCTGCTGCCCTGCCCTCTGCCTCTTCCAGCTCTGCTGCCCTGCTCTCTGCCTCTTCCAGCTCTGCCACAGCATTCCCACACCAGGGGAGCCGGGGTCACACCCATGGTTCCACTTTTGGGGCTTGTCAGAAGAAGCAGGAATTTGTTTGAATGAGGAATTTTCTTGGGCTGTCCCTGACAGCCTTGCCCACCCTGCCTGGTCCTGGGTGCACACCCCAAACCCCCCAAGACCAGTCCCTGCCTGTGCTGATGCCTTCTACCATGAGGGCATGGTAGGAAAAAGTGACATTCGGAAAAATTTAATCATGGAAAAGCTGGTTAAGCATTAGAAGGGACTGCTCAGGGAGGTGGTAGAGTCCCCATCACTGGAGGTGTTCAAGGATGTGGCATTCAGTGCTCTGGGCTGCGTGACAAGGTGGCGATGGGTCAAAGCTTGATGATCTTGGAGGTTTTTTCCAGCCTTAGCGATTCTGTGAGGATTCCCACCCACGGATACTGGATGGGAACTAAGAGGCCCCCCTCCCTCCAGCCTCTCCCCTTCATTAAAACATTCCCAGCTGATTCTCTTTGCTAAACTCAGGGAAAACAAACTCAGCCCTAACAGGAGGGAACGGGCCTGAGGGAGGTCTCTCGCTCCCTGCAAACTCACGGCACCGTCCCTTGCGCAGACGGCGCGGACCGAGCGGCGGGAGATGCGGTCCCGAAATTCCATTGTTCCCAAAGGAAACCGTCAAATCCGCCCCGGGCACCCTTTTCCTGCCGACGGGAATGGAGTTGAGCCGCCCTGCTCCTTCCCTGAGCACTGCAAATATCCAAAGCTTTAACTCCCTCGCCACTGATGCCCGAGCGGGATCCGCGGCTCATCTGGCAGCCTCCAGTGGCTCCTGCGCCTCCCCACACGCCAGAAGCCCCAGCGGCCTTTCAGCCAGCTGCCAAAGGAGCTTGCTTCCCCAACAGCCGCCACAATGCAGCAACTCACAGGGCTGAGAGTGAAAGGCAATGTAGACCCAACGCCCGGAATATAAAAATAAGTGACAAGGGAGCCATTGTGGCGCAGGAGTTAGTCAACTTCAGATTAATTCATGAACCCCTCTCTGTTACAAACCAACCTGGAGCGAGGCAACGTCCCTGGGTACTGAGAGAAAAAGCGAAAGATAAGCCCAGGGACCACGTTCTGAACGACACAGATCCGGCTTTTCCTGTGTGGAGGCTTTGCGGCGTGTGGGAATTATTTTATTTGCCAGTGTCGTGCCTGGAGAGGAGCACAGCTCCAGCCCAAAGCAACACAGGCTTCGGAGCAGGAGGCTGAGGGGAATATTATGTCCATGGAAACCAGGGCAAGCCTCTAGGAAAGCTGGACCTGAATTGCCAAAACCATCCGGGGCAACGCTCAAGCTCCAGAAAACAGGACACCAGCTCAGCTCGTGGCTGTAAAAGAGCCGACCATTTTACAGCTCGTCTGACAACAGTGAGTGCTTCTGTGCTGTTCTGGGGTGAGGGTGGATCAGAGCACAGACAGCTCTTCCCATCCTTTCTCTTGCTACCCCAGCAGCATATTGTTCAGCCACAGCCCTGATTTTTGGAGAAGAAACCCCCCAAGAGCATCTCCTGCTCCTTCTGCACGCACCCTGCCACAGCTGGAGGGGCTGTGAAGAGCTCAGGGTGTTACCTGGCACATCAGCACCACAAGGGAGGGTGTTTGTGTACCAGCAGCAAAGGCAAACACTGCCCTAGCTTGGTGTCACCTCCTGGCATCTGTGGTAACCCTCTGCCCCTCAAGGACTGTGCCTCTCCCTCCTGTGAGCCCTGGGTCCCCTCGGTGGCCTGGGGGTCCTGTCTGCCCCAGAGGTCTCTCCCTGCCCTGCCACAGCATCTCCAGATGGTCAGAGGCACAAGGACTGGCTGTCACTTCATTAAGCACACTGAGACACTCCAGAGCTGCATTCCCAGCAGTGCTGGATTGCTCCTGTTTAACACAACATGAAGGAATTGAGGAAAGAGCTGGTGCAGAGCAAGGGAACAGGTCCCAGGTGCTCTCCCTGCTTTGGACAAGGGAGGGCTGGACCACCAAGGCAGGAGCTTCATTCACCACAGACGAGGGAGGAAGATAGATCTAAGGAAAGATATGGTCTGTACACACTTCTAAGACGCCTCCTGGATTCGAAACAAAGTTCCCAAAATTTTTCCATTGAAGATGCTGTCTCCAAAACTGAAAATTCTGGACAGGACTACCACCAGAATTAAAGTCCCTGCTCCCTGATCTACCATTCTGACAATTTACTGGGGTCACCTCCATCAGAGCTACTGGGGTCACACAGGGCACATCAGCCACAGGGCTGACAGTTCTGGTCCATCTGATGCTCGTGATGTCTCATTTGGATGGCTGTCCTCTGGCCACAAATCCTTGTGTCCATCCCCACCCCCGTGTCTGATGTGAGGATTGTTCCCAACAACCCTTTAGCTCTTTCCCCAAGCCAGTATCTGACACGAGGATTGTTCCCAACAACACTTTAGCTCTTTCCACAATCCAGTGTCTGACATGAGGTTTATTCCCAACAACCCTTTAGGTTCTTTTCCCACGCCAGTGTCTGATGCGAGGGTTGTTCCCAACAACTCTTTGTCTCTTCCAGTGCTGACAGACAGTACTACAGAAGGAATCTGCAACAAGAGGAAAGACACACAGGAATCCATGGGATTCCACCTCCCAAACCAGGTATTATTATCCAAAAAGCAACCGCTCACCCTTCTGAGTGGCTGCTCGCATGGCTGCCACTGCTGACAATTAGCGAGTGCTGACCTTGCAGACAGAAGAGACAGTCTCCAAGTCCTGCCGAAATAATGATAGCAGAACAGCCATCCTAAAATGGACATCACATCCCGAGGCACTATTTAATGAATAAATCTGGGTAAAATGTGGGCTGACTCCACATAGGTGCCCTGAAGCCTCCTGAAATTTGCATGATGCTCAAAGAAGCCGCCAAAGCCCGGTGCCAACCTGCCTGGTCAGATCGAATTTATCTAACTCATAGCAAGATCTAACGCAATTAGAAACCCATTTAGACAGCCTCGGGACAGAGCTTGCCTAACCCCTCAGCCTATCAGAGCTCTGAGCCCATCGAGGATGTGCAATTTGGCTTTTCTTTGGGTGAAATGGAGATTGGAAAGGAAAATATGGAAATAAATCATCTGAAGGGTGACTCATAAAATCTAAAGGGGTCATAATCTTTATGGAATAATGTCTCAATTGGACTGGCTGTGGTGTCCTGAAATGTCGATCACTATCAAGCTGATAATAGAGCTATTTTGTAGATGGTTGGTGTAGAGTGGAAATTGCCCAGGACACAGAAGGAGGTCTCATAATCACATTAAAACCATCTGAAGATCCCAGGGAGAAAAAGGTTCCAGGACTGGGAGTAACACTTGAACAAAGCCCTCGAGGAATCCAACAGCTGTAGAGTGGGAAAATAATGCTGGGAAAATAATGAGCTAATCTGGCTCCCAGTTGCACCCAGTGGAGCTGACAGAGAGTATTGAAAGCTCTGGGGGGAGCAGCGGGTCCTAAGCCACAGACTCAGGACTCTATTAAAAAAACCCAGAGATAACCAGAAATGCTTCAACAGAAGACTCTGCACAGAAAACCTGTCAATTTGCTGAAATCAGATCATTATTCAAGTGAGTTTCTTGTTTCAGGGTTGGGGCAGGGGGGAGATCTTTGCTGACATGTAAAAATGAAAAAATGATGCTCTTGCAAAGGTACTTCTCACTTCAGAATTCAAGCCAAGCATTAATTATGATGCTCAATTCAAAAAGGTCAGTCAGAATCACGCCTTTAGAAATTACTAGGAAAAAATATATTTATATATTTATACATATATTTTGATCAACTTGGGAAATAGGGAAAAAAATTGTGAGTTCTTCCTGATTCGTTTTCAAATTGAATTTTTTCCTCTGGGGGCAAACCTGTTCTCTCACCACCTCTTATTTTCACTGGCGAAGGGCAGCAGCTTTTCCTGTTTGCTCAAGGAACTGTGCCTATTTCATAAGTCCGTGCACCAACATGCTCTGTTGGGCAGCGCCCTCACTTCAGTGGTCTGCAACCAACCTGCACCTCCTGATGAATGGTGATACTGGGTAAGTCAAGCCTTCCTTTGGAGACATCAAACAGGTAGGACAAGTAATAATGTGAGGCTCATTAGGGCCACTTCTCTTGCCTGCACTGCTCTGGCATTACCAGGTCCGGCACAGGATCCCTGGTATGGATAAGCTGTCCTCAAATCCTGGGAGAGCCATCAAGTCCTTGGGTCAAACCTTGCTGATCATGGCTCAAGACAAATTTCCTGAACATTAGAGGATATTTCTGAGCTCTCTTCTCTTGGCAAGAGGCACCCCTAATAAACCGTGATCCACTTGAAATCCTTGGGAAAAAAAAAAACCAGCCCAAGCTCCTCCAGGCACTTCCAGAGCCTTGAATCACAACACCCCAAAAGGTCTTGCCCAGCCAGAATAATAACGAAGGGCTCTTCAAACATCTGAAACACTGATTTTGCTTTCTACGGGGCTTGAGTGCTTTTGATGAAGAAGCAGAAAGATTAATAGATTAGTGTAAGAGGAACATCAGACATCACTTCAGCAAGACATTTCGAGCAGGATCTCAGTCCCAAGCTCAGACAAGAGGTTCCCCCCCTCAGCAGGGCCGGATATCTGTCAGAGTCTCCTCGGCAGCAGCTTTGCAGCTGCTCCAGAGCATCGGGGAGTTTGGAGGATGTGAAAACCAGGCCATGTGGGAGCAAAATAGCTCCAGGCTTTCAGGTTGCTCAGGCCTTTAAAGATGTCTCAGAGGAGCTGAATCAGGGCACTCTGCTCCGACAGCTTTGCCACGGAGCAGGATCGGTTCCAGGGGAGGGAGGTGGTGATTCGCTGCCCTCCCCAAGTGATGGCTCCGAACAGCTTTGATGAAACCCGCCAAGATCCGCCGTGCCATGTGCAGATAGGAGATCAGAGGTGGGGATTTTGCAAGCAAGGAGGTGGCTCAGAAGGATGTTTACCTCCTGGGGCAGGGGCATCTTCAGGGATCTCTGGGCAAGACCAACAAGGCACGGCTGTGAGTGCCAAAATGGATGTAAATGAGATAGTGTACGAGCTTTCTCCTGCTCTGCCAGCAGGTCACATCCCACTCTCCCACCACAAACCCACCCACGCTTTCCTGAGAGCATCTGAAGGACTGAGACAGTAAACAGCTTACACCACACAAGACATTGATGCAAAACAACCAGGAGATTTTAAGGGATCCGGGGGAGTTGTTTTCTTTCTGGTCCTCTGTCTAACCTCCTCTTCTTCTCGTGCTCTCAGCCACAGGGTTAAATTGGGAACATCACTGGGAAAGGAAACCTTTACTACTGGTGGGATATGGAAAGCAGGTCCTCAAGGGTGCAGACTGAGACCTCCAGGAAGTCAGAGAGAATAGAATCACAGAAAGGTTTGGGTTGGAAGGGAACTTACAGCTCATCTTGTTCCGAACCCATGCCATGGGCAGGGACACCTTCCACTAGCCCAGGTTGCTCCAAGCCCCGTCCAACCTGGCCTTGGACACTTCCAGGGTTGGGGCAGCCACAGCTTCTCTGGGCAACCTGTGCCAGGGTTGAACCACCCGCATTGACAAGAATTGTTTCCCAATATCTAACCCCAAACTCTCCTTTTTTAGTTTAAAATTGTTCCCCCACGTCCTATCACTATCTTCCCATGTAAAAAGTCACTTTCCATCTCTTTTATAAGCCTCTTTGAAGTACTGAAAGGGTCAAGACATGAAGACAAGGTCAATAAATGGCCTATTAGGGGGAGACTGAGTGAATCTGAGTCACAGATGACCCAGGCTCCCAGAGGTGAGGCCAAGACTGAGTTTCATCCAGGCTGGACTGATGGACAATGCAGGTGGTGTCAGAGGTGACAAGAGGGGGACCAAGAGGCCAGAGGTGGCCTGTGGTGCCTCCTCACCCATGTTCACCCTTCCTCTGCCCTAGCTGAGCAGACTATGCCTGCTGGGGCACTGAAGGATCAGGGCACTGAAGGGTCAGGGCACTGCAGGAAAAGTCCCTTTTGGAGTAATCTGCATTGACCATCTTGGTTTCTCCCAAGAGCAAAGCTGGGGTTCTGCAACTGCAGCTTGGATCCACTGGCTTGCAGGGCAGCAGGTGTGTCACAGGACAGGTATGTGTGGGGATGAGGGTGGAGGGGGAGGAAGGCGCTTTGGGACTGGCACAGGGCTCAGCTCCAGTGCCCGAGTTCAGAAGAACAAGCTGACCAAGGGGAGATTTGGCAGGGCACCACAGGGGTGAATGTCCAACACCCCATGAGCCATGAAAAGCTCCACATGGGCGGATTCATTCCAGGGCTCCTGGGTGGACACCAGCCCCAGGGCACAAGGGCACAGCATCCACCTCTTCTCTGCTGCCTCACACCCTTCCAGGGCTGCCCTCCCCACCACGAGCTGACACAGTTCCCAGGGACAGAGCCGCTCTGTGCCCTTTGCTCCAGGCATCCTTTAGCCCTCCTTTCCCTACTCCACAACACCCCTCCCTGTCCTGCCCTACATCACACACCCTCTCATTACCCCAACCTCCTCTCCATCCCAACCCCATTCCATCCCAGAAGATCCCAGCTCCGTCCTCACTGTAAAACATCCTACACTCCACCCTCTCCAGCTGCATCCCACCCTCCTCCCTTCACCCCACCGACAGCCTCCTGGATACTTTCTGGCCTGGCCAGAGGGACAACCAAGTGCTTGGGGACACACAGGGACCACCAGGTGCTTGGAGTCATAGAGGGACCACCAAGTGCTTGGGGGCACACAGGGACCACCAAGTGGCTGGAGAAACACAGAGACCACCAACTGCCCAGGGTCACAGAGGGACCACCAAGTGCCTGGGGACACACCCTGTCACAACCCCGAGTTTTGCCCCAGGGTTTGGGTGTCGGATTAAGGACGCTGCAGGGCTGGGCCCCGCTCCAGGGAACAGCACTGCAGCTGAGAGCCCGGCCGAGCGGGCAGAGCAGTGCTGGGAATATCAATCAGCGCGGCTTGGAGCAGGCGGCTGCCCACACAGCCAGGGCTTTCATCGCACAGGGGATCCACACTCGGCTGTCAGAGCCAGCCAGGATCTCGGCCCTGTGCTGCAGAGGGCTCAGCATCCCTCTGTACCATCCCCCTGTGCCATCCCTCTGCACCAGGGCCACGACACAGCCTGTCAGGAGAGAATGGTGTGGAGGGGAAAGCCAGGAGAGATCAGGAGAGAAGTGTGGAGAGCAGCAGATACAATTGTGAGAGAAAAGAGGGGAGACTAGTGGGGGGGGAGAGGAGATTCCCCAGATCCAAGCTAGGGAAGGCCATGTTCACCACAGACCAATGCTGGCACCAAGGGCATCAGGCAGGGCAGAGGTTGCGGGTCTGAGAAGGGAGAGAAAGAAGAGGGCAAGGAGGAATGAGCAGCATCTTTCTCAGCAGGGTGGGAAGAGGGGAAGTCACCCAGCCCAGTGTGGGGAGCCCCAGGAGGTAGCACAGGCTGGGCAAACCTTCAGGGGAGCAAAGGATCCCAAGTGCTGGTGGGGCCAGGGACTGTCAGGCAGGAGAGACCCGATGGTCTCCTCATGGGTCAGGGACAGTCAGTGTCACTGCATCCTTGCAGATGTGCTGCTTACAGAGGAGTCGTTACCTACCCAAGGCTGCACACTATGTACACCCCACCGTCACCTCCTGCCACATCCGGGCTGTGGGCACCCCACTGCCACTGCTCCCTGTGGCTGTGTGCCCCCCTGCCACCTCCCGCTGCAGTACAGGCTGCACACACCCCGCGGCCACCTCCTTGGGGGACAGGGTTTGTACCTCTCCCTGTGCCACCTCCTCGACTGGAGGGGACTCCTGCTGCACCCCCTGCCTCACCTAGCCCTGACCCACAGTCTGTATGTGTGTCTCTGCCACCACCCGTGACAGAGACCACTCATCCCTCCATGGGGTGCTGGCTGTGTACACCCCTGCCACCTCCCCCTGCAGCACAGCCGGCACACACCCACGCTGTCTCTGGCTGTACAGACCAGCCCACACCACCGGGTTGCTCGTCTCCCATAGCTGAACCTCTACATTTTGAGGTCCCAAATACCCCACAGTGCTCTCCCAGGTATAGGCACCACTCCCTGCCATCAAGCAAAGTCCCCCAGCACAGAATTACCAGGAGCCACTGCAGATTCCTACCTTGCCATTGGGGTCTCAGCATCCTCACCAACACCCCAGCACGGTGTACGACCCCTCTCGTGCTCCCCCAGCCCCCCCGCCCAAAGCACCCAGTGATGCTCACAAGCTGCTGCGTCTTGACGAGCCCAGCCACTCTTCTCAGCACAGCCAGGGATGCGCAGCCCCTGGGACCTCACCAAACGCTCCCTCATTTGGTCTCTGCACAGCAGAGCCAAATCTGACCCAAGCCCAATTTATCCCGGGAGCAGGAGCTGATTTGCAGTGCACAGGAACTGCTCCTACCACGTCTCTCTGAAACTGGGGAAAAACAGGGCAGGTCCCCCATGAACCCTCAGCTCCATCTGCAGCTCGTTGCTGGATCCATTTATCAGCTCATTCCACGTGAACGACCTTGAGAAAACCCACTGACCCAGGACGGTAGGAGACTTTCCCAGACATCTGCCAGCACCTAAACCTGCAATTTATGGAGACTCTGAGCTAAATTCTAAAACAAGACAATTTCATTTCCATCCATTACAGCTACAATATTCCTCTTATCCCCCGCCCCGCAGAGAGTAATTAATGCTGCACCGCGCTCCGGAGCCCGCGGGCAGGTACAGGCACCTCTGCTGAGCTTGCCGGAGTTAACACCACTCCAAGCCACCTTCTAGGATGGCAGGGGGCTCTAAGGACTCGGGGCAGGCTTGGGTTTGCGCAGCCGGGGAAGGATGGCGCATAACCCACTCTGGTATAAAAGGATGGAGCCTGGGAGACGGGCAGAAGAAAGAGCCACTCCCCACACGTCGACGTTCTCACCCCAGGTTCATCAAAGAGCTGCGGAGGACTAGGAAGGAAGGGAAACTTCTCTCAGAAAGTTCCCAAAGGGAAGCAGATGGCAGGGCTGAGCCAAGCCCCCAGACTGCCCTGCCCTGCCCTGCGGGGACAGGTTATTTAGGTGGTTGCTGGTGTCTCCTTTCCTCCTCTGCAGCCATCACATCTCCCCGCGGGTCCCAGCCCTGCCTGCCCAGGAGGCCCAGACACTTCCTGGATGGTTCAAGATAAAACCTTATGCTGTTAGCAAAACAAACGAGGAGGCTGTGAGAGCCAAGGCTGGCACAGGGCTGAAACCACCGAAGCCAGAACCACTGGTTTCCCCGGATGATCTAATCTCTCCCAGAGCCAGAGCTCCTCTTCCCCGGCAGCCTGGTGAGGCCGGTTGGAGGCCCTGGGGAAGAGGTGAAGCTGCTGTGATGGGTGCAGGGATGTTTGCCCCAGTTTGAAAGAAGAACCATGAGAAACAGGAATGGATGGGTAGGGAAGGGGTCCTTGAGATGTGATGCTGGGATGGTGGGAGAGGGGTGTAGGCTGGGCCCATCCAGGGCCTGGGGAAGGGATGCTGTGCTGCTCCTGCCTACCAGGATCCATCCTCTCTCCAGCCAGCTGGAGACAAGACTCTAAGCAAGCCCCACGGCAGCAGCATCACCCCCATCCACCCCACCAGGAGGGGCAGAGACATCTTTGTGGGGGAGCACGTCTGCCCAGTTCCATCACCCTGCTGCTGCCAGCAAGCTTTCCTGGGAGCACCTCTCCTTCCTGACACATCCTGGGGTGGGAGAGCACCTTGATCCGGGTGCTTCCCCCCGGCACTGCTGACACGCCAAGGCTCCGTCTGCAACCGCGTGCGCCCTCATTGCAGCACTGCGGCGGGGGAGAGCAGGCGCCTTCCACCCTCCCGGCAGGATTTGGGTCAGGGTAGCCAGGCACCGCGTGGCAGAGATCTGCTCCTCCATGCACTGGCTTTGGGACATGGGTGGGGCTCAAGAGCATGTGGGGATCAATCAGGAGAAGGTTTGAGGGAGGATGGTGGGGTGGAGAAAGCTGGGCTGGTTGGTCCGTGGCTCGCACTGCTTCCACATCCACACATGTATATGTGTGTGTGCGTGTACATGCATATCCTGTGAACCATGTCCTGGAGGAAGCTGCATCCTTAGAGGGCCAGGCAGTGACTGGAGATGGGAGATGTCAACGTGGGAATGAGGGGTCAGCACCACGAGGCCTCTGGACTGGCTATGCTGGCGTGTGATGGAGGGTTTGTGGAGATGGCTGGCCCACGTGAGCGTCAGTTCTGGGCTCTGTGGGGCCTGGGTGCTTCAGTGGCTGAGGACATGGAAAATATGCCTGGGAAATTGCTGGGAGCAAGAGCATCTTCAGGGGCAGCAGGGAAAATAAGGCACAACCGGTCAAAAATAGAAAACTTTATTGAAGTCAATCCAACAGGGCAGCTGAGCTCAGCCCCACGGCAGGAGCCCAGCCTGCCGCTCACCGGGGTACAAAGAAGGGAGCAGGGGTCTCCATAGGGCACAGGGGGTACAACATTGGGGGAGTGGGTGCTCCTCACACATGGGGCCCCAGGAAGGAGGCAAAGCCACAGGCACTCATCCCCCCTCTCCCTCCCTAGCTAGTTAAGGATAGGCCTGAGATGTGCCAAAGCAGAAACGTGGTGCAAGCTAACTGGCCAGACAGCCCAAGAAAGAGGGTCCTGCAAGCTCCGTGCTCACCCCACAACCTCCCTGGACAGCTCCAAGCTCCAGTGCACACCAGCGAGCAGCCCTTCCCCGTCCGCAGCCAAGACCTGCCTCCGCCCTGCCCCGCACGCAGCAGAACCCGCCGGCTACACCGAGAGCAGTGACCCGCCCGCAGCACAGACCCCAGTGCCCCACTCCCCCGGCCCCGAGCACGAGACCCAGCCCTGGCACACGGACGGCCCCGTGCCCGTGCTGCTGGGATCCGCTCTCCCTCCCGCAGAGCCACAGCTCCGGCCCCGATGCTCACGCTAAGGAAGCCCGGCTTTCACTGCGCCGGCTATGGCAGACGGCCCAAGCCTGGGGGAAGCCAAAGCCCGAGCCTGGGAAAAAGGCAGAGCTTTGCTCCTCCACCCGGCCCCACCTGCCCAGGCAGCCGCAGCGGGCGCTGAACTCCCTCTGAGGCGCCTTGGCGGAAGGTTCAGCCACACCAGCAGAGCCGGGCTGGCAACAGTGAGGCCAGTGCCTTCCTTGCTGCTCCCTGGACCAGGGCAGGGCTGGAAGCTGGCTGCCCAGAGCTGTGGCAGGAGCACAACCAGTCCCTTCTCCCCATTAGCCAGCCCAAGCAGAGAGGTGGATGGGAGGGTGGACATCGCCCTCCTCGGTGCTCTTAGAGCCGGCCCCCAAAGGGGACACGGGCAGGTGGGATTCCCTCCCCAGAGCCCCACATGCAGAGGCACACACATGCAGTGCCCTCCAATCACCGTCACCCAGGCAGCGCCACCAGGACCCAGCCCCGGGCACTCTGACAAGGGCTCCGACAGTTTCTGGCCTCCCCCCCACCATCCCCAACCCCTCCCTGCCCCATGACCAGGCTCCATGGCTCGGCTCCGGGGTAGTCCTCTGTCAGGCCCCCGGGCCACGCATGCAGGGCTGGGGGCCAGTCCACGCTCACTCCCACACCTCTGTCCAGATGGCTCCCCGGTGCAGCGGGGGCGCCGCTGCCGGCCTCAGGATGAGCTCTCCTACCTGCTTGTTGGTGTATTTCTGGGGATTGGTGCGGTAGCTGTAGTCCGAGTACTGCTCGGAGCCCGTCGAGTTGTTGTCCCCGGTGCCAACAAAGGTGTTGGTGGCCGGCAGGTCCTGCACCACTTGGTGCTTCTTGGAGGCAGAGGGTGACTGAGGCTGCAGCTGGATGGAGGGCAGCGGTGAGTTGGAGCGGTAGTGGCGACCCAGGTCTGGGCTGCCCGGTGGGTAGTTGAGGGGCAGGTGGATTCGGGGGCTGTCGCTGACAGAGTCGTTCATGAGGTTGAACTTGAGCGATTTCTGCAGCCCTGTCTCCTCCTCATCCTCCGTGGGCTTGGGCGGCTTAGGAGACTTGCTCTTCTTCACCTTGCTCTTGCTCTTACCGCTCTTGCTGGCCTGCTTGGGTGCGTACAGGTCCTTGGTCTCCTTCTTGCCTGCCTGGTAGCCGCTCTTGGCCTCCCGCTGCCGACAGTAGCGCACCAGGACAACCAGCACGATGACCAGGGTGACGGCCACGATGCCGGCGATGACTCCGAAGAGGATGTTGCTTCGCTGCTTGCTGCGCTCGTATTCGGGGTCCCCGGCGATGTCTATGTCGAGCGGGGTGTCCAGGCTGTGCCCCACCAGCGTGTCCAGCAGCGTGCGGTTGGCCAGCGTCTCGTTGACGTAGAAGTGCACCAGGGCCGTGCCGTGCCGCGAGGGCTTGCCCTTGTCGTTGACACGCACTACCAAGCGGTGCAGGCCGTGGTGCTTGCGCAGGATCTCCTTCTCCAGGGTGATGTCTCCGCTCTGCGGGGAGATCTGGAAGAGCTCGAAGGGGTTGCCTCCTGTGATGCTGTAGATCAGCTCTGCATTGACGCCGGAGTCGATGTCCTCCGCCTTGACCTTGCTCACCTGCTGGCCAGGGCTGGTGTGGGGCAGGATGTGTTTGTAGGTGGCATTGGAGGGTGACGTGATGAAGGGGGCATTATCGTTCTCATCCAAGACGTTGATGGTCACCCCCACGTAGGCAGATCTGGGAGGATCCCCACCGTCCACCGCCTTGAGTCGGAAGGTATACGTGCTCTGCTGCTCCCGGTCAAAAGAGATGCTGGAGAGGATGGTGCCAGTGCCATTTTGGATGACAAAATCCCCATTGTCTTGCTCCACCGACAACTGGATACGGGCATTTTCTCCTTTGTCAGCATCGATCACCGTCACCATGCCCACAGGGCTGAGGGGCGGCATGTTCTCCATCACCGAGAAGTTGTAGCCGCTCAGCATGAACTTGGGGTCGTTGTCATTCCTGTCCATGACGTTGATGGCCACAGACGCTGTGCCCTTCAGGCTGGGGCTGCCCTTATCTGCTGCCACCACCAGGAACTCATAGCGTTCCCTCTGCTCTCGGTCCAGCACTGCCTTCACCCGGATCTCCCCAGAGTCGGGGTCAATGGTGAAGGAGCCCTTGGAGGCGGGGTCCATCTCCAGGGAATAAACCAGCTTGGCATTGGAGCCACTGTCAGCATCGGTGGCACTCACCTCCATCACCAGGTCATCGGGCTCGTTGTTCTCGGGGAAGGCCACCTCGGTGAAGCTCTGGCTGAAGACAGGTGCGTTGTCATTCACGTCCACCACCTGCACCTTCAAAGAGTTGGTGCTGGAGAGGGGCGGGTTCCCCGAGTCCACCGCCACAATCTCAATAGTGTACTCCTTCACCGACTCGTAGTCCAGAGGCGTGGTGGTCTGTAGGAAATACTTCTTCTTGCTATCGCTCCCTGTCTCGCTGGCCTGCCGCAGCTGGAACGGGACGTCACCAGCCACCACACAGGTCACCACAGCGTTTTCACCCTCATCTCGGTCGGACACCTGCACCAGAGCCACTGCTGTCTCTACTGGCACGTCCTCCGAGATGTTGGCCATGCCATCCTGGTGGGTGACCAGCCCTATGCCTCGTATCTCTATGGACGGCGCGTTGTCATTCATGTCCTTGATGGTGACCACCACCTGGGTGCGGGCGCTCTTGGGGTTGGCACCCTTGTCCTTGGCCATGATGGAGAACTTGAGGGTGCTGACGTCCTCACGGTCGATGGGCCCCTGCACAGTGATGAGCCCTGTGGCGCGGTCCAGGCGCAGCAGCCGCCGCACCATGTCCGAGGCTTGGTGGAAGGAGTAGTCGATTTCGGCGTTGGCCCCCTGGTCCGAGTCGTTGGCTTTCACCTGTGGGACACAGGGATAAACAGTGAGCAGGAGGGCCTGGTGGAGTGAGCCCCTCCGCAAACTGCCACAGCCTTCCCTGGGGATGGCCGCGGGGAGGGGGGGAAAAACCAGGATTTCCTCTTCTGGGGCCAAGGACTGTGGGGCAAAGAGCCTGGGACCGGCAGAGCAGCTGGGAGCCGCCCCTCTGGCACTCAGGCTTTGCCTTGCTTTTCCGGTGAAACCGGCTAGGCCGGTTGGCTGTGCTCCCCTCCCGGCCAGCTCCGGCATGCAGGGAATCCTCGGGAACCTCGGGAACCGTGCTGCTGAGACCCAGCCAGCAATGGGGGGGGATGTCTCCAGCTGTGCCCCCAAGGAGGGGCTCGAGCATCTGCCTGGCTGAGGTGAGGATGAGGAGGGGGGCAGTGATGTGTGGATGCTCCATCTTAGCAGCTAGGGATGCAGCCAAGGGGGACTGGGGCTGCCTAAGCCCTGCACAGCACCGTCCATCCCTGCCCACCCATCAGGGGCTCTGCATTCCCATAAACTTGCCTCTACGCCTATTATTTGCTTTCTAAAGAAGATGAGGTTTGTCTAACATTTGCCTCCCTAATCGGCTCTCTGAGCAGCCTCTTCTCTGCACCATTTGCTGCTCCGCCGTTATCTTGCTCAGCAGATTTGGATGGAGAACGAAAGTTGTTAAATGTAAATTCCACCTTTTACCTCCACTCACAAAACAGGCGGAAGTCATTTTCCCCCTGAAAGATAAAAGCTGAGCAATGGCAGCAGCGGCGTCTCAGCCCATTCTCCTCCCGGCCATGCAGCTCCCTTATCTGCTTCCAACTTCCATTCTCTTAACAGTGAAAAATGAATTCTTAAAAAATTCACATCAGAATTAGCAGGCAGATGAGAGCTGGCCGCGCTCCGCTTATTAAGATGGCAGCTGCAGATAAACAGATGTCGACTACTATCATCTCAATGCCCCCTCCAAGCCAAATCCACCAAGATCCACCCCCCTGGGCTCCCTGGGCCAGTTTGCACCGCTGCCTGAGACAGAGCAGAGCCCCTGCTCCCTACAGTCAGCAAGGCACCCCCGGAGCCATGGGCAGCCCCCCCAGACAGGCAGCAGGGATGCTGCCTGCCCCCCATCTCCTGTGCGAGCCTGAGTCTCCATGGAGCAGCCAAGGGAATGCAACTTATGAAAGGGTCTATGTCTTGTCTGCGGGCAGCATTGAGACTGGTCTGGCCTGAAGCCAGACTCCCCATGGACTTCAGGTCCCAGCCCTCCCAGTAACCCGGCTCCCTGCTCCCACACACCCGCCCGCCCTGCTCCTGCCCCTCAGCCATGTCCTGCAGCCCCAGCTCCGGCTGCGCCTTCCTCCACATCCTCTCCAACCTTGTTTGAGCAGATGTGACATCCCAGGCACCTGGCTGCCCGCTGGCCCCAGGTGACACTGTGGGCTCCTCTGTCCAACCCTCCCTTCTCCCCAGAGGAACCAGGGCCGTGTTGATGCTTCCGAAGTTGTCCCTGCTGCAGCCAGGTAGGACGGGAGCTGGGGAGGAGAAGAAAGCCCCCACACTCACCTGGAGGACAGAGTGCCCCACGGGGCTGTTTTCAGAGAGCTCTGCCTCGTACAGAGCCTTCTCAAACTTGGGTGCATTGTCGTTCATGTCCAGGATGGTGATGCGAAGCAGGGCACTGCTGGCCCGTGGCGGGTTGCCCCCATCCTGCACCTTGATGGTCAGATCATAGGAGTCCCACTGCTCCCGGTCCAGGTTCCCCATGACAATCAGCTGTGGCTGCTTCTCGTCCTGATCCTCGGCCACCTGCAGCCCAAAGAGCTCCTGTGCCTCCGGACCAGCCGTCAGCTCGTAGGAGGCAACGCCGTTGGGGCCCGAGTCCCGGTCCATGGCCAGGGGGATGGGGAAGAGCGTCCCAATGTTGGTGTTTTCGGGGATGGAGAGGGTGAGAACGGGCGAGGCAAAGTTGGGGGTGTTGTCATTGATATCAAGCACCTCTATCTGCCCCTCGAGCAGGCGCGGGCTGCTGTTCATGATCAGGTCAGTGATGGACACTTCGAACTCCAGGAAGCAGGGCTCTCCGGGCAGGAGGTGCTGGCACTCACGCAAGCTCTCCCGGTCGATGGAGGTCTCTGTGGTGTAGATGTCCCCAGTCTTGCCATCCACACGTAGGTATGGGGCCCCCACTTCCAGCTTGTAGAGGTGCCCCACGTCCGGGAAGCCGTAGTCGGAGGCCAGGCTCCCTATGAGGGTGTTGGGGGGTTGTTCCTCCGGCACTTTGTAGACCACACGTGTCCCAGAGACCAGGGCAGGGAGCTGGAAGAGGAGCCACAGGCCCAGGCAGGATGCCAGAGGGTTCATCCTGCGCTGCAGGGGAGCTGGAGGAGACACAGACACTGGAGGTTAGGGATCGCTCCCACCCCAGCCCGCTTCCCTGGCACATCCTTCTGGGTGCACCCGCTCTGCCATGTGGGACTGCACATGGTCCTGGCACAGCCCCCGAGAGAAGGGGCTGCAGGGGCTGGGCCAGCCATGGGCTCCTGGCAGCCTCCACCATCCAGTGCCCCAAAGAACCGGTCCTGGCTTGTAAAGTTCCTGCACCACCCTGCTGGAGTGAGCAACCCAGTCATTGAAACCTCAGCCCTGGCTTCCTCCAAGGGACAGGAAGCCACTCCTGCCACTGTCCACCCTCTTCGTCACCACACAAACTGTAATTAGACCCAACTAGGCACACTAACAGGGTGGACTGCAAGCAGTCTGCTGCCAGCAACCCGATGGGAGCTGGCCAGGCTCAGAGACAGCTCCTCACCACCCAAACACAGGAGCATTGTGTGCCACCAGTGCAGGGGCACTGCCTGCCATGCACGGCAGGGACACACAGGCACTGCACGCAGCTGCCAGCACTGCAGCAACAGGAGCACCAAACAGGGAGCTCTGCCTGCTCTGCAGGGATGCAGGGCTGACACCCACCCGGCACTGCAGGGACACAGTGCACTGCTGGGATGCAGAACTTCCACCCATCCATCACTGCAGGGACATCGGGCACTGTCAGGATACAGCTACCTCCCATCCACCTCTGCAGGCATTCAGGCCACTGCCTGCAGTGCAGGAACAGCACCCATCCATCACTGCAGGGACATGGGACACTGAAGGGATGCAGGGCTGTCACCCACCTGGTACTGCAGGGACATGGGGCACTGCAGGGCTGCCACCCACCCAGCACTGCAGGGATGCAGGGCACTGGCTGCACTGCAGGAACAGCACCCCTCCATCACTGCAGGGACATGGGGCATTGCAGGGCTGCCACCCATCCCTCACTGCAGGACACAGGGCACTGCCATGGCAGGGACAGAGCAGTGCTGCCCTCGCTGCACTGCCCGCACTGCCAGCCTCGCACTGTGAGGTATGAAGGCACCACCCACTCAGCACTGCAGGGATGCAGGAGCCCCATGCATCATCAATCCTGCACTGCATATAGGGCACTGCCATCCCCCTGTGCCCCTGGCAGTCACGGACACCAGCTCCCTTGCCCACCCTGCTGCAGTGCAGGCAGAGCCCATGGGCAGCCCCCTGGCTCCCCCAGAGCAGCAGCACTGCACAGCCCCGGCACACTGCAACGGCAGGAACAGCATCCCCCCTCGCTGCACAGTCACTAGGCAACCCCACACCCTGCGCCAGCAGATACTGTTCCCTTCGCTCACTGCAGACACACTGTTCCTTCCCATCCCCTCCCACTCCAGTCTGGGACACTGCACGCACGCACTGAGTGCCCACCCTGTGCTAATGCCCACCCCACGCTGCCCCCCTGCATTGCAGAGACACCCGCTGCACTGCAGGCACCCCGTCACTGCAGCCTGCTCCCTGTACCCACACGCTGCCCACGCAGTGCCAGGTACCGCCAGCCCCACAGACCGTCCTCTCTCGTGCCAAGCCACATGCCCTGTCACCAAGCCTCTGCCTGGTGTTGTGCTTGGCCACCAGCTTTCCTGTCCCCTGCTTTGCATTCTGGGAACACACCTTTCTCCTCCAGGGTCGAGGTGAACCCACACAGCTTTGGCTGAGCTGTGAGCATGAAGGGATGCAGCCCAGCTCACCAGCACCCAAAACCACAGTGGCTGGGTGCCTTAAAATCAACAGCCACACAGGCCCCACAGCATCAACTCTCTTTCCCTGCTCCCATTGCTCCTCCTCTCCATATTCTGCACCCAGTCTGCGGGATGAGCGAGTGCTCCATCACCATCTCTCCTCCATGGTGCCATACAGAAAGTGCCCATTTGCTGGTTACCCTGGCACCGTACAGATCATCAACAAGTGGAGCATCCTGCACTGTCCACATTAGTACTTCCCACAAGCCAGCAATTCCTGGTCCTTCCACCCCTCCGCTTCCCCATGGACAAGTGACATGGAAGAGAGGAGCTCTCCCTCCGCAGGTGACAATACGTTTCTGTGTCTGGAGATGAAACTACAGCCCTGAAGCTAAGCTTGACTCTTCTCCCTTGTCCAGCCACATCCTTTGAGCAGAGAAGAGGCATTCCCACCTGGCTGAGGCCATGCAGCACTGGCCACACCAGCGCTGTGTGCAGCTACCCAGGATTTATGTCTCTAGGAGGAAGGGAAGAGGAGACCAAGACCTTTTCCGTGCCTGGACCAGGCTGAGGATGGAGGAGGCAAGAAGCTGAGCAGAAACCCAACACATCTCCACACCGACACAGGCAATGAGCATATGTGCACACATGTGTGTGTTCTGTGAGCATTTAGGGTGCGTGTGCACCTACCCAGAGCATGGCTGTGTCTGTAGGGAAAAGCAAACATGCCACACATGTGCACTAGCGGGGTGTGCAGATGTGCCAACATGACAAGGAGGACACCCGTGCCTGTCCCAGGGCTGTGCACAGCTGTGAGTTTGTGTTCCTGCCCCCAGCACACGTGTGTGTGCGCCGTGCAACGTGTGTCCCTGCGCGGGGGCCGCATGTGTGCGTGTCCCTGTCCCCGTCAGGTGTGTGTCTGTGTGATGTCACCCTGTGTGGGAGCGCTTATGTGTGCACACCCCGGCCGGGTCACACACGTGCCTGCCCGTACCCGGGGTGTGCCCTCACACCAGACCCTGCCACGTCCACCTGCCTCCATGGGCTGAACCTGCACGAGGCTTCATCACCCTGTCCCCTGTGCTGCCTTTGGAGATGGCTGTGCAGTGAGGACAGGGGAGATTGAGCAGCCCCAGCTGTTGGGAAGGGGCTCCCAGAGGATGTGCCGGCTGGGAGAGGCACCTGCACCCACCACCGACTGTTTGCACAAGGCTGTTTGCATTGGGCTGGGCCGTGGCTGCTGATGACATAGCGCAGTCCTGACTAAGCCTTGGTGTGAGGTGAAAGATCGCAGGTAAAGGGGAAAGTCTCAATGCAATGTGATGTCTCACATGGCTCTGAGTGAGCCAGGAGGGAGGGCCCAGGAACTGAAAATGCCAGGAGCCTTGTGCCAGCCTGGAGGAGGAAGGGTGTCACCCGAAGGTGCCCAGCACCCACGCTTTCTGCTTCAAAAATGGGGCTGGAGTCTAAACCCAAGCCTCCTTCCTGCAGGTGACGGAACCCTCCAAAGCAGGGAGGCTGGAGGAGCAGAGGGGCTGGGAACCTGAGCAGGACTGCCGGCGGGCACGAGGAGCCCTGGGCTCCGCGGGTAAGGAATCCTGCTCGGCACCCAGGGGTGCGAATGACACAGCGCAGATGTGAGAGCCCGGAGCTGGGTGTGAGGAGGAGGAGGAGAAGGAGGAGGAAGCCTCCACCACCGGGGAAAAGCACGTCTGTGCAGGAGACAGAGGCTTCCCAGGGGCCAGTCCAAGGCATCAGACTATTTTCCCATGGGATCTAAGGACCATCCCACACTTTCTTCTTTGGTGCCAGGCACCTTTTTCCAACCTGCTGGCAGAGCATACAGTACTTAAAAATAAAAACCTCTCCCAAAACAACTATTCCTCCACACACACAATTCTCCCTACGGGGAGAGTGTGAGAGAGACTGAACCACATGAGAGAGGCGTTAGTCATGCTGCTTAATGCATGACTGGGAAGCTCTCCGAGGACAGTGGCATGCAAAATCCTACAGAATTCAGCCATCCCCACCGAAAAAAAAAACCCAAGCCCTAATGAGAGAGAGGTTATAAAGTGTTGAGGATTTAAGCAACTGCTCCAACAAGCCTGTGCTCCCTGTGATTCCCACAGCCTCTTGGCCCCGTTCCATGGAAGGCAGCACCGCTTCGGGAATGGGCACCAAAGTCCACTCTGTTATTGCTCCCAACGGCTGATTGCGTGGCTCGGAGCCATGGCTTACAAGTCTGTCCAAACCCTGCACTGAGCACACAAGTACTAATCCCCCCCACAACCCCCCACCCCCAGCTCTGCTCTGACACTCCAAGCTGGAGCAACATCCCAGCAAACAGCAAATGCTCATCAGCTCATCGCGGCTCCATCAGCTCCGCTCTGAGATCAGGGATCGTGTTATCTGAGGAAAACGGCCGCTGATGGTCAGCCCTGCACCGAAGGCACGGATGGGCTGAATCTTGGGTATTTTGTGGCACGTCCCAGGATTTCCTCCAGCTCCTGCTGCCACTGCGGCTGCTCGGCATTTCTGCAGGCTGGGCCCGAGCCGGAGCACCCCGCGAGGAGGAACCCCACTCGCTTGTCAACAGCTTTACCCCAAAATCATCTCTAGGAGCTGTGCAGTGATGAAAAGCAGGCAAAGCCCAGGGCCCTTCCTTTTCCACATCCTTTCCAACTCTGGCAGGCAGCGAGGCAGAGACCTGTCAGAGCCTCCCTAGGGTGGCAGCCCCCATCCTGCTACCCAGGGGTCCTCCACAGCCCCTCCGGGCTTCTGTCCCCTCCTGCCACCATCCCACCCACCAGCCCGGCTGGAGAGGGGCCCTGGGGGAAGACAAAAATGTCGAGGGCCTGAAACACCCCGGTAGGGCCGCAGGGAGCTGGGAACAGCGGGAGCGGCTCTGCTCCAGGGATGCAGCCCGGAGGGATGGGGGGACCTTGGAGAGGGTAACCCCGGCCACGCAGCTCGCCGGGGGAGCCGCTGCTGCCGGTCCCGCCGGCTGGGAGGGTGGATGGAGGCCGGGCTTGGCTCCCGGCCGCCGCGGCCGAGGCTTCACGGTCCCCGCGGGGCTGAGGCTCAGGCTCCCGCAGCCGCCGGCTCCGGCTGCGGGCACGGAGGGGAGCGGAGCCACCGCTCCGCCGCTCCCCGGGGGTGAGCGGGGGGCGCCTCCGCCAGCCCCGCGCACACGCACACACACGGACACGCACGGACACACACGCACAGACACACAGACACACACGCGCAGACACCCGTGGAAAAACGACGGGAGCGGCTCTCCCGGCACCGGCTTCGCGCTCAGCGTCGCGCACAGGGAAACAGGGATTCTCCGAGGCGCAAGCACGCACAGCCCGCTGACACACTCACCCAACACGCACAGCCCGTTGACACACTCACCCAACACGCACACACCACCGCACGCCCCGCTCCCCGCACACACACACGTACTCCACTTCCGCACCAGCACTCCGCTGGCACACGCACCCCCACGCAGAAACCCCGCCACGGACACCGGCGTGCGCGCCCGGCAATCCCCCGCACGCCGCTCCTCTCGCACACGCACACGGAACACGCACAGCCCCGCTGCCAGCCGGCTCCCAGCTCACCCGCAACTTCTCTGGCTCCCACGCACCCGCACAGCCCGCGGGCGCACACGCCCAGGGTTGGACGGGGGACACACGCCCAGGGCTGGACGGGGGGCACACACCCAGCGCCGCCCCCACGGGAAAAAATAAACACAGAGAAACACGCGCGCACCCCGACTCCGCCACCCTCCCGCGACCAGCCCAAGCCGCCCGCCCTGCCCTGCGCGGGGCTGGCCCCGCTCCGCTCCGCGCCGCACAACAAGTGGTAGCGCCAGGCAGGACCGGGGACAAGCGGGAGCCGCCCCGCTGCCCGCGGAGCCCCGCGCAGCCCGGCGCGGAGGGGAGCGGAGGGATGCGGGATGCTCGGGAGCGGGATGCTCGCCAGCGCCGCTCCCGCCGCCGCCCGGCCCCGCGCTCCCGCACAGCGGCGGGGCATCCCGCACCACCCCCTGCCGTTCTCCCCCGCCGCGGACGGGGGTCCCGGCCCCGCCGCAGCTCTTACTTGGATGGTGCCGGCGCTGCGCTCCGTGCCGAACCCCTGCGCGCTGGTCCCGCGGCGTCTCCATCGCCTCCTCCCCGCCGGGACCGGGCTCCCCCCACCCCCCCGGCTCCTCTCGCGTGTTATCCACGGATGAAAACCAAATGTAAAAAAAAAAATAAAATAAAAAAAAAAAAAAAGGGGAGGGGGGGTCAAAAAATATATAAATGTTCCGTGGGAACCGCCCCCCTCCCCCGGCCGGGGCTGCGGCTCCTCCGGCGGAGCGGCGGCTCAAGCTGGAGGCAGCCCCGGTGGGCAGCTCGATCCGTGCCCGCCTCCGTCCCTCGGTGTGTGTGAGGATGTGCAGGGGAAGCGCAGCGCAGGCACGGCCCCTTCCCCCCCCCACCCCGCCCGCCGCTGCCTCCGCCTCTCGCCGCCACCACGGGGAGGTGGAGCTCCGGCTCCTTATCAGATCCCGAGCTCGGCCGGGCTGCCGGGACGAGCGGGCAGCGGCTGCTGGGCAGAGCTGCCCGGCTTCGGGCTCCCGGTACCGCGCCCACCCCCGTGGCCGTGGGGAAGGGGAGTCCTCACAGCACCCCAGGCCCCCTCACCCCGGGGACCCCCCTGCTCCTCGCCCGCACGCGTGTGGCTCGGGTCTCCGCTTTCACTCCGCTCTCGGTGCTCTTAATAATTCATTCACTCATTTATTCTTCCAGCCGGCGCATCACACCCCGCAGCCCCGCCGCACGGGGACGGGGACCCGGCGGGCACTGCACCCCGCCGTGCTGCGGGGAGGGTCCCTCGGTGGGAGCGGGGTCACCGGGACCCCCCAGCCCAGGAGGAGTGGTGGCAGGCTGCAAACCTCACCTCCCGGGCGGGGTGGTGGGGCCCGGAGCTCCTTCCCGTCACACCTCGGTGAATCATGGTCTTATTGCAGGGTGCCGGGACGGGGGAGAAGGGAAGCACCTGCGACTCCCAAAATCACCCGCGAGCTCTCCGTGCCCTTGTGATGCCTTCACAAGCTGTTGTGCCTCAGCTGGCTCCTCACCCCGGGACGTCGGGTGGGCGAGAAAAGTTCCCGGGGGGCTTGGGGACAGGGTGTTGCCCCTTCCCTGGATGCCTCCGTGTTCCTGCAAGGAGAGGCCGGGCTCCCTCGCCAGCAGGAGCTGGCCCTGCCAGAGGCCTCAGCGCTCCCACGGGGGAGATGCTGGCGTGGCTCTCAGCACCCTGCGAGGCTCAGGCACCCCAAGGAGCCGCAGGGCCCCTCACCGAGCAGCTTTCCCGGGCGGTTGCGGTGTAGATTTCTCGCCAGGATGCTGGAAAGTCCTTTCCGCTCCGCCGCAGCGCGGGGATGGGAGCGCTGCTTCCCGCTGATCTACGCCAACCTGTTGCGCAGCTCCCTTCGCCGCACACATGCTCAGCTCGGCTGCATCACTGCACCATCTAGAGGCTGCGCTCGCCTGCTCGGCGGAGCCCGGCTCCATCTCAGCCCGAATCACCTCGCTTTTCCCCCAGATTGCACTGCCTTATTTCCCGAATCGCCCCGGTTTTTTTCCCCCGGCAACAAGGGAGCTCAGCCCTTGTCAAGGTTTTGTCTCGCTGAGCAGAAAAAAGGGGCTGTAGAGTCATCCACTCGGGATGGAAAACCCAGCTCTCCTCCCAGACTTTCTACTCCTGCAGAGATGTCTGCTTCTCTGTCCATGTGTTGGGGTTTTTTTCGGAGTGTCAATTCTTATGAAGCCAATTTAGCAGAAGATGTGAAGTGAGAACCAAGGGAAGGTCAAAGCCCACCATTGGGGCAGGGAAAGGAGCTGTGGGGTTTGTCAGGGTTTGCCCTGCTGATACAGAGTGAGCTGGGCATCTGGGCAGGGAGAAGGAATTAAATTCTCTGGAGACAACGTGAGATTTGATGTATCAGTCACTGGCAACACTCCTTGGAGGAACGGAGAGCTGGAGCAAGGGGAGGAACTGAGGGAGTGACCCTGTGGCTCTAAGGCTGTGCTGTGGAGCGAGGATGGCAAACTTTAGAGATTGCTGGGGACCAAAGGTTTCTATTTCACAAGAGTCAACGGGGGCAGTCGATAAGCAGCTGTTCAGGGAGTGCCCGGGGAGCTGGGCATGCACAAGATCACTGGATGCCGCCTATTTGTGGGACACCAGTGCCTGCCACCTTCAGCCTCTTATGTTTCTGAGGGGCAGATTGAAAAGTGGGGGGAGAAGTGTCCTGGCATGAGGAATCACCTCTCTGCAGCCCAGAGGAGCTGCCTGGCAGAGCCCTCTGCAGTGCCAGCAGCACCTGGTTACTTTTGGGGAGCTGGTGAGATGCTGTGACAAGGCCACTGGTGGCCTGGCAGCTCAGGGCTGGCTTGTCCATCTCTACTTCCTCGTCCACTCTGCTGCCTTTGAAAGCAGCCAGGCTCCTCCCAGAGTGCCAGAGTGCTCCTTGCCCTGTGATAGCACAAAAAGCCTGATACAGGCATTGCCATTCCCAGTAGTTGCTTCTCCTCAGTGTTATCATAGAATCACAGAATGGTTGAGGTTGGAAGGGACATTAAAAGCCATCTCATTCCAACACCCTGCCACGGGCAGGGACACTTTCCATTGGTTGCTCCAGGCCCTGTCCAACTTGGCCTTGGACACTCCCAGGGATGGGGCAGCCACTGCTTCTCTGGGCAACCTGTGCCAGGGCCTGCCCACCCTCACAGCGAAGAATTCCTTCCTAATATGTAACAGTCACAGTATGAGTCACCCATCTTCACCTTGTCTTCACCATTTCCCAGAAAGCAGAGCCAGTCTGAGCAACAAGAAACCATCAAACTGCAGATTTGTCTGCAGAGTTATTTCATGAGACCCTCCAGACCTTCCCACCTGCCTGTCCTGGTCCTGACAGTGCCACCAGCCCCAAGGCTCTGCCTTGCCCCGTGCCATGGGTACCCCGTGCTGGGATGCTCTGGCATCACACAGAGACAGCAGCTTCGTGGTGCCAGTGGGGCCTTGTCAGAAGAACAAAGCCTGCAAGGGAAGAGCATCCAGCTAAATCTCTGGGAAAGCAAGAAGAAAGGGAAACACGGAGAGCAAATGAACCTTACAAGAGAATAAATACCCCCTCCCCAACACACACAAGCAGCAACCTGGCTGCCGTCTGCTGCAAGGAGTTCAAAGGCTCCTCTGTTCTCTCTCTCATCAGTTCTGGGCTCTGCAGGAGAAGCAGCAGCTCGGATTTGGGCAGCAAATGCTAATAACACAGATGTTCTGACAATTCGCTTGTTTCTACAATTAAAAACAAAAAGATCCTCAAAACCCAAATGCAAGGAAATGAGCACATTAAAGAACTTCTCCTCCGCACGCCTCCTTCGTCAGGAAGGGCCGTGGGTTTGCGGGGGGAAGGAGCTGGGTGGGCTCAGCCCCATCCGGAGTGGGAGTGGGATGCTGAGGGAGCAGCACATCCTTCGGACCACGGAGATACTCTGGCCATGGGATACGCGCGGCCAACCCCATGCCGGGATTGATGGAGGGGCTGCAGGGCTCGGATGCTCGCTGCCTGTCTTGCCTGTGGGACGCTTGCTGCTGAATTATTGGGAGATTGTTTTTATTACTGTTTTAACTCTTTTTTTAACCTTGTTTTTCTCTTGGCTGCTCTTTCACTCACTCATTAATTTTGGTATTTTTCTCACGGTATATAACCCCTGTCACGGCTGCCATGGCAACAGAAGGGAATGTGCTCAGCGCTAAAATATCCTCTCAAAAATAACAAAAATAAGACAACAGAGGCAGCTTCTGTGGGCTGCTGCAAATGCAGATCTGGCCCGGCTTTGTGGTGACGGAGGATGAAAGATCCTGCAAGCCGGGGAAGCCCCTGAGCTCTGGTCCTCCCACAGCACTCGGCCCACCTCACATCCCAGGGCCACATGGGCTCCACCACTGCCAGGCTGGAAGCTCCTCCTGGGATGGATCCTTGACAATAGCATCTCAGAGTTTTCTCCAGCCTTGAAGGCTCATCCCTTCCTCAAGGACCACCATCCTTTGTCCCTCAGGGCTGCATGGGCTCACCATTGTCACACTGAAAGCTTTTTTCCTGTGATGGACACTGGGGCTGAGCATCCCAGACCTCCTTGTTGAGCCTTGAAAACTCCTCTGCTTCCTCAGGGACCACCGTCAGCTGTCCTTCAGGACCCCATAAGCTGACTATTGCCACACTGGAAGCTCCTCCTGGGATGGACATTGGGGTTGAGCATCACAGACCCTCATCCAGCCTTGAGAGCTCATCCTCTTCCTCAGGGACCATCATCCCTTGTCCCTCGGGGCCACATGGTTCCACCATTGCCACATTGCAACTCCTCCTGGATGGATCCTTGGCCATGAGTATCTCTGACCTCTTCATCCACCCTTCCTCAGGGACCACCATCCCTTGTCCCTCAGAGATCCACAGGCCCCACCATTGCCACACTGGAAGCTCATCCTGGGATGGGCATTTGGGGCTGAGCATCTCAAACCTCCTTGTCCAGCCTTGAAAGCTCATCCCCTTCCTCAGGGACCACCACCCCTTGTCCCTCAGAGATCCACAGGCCCCACCATTGCCACACTGGAAGCTCATCCTGGGATGGGCATTTGGGGCTGAGCATCTCAAACCTCCTTGTCCAGCCTTGAAAGCTCATCCCCTTCCTCAGGGACCACCACCCCTTGTCCCTCAGGACCACATGGGCTCCACCATTGCCATGCTGGAAGTTCCTCCTGGAATGGACATTTGGGGCTGAGCATCTCAAACCTCCTCATCCAGATTTCAGGGCTCATCCCCTTCCTCAGGGATCCCCGTTCCCAAAATAATGAGGAGGAAATGTGAGTGTAGGCTTGGAGAAGATGCTGAGGGTATTGCTCAGAGGGTATTGCTGGTCTCTGGTGGGTTTTAGGTCCACAGATGGATCCCTGGGTCAAGGACCAGATGAGGATGTGATGTCCCCAGACTCAGGAGCTGGAGCCAGCGTGGTGGCACGGACAGCAGGGCTTGTCACACAAACCTGTTGTCTCTCCCTGACAGGATTCCTGGGCTGGTTGAGAAAGGCAATTGTGTTGATACAGCACACTCGGATCTCTCCGAGGCATTTGACTTACTTCCACCTGACATTTTGATTAAAACTTGCATTATAAGGAATTAACAGGGCACATATTAGATGGATTAAAAATGCTTCCCTGGCAGATCTCAGAGGTAGCTGCTAATGGGGAGATATCAGTAAGTAGCACTATTTCCACCTCCCTCCCCCGGGGCCCTGCTCTTCGTCCACTGCTATTAAATATTTTTATCAATGATGGAGATGAAGATATGAAATCTTTGCTGGTAAAGCTTGAAAATGGCCCCCAGAGTGATGAGACAGAAAGGGAAGAGGATGGTTTCACGCTGGAACAGCTGCTTGAATGGTCAGGGTGTATTTGAATGCAGATAAACACGGGAATGTATCTGGAAATGAAGTTTGGATTTTAAGCCCGCAGGACAGATCTTGGAAAGCAATGACTCTAGGCATGTCTATACAGGCTGGAGAAGGAGTGCTGGCTGTTAACCAACAACCAAGGGAGCTCATTTAAAGCCCTCCCAGGAATATCTGCCTCATCCAGTGATGCAGATTTGTCCATGGAAGAGTAACCAGGGATCAGGGTGAACAAGTATCCCAAAAGGCACCTGGTGTGCCCCTCTGTGGGGGCCTGAAAGGGGAAGAACTGTTTTTGGCACCCACACCCAGGGGATGTCAGGAAAATACCAGGAGAGCTTGAAGGAGCATCACAGACCTGATCACAGGCTGGAAAGCTTGCTAAAAAGTATGTTATCAGGTGATCTGAATACCTGTCCTCCCACGTGGAAAAGATAGTGGGAGACCCTGAAATCCCACAGCAAGGTGTAACAAGAGGGCTGGAGCTGAAGAGGGGCAGATTCAGCCTTGAATTGAAATCCAGTATCCAAGTTGTGAAAGCATTTGTAGGCTGGAAGAGCTTTTCTCAGGGAGATGACGGGCTCACAGCATTGCTGCAGCTTTTGTCAAGAGATTAGGTCTCTCTTTAAGAAAGAAACCATTTAATCCAGCGCCTGGAAGCTACTCTGAGGCTGAGGCAGGATGGGCCAGGGTGAGTGACCTCCCCTGGTCCAATTCTCCACCTCATCCCTTCCCTTCACAGGCCGTTGGGAACAGATTGTCTGCAGTGCCCTGCAATTATTCAAGCAATGATTAATCAATCTGTTGCCTCAGGGTTCAGACAGACCTGTGCAGAGAGCAGGAACGTTTCTCCCATCTCCACCCATCCTCTGCAGCACCAGAGATCTCTTCAAGATGAAGCAGCCAAGCCCCAAAAATGAAACCGTGATGGCATATTGGCATTTGGTGCTCAGTGCCCAAGCTGATCTTGGGATTCAGATTTCAGAGGAGCTTCCCAGGGACTATCAGGCTATCTGAAGCCCATGGGATGCTCAGCTTCCCTAGGCTGAGTCACCCCCAAGGAGCAGCTCCTGCTGATCCCAGCACTGTGTCCATGCCAGGGACTTGGGCTGTGGTGGCCTCTCTCCCATCCCCTGCCTCTGGCACTCTCTTTATTCGCTTAAATACTCAGATACCTGCTCATGGGGCTTAGCTCAGGGGCTCCTGGGTAGGAAGCAGTGAGTGGTGCTGTGTGGGGGGTGTGAGGTCATAGAATCATAGAATGGTTTGGGTTGGAAGTGTCCTTATTAAAGCCCATCTCGTTCCAAACCCCTGCCATGGGCAGGGATGCCACCCACTAGATCAGGTCATTCAGGTCCTCTGGCCCCCTTGGCTGCCCCCCAGTCTGGGCACTCCATGACCTGGCAGGGTGCAGGTCTTGGAACAGCACCTTGGCCAGAGTCATGTCCTGTCAGTGCTGGAGCTGCTGTGGGTCTGGCAGAGCTGGCCCAAAAGGAGGAGAGGCTGGAGAGGAGCAGGAAGAGGGAAGCTCTGAGGAAGCCCATCTTTGTAAGGAACGAGCTGAATCTATCACATCACTGCTGCTTTCTGAGCGGGCCTCGCCTCCTCTGGGGATCTGCTATTCATACCTCAGAAAGGAGAATTACACCCATTTCCTGCTTTTGTTAGGGTCCAGCGGTCTCCTACTTGCAAATCCACCTCCAGCTGCTGCTGGGAGTTGGTCCAGCCCTGGAGACAAGCAAACAGGCACTGGTGGAGGGGGATTTCCACATCCTCACAGCAGGAGCTGTCGGGGCAGCCGTGACCTCTCTCCGCAAGATCCCGCAGTTTAAGGGAGGCAGGAGGAAACTCAGGGAGAGGATACTGGATCAGACCTGCCCTGCCCAGCATGACTGACACGGGGACAGGTGACACAGCAGCAGAAACCTCGGCTCAGGCTGTGACTTGCCCATGGAGGCTGGGCTGGGCAGGCAGGAGCTGCTCTGGGTATGGAGAAAGGGAGAGTCTGGGCTTCCCTCACCCCTGCCTCTTGGGAGGACAGACACAAACCAGGGAACCATGGCCAGCTGAGTTCTGTGGGGCTCAGGGTGGCATCATGGCAGGGATTGTGGAGAGGGCAGACAGACCATGCACATGGGCATCAGAGGATGAGGAGCTCAGGCTCAGCATGGATTTGGCAGGAAATGGCAGGGGCAGACTGAGAGGGAGCCCAAGGCAGGGTTAGTGGATGGAGACATCAAAGGAGAAGGGAGGTGGAGGTTGGAGGGACCTCAAGGTGCCCTGAGCATCACCAGGGTAGGAACAAGATCCCTGTGGACACAAAGGGAACAGGCAGCCCTGGCACTGGGATCCCATGGATGGGGAGGGCAGGGAATGCACTGAGGCCATGTCTCAGTCTCTGGGGGGATGTCAGCGTGCTGCCTGTGGCACGTGGCAGCAGCACAGGCAGAGGCCTGGGGCCAGGGAGGGGCTGGGGTGGGAGGTGGTGGCAGTGATGGACCTGCATGACCTTTGCAGGGGCTGGGATGGAGGTCAGAGGGTTGTGTTTGCTCTGAGGGGACGATGCTGCCCCTTTATCTCTGCTCTGTGTTTGCTCTGCAATATCCTCGAGCCAACACTCTTTCAGGACAAAATCCAGAGACGCTGGAGTGAGACTCCAAGGGGAATGCAGTGCTAAATAAGTGGCAGACAAGCTGGGATCTGTGGAAAAGGCCAGCCAAGGGATTCTCACAAGGGATGCACTCCCCAGCATGCCTGGCCACAGTGGCCCTGATCAGATACAGCACATCCTTGGGAGAGAATGAGCCTCAGCTAGGATGTTTGGAGGCCTGGAGTGTGGGATCCTTGTATCGGGATCTTCACTTGGGGATGGGGTGTGCAGGGATGATGTATGTGGCAGAGTGCCTGTGCTGGTGTGGGGATCAGCTGGACCTGGGATGCAGTGGGATGGGATGCATGTGCTGGGCATCATTCCCTGCTTGTGCCCCGGTACCAGGGTGATGGGCACACCGCTGGCACAGAGCACACAGCACATCCTGCTTCCCATTGTCCCTGAGCATCACCGCCCCAGGCTGGATCCAATGTGGAGCTTCACTGCTCCTGTTCCTTAACAAAGTCCTTCTTTCCCCAAAGCCCAGGAGCCACTCTGACCCATACAGGAGGCAAGGAGAGGTGGCAGGGCTGCATGGGCAGGGTGGTAGCTTTGGGGCAGGTTCCTGAGGAACTGTGAGCAACGTGTGTCCGGAAAGAGCAGACTTTGCCCATCCTGGTAAACAAACAGCATCGATTGCTCCGAAGCAGTAACTGACTCAGCCATCCGTTTCTCCCCATAACAGACACAACCTGCAGGGCCCTGAACTTTTGTATATTTATTTTAGGACAAAAGCATTAAAGGGAAAATATCAAACAACAAATAATCTACATGCACACTCGCTTCCCAGGCAATCTCTGCTCCCCAGGGCAGGCTGGAAGGTACAGCCTGTGCTGGTGAGTCCCAGATCACATGTCTGCCTGTCACCAAACCTGCAGCAAAATTGTCTCTGGTCCCTCCACATCTACCCTTCATCCAGTATCCCAAAACAGAGCAGTGTGGGTGGATTCCTCCAGGAGGGGAGATTTTCTTCAGGCTTTTTTGCTGCACTGGCCCTTGAATTTATTTTTTCCCCTCCAGATGGACCCTCTGGGTCCTGGGGACTTGAGGATTTGAGCAGCCCCTTACAGCGCAGGGTGTTCTTTGAACAGCTACAGCATCTCCGCATAATCCTCTAACACATTTCTTTGTTGGTTGCCTTTCATGCCACACAATTCCCAGCTTGCAGCCAGTCAGAAATGAATTAGAAAAGCTCTGTGTTGGAGGGTTTTGCATGAGGGGAAGGTTCCAGACTGGAGGGTGGCTCCTTTGGCCAAAGTGCCCAGCTTGGGGCAGCCCCAGGCCCACTGCCCTGGCCCGGTGCTCACCAGCAGCCCAGTCTCACCAGGAGCTCCAGCTTCAGCAGCGATTGCTCACACTTGCAAACAGCCTTATTTCATCTCCAGAGGAAACTCTTCAAAGCCACCCAAGCACTTTGATTTCTGAAAGGTTTTCATTCCTGTGAAGATAAGAAAAGCTCCCTTGGCACGGTGCAAGGGCCCCCGAGAGGGATTGCAGCCCACATGCCTGTGAGCCTGTCAGCAAGGGGGTGAGAGAGCAGGGCAGGCAAACCAGTCCATGGCCACCACCAGCAGCATCACTGGTGGCCTGGCACAGGACAGGAGCTGGGATCGGGCTCTGCCCTGTGCCAGGGCCAGCACTGAGGTGGGATGACCTGGAGTCTGGCTGTCTGAGCCCCTGGGAAATGGGGTGGACTCCTGCAGGCACTCAGGACAGGGCTGGAAATGGGTGACAGGGAGGTGACTCCTTGCCAGGGTCTGGGAGGAGGTGAGCAGCATGTCCAGTGTGGCCTCTCATAGGGATGATGATTTGGTGGCCCAGGTGCTGTGCCCAGCTCTGGGCTCCACTGCCCATGGGATTGTTTTGGAAACAGGTGGAATGCATCTGGATGTGAGAGAAGGGACAAGAGATGGGGTGGGCTGAGAAGGACAGGTTGATGGGGTGGGCTGAGAGTGGGGAGTGATGGGTGTGAAGAGCCATGCAGGGACAGGAGAGGGTAGGGACCAGGCTCTTGGGACAGTCTAGGAATGATAGGGACAGTCTGGTCATGGAAGGGAATATTCTTCCTGTCACCCCTTCCATGGCCAGAGCCTTTCCTTGATCCTCCAACCTCATACTGGCTCAGAGTTACCAAGACTTTAATCACAAGAGACTTTGAGCGGCAGGATCTAAGGGCCAAGAGGAAGAAACAGTCTTGGTGTCTGGGTCTTCTCCATAACAAGATGTAAAACTGGTGTCCCTAGAGAATTTGGAAGGGAGGTTTTGCTAATGAGATCCCATTCTTGCAAGATAACGAGATCCCTCAGCCACCTCAGACTGAGGTCCCTGGCAAAACCACCATGACCTGGCCCTCAGACAGCAAGGAAAACCTTTTGGAAATCAAGGCTGAGAATGGGGATGGCTCTGTGAGGCACAGGGGCATCACAGGGACCTGCACCCTTTGGTAAGGGCCAGAGGAGAGTTTGGTGCTGCATGGCAAGAACGTGTGGTCTCCCCCAGCCAGAAAATCTGGCAGGACTGTGCCTGACATGGAGCCAAGCCTGGGAAGGGGCACCAGGGTTAGGGAGGGCTGTGTGTGCCAGGAACACGTGTTCAGGTGAAGGGGTAGAGGGGCAGAGGAAGGAAAAACACTGGAGAGTGTTGGCCTGGCTTGCAGCGAGGCATCTTGAGTGAACCTGATCACATTCTGTTTTGCTCACAAAATTAAACCTCTTGGCCTGATTGCAGCAGCATCACTTGGACCTGGAGTGGGCTGGAGAGCTGCATCAAAGGGCACTGTGGAGTGGAGAGGGAGCTGCTGGTCCCTCCTGAGTGGCGAGGAAGGTGAAGGGGCAGAGTGCTGGTGTCACCGGCGTGCTCAGTGGCAGGAGGTGGTGGCACGGGAAGGGAGGGTGGAGGGCACACACTGCACACACACTGCTGAAATGCAAGGGAGGAGGGGACCTGTGCTCCCTTTTTCAGTCCCCTGCCCTGTGCAGGGGTTGCCCCACAGGCTCACAGCCCATCAAGCTGGAACAGCACTGGTTCTAAGTGACAGCTCAGCTATTGGCCCTTGTATGACACCCACTTCTCCAGTGCCACCCTGCAGAGAGGGGTGATGGTGCAGCTGCAGAAAGCAAAGATGGGGAGGGCACAGCTATTTTACCACCATCACTCCATCACATCAGCCCTGCAGGGACACCAGCAGCAGACCTCCCAGTGATGTTCGTGGCGCTCATCACCTCCTGGTCCTCCTTGGGGCTGCCAGAGGGTGCAAGTGCCTCACTGAGCACCACGAGGCTCCTGAGCTGCCTCAGGTGGGCTGGATGGGGGAGTTTCCAGGCTGGGCAATCCATTCCTCTTCCCCGCTCTTCTTTAGTTCTGTGTGAATCCACACCTGCAGCATTAGTGCCGTGTGAGACACCACACAGGCCCAGCTCAAAGAGAGGGGAAGGCTAAATCGGGGACTCTATTGAGTTTGAGGATCACGTTGGTGGAGCAAGAGAGGGCAGGAGTGAACTGGAGAGATGCTGGGAGAGATGGAAGGAGCACCGGAGAGCCTGGGAGACCTGGCCTACTTTTCCAACAGTTAAGAGCCAGGGCGGTGGTCCCTCCTGATTTCTAGTCCTCAGGCCCCTTGGCATATGCTGCGGGGAGCTGCAGTGGGGATTCCCAGACCAGGATCCCTCCAGACCAGCCCGCAGTCTCTGTGGTGCCCGTGCCAAAGCTCCAGAGAAAGGTGCACGAACGCCCCGGGGCACAAGGCAGGCAGAGGAGGCCCTTGAGGGAGGTGCTTGCTCTTCTTTCTGCCAAGAAAAGCCTAGGGCAGAAACACTCCTCTGTGCCAGCTGCCTGCCTGTACCCCCACCTCGCAACAACGGGGGGTGGTTTGGGGGCACAGGGGGGACTGGAGCACACAAAGAGGTGCGCTCTGAGCATCAGGACCTTTGCTGATGGGTCCTGAGGGCTTTGTCACAAAGAAATATAGAAAAGCCTTGCTCAGCTGGGTTTTTTTTTTTAGTTTCTTTTTTCACTCTGAGTCAGGTATTTAAAACCCTGTGGACATTTCCCGGCCCCTCCACCTATTTGGGAAAGTGGGAGGGGAGGAAGTGATAAGGCAGATCCCATAATACAGTTTTGGTTTTGCAATCCTATTGTTAGCAATGAAAAAATATAACTGAAAGCAGCAGGACTGGAAGGCAGCACGTCCAATCCCTGGAGGACTCTGAGACACCCTGGCTGGATGCTGGTGACTAATGGGTGTTTGGTCACTTGAGTGTTTGGTTTAGTTTCCATGTATTTCAGCTTAATTTTCTTATATTTCAGCCTGATTTTCTAAGGGAATGGGGTGATGTTACCTCCTGCCTGATTTCACCAATGGAAGTGAGATCTTCAAGATTTAGAATCTTAGAATAATTTATGCTGGAAAAGACCTCCAAGGTCATCGAGTCCAAACATCAACCCAGCACTGCTGTGTTCACCACTAAAGCCTGTCCCCAAATGCCACATCTACACAATATTTAGAACTTGGAATGGTTTTGATTGAAAGAGACCTTAAAGAACATCTTGCTCCAACCCTTCTAGTGGACATCTTCCCCTGGAGCCGGTTGCTCCAAGTGCCATCCAACATTGGCCTTGAACACTTCCAGGGACCCACTTGCATTTACCTTCCTTGACATGTCCCCAGATTGGTGGCTGGATATGAGGAGGTGCAAAAGGTCCCCTGAAAGAGGAAAAGACACAACAGGAGCAAACAACAACACCTGGCATGGCTTCCAGGATCTTCCCAGCACCTCTGAGCTGTGGCATCACTGACAGGGACCAAGTCTCAGTCAGGGGCTGCATCTGCAGTCGTGCAAAACCCCCAGGGATGGGGCTGCTTGGTGCTCCCCCAGCATATTTTTTGTCTGTGTGTGAACAGCAGGTTCCCTTCCACGCTTGAATGTGCTGTTTCATCCCACCATGAGCCTCTTGTTTGTGCAGAGCATCCATGCTGGGTGCAGCATGCTGGGGAAAGGGAGAGGGCAGCGACTCTTTGGAGTGCAGGGATAAAGCCACGTGCCCTGGGCTATGCTGGGTCAGGCCTGGCGCTGTCAGGGTGGGTTTCAGCAGCTTGGCAGAGTCTAAATCCCTCTGTCTGACAGAGGTCCTGCTGGCCCTGAGCCCCTCACAGCTCTCCTTGCTACCAGCCCCTCCATCCCAGCCCCAAACTGTGCCTCCTGCTCAACAGGCACAGCTTGTGTGTCCATGAGGGGACCACGACCCAGGAATAACCCAGCCTAGGAAAGAGGAGCTTTCCCACAAGCTGGGACAGCGTGTGCTCGTTTGAAGTGGTGGATACAGCAGCTCAGGAGCCCCTGCTCTACGAGATTTCTAATTACGTTTCTGCATAATTGTTACAACCATTTCCTCATGCTGAAGCAAAGCTTATTGGTTTGTAATCCCTAGCACACCCCGGGGCCTTCTTTAAAATGTAGGCCCATCGTTTACTGCCCCCGGTCCAATAGTTGGAGGATGTGAATTTGTGTGTTATTGCTGAGAGCTTAGTCACTTGGTTTTTAGCTCTTTGAGGACTCCAGATGTGTCATCCGGGCTCAGGGATTTGCTACCTTTTGTGCATTCCAGCATCACGGCTTTGACTCCTCCATCTCTGCCTTTTGCTTCCCCTCCTGAGGAGGAGGAGGAGGAGGATGAGTTTGGGAACGTGGCTCCTGCTGCTGCACAAGGATTGCCCCCTTGTTTGGCCATGTGGTCCCACAGCTCCACCACGTTTCCTGCAGGCCCCATCCCTGCCTGTGCAGGCTTTGTGTGCTCTGAGCCATCTCTGCCTCCCAGTTTCCATCCCATGTTTTACCCGCTGCATTTTCTCTTCCTTTCCCTTGGCTCTCTGGAGGTTAATATCTATTTTCTCAACAGCATTTGGCTCAAACAATCTCATGCATCTGCCATAAGAGCAATATGAACCTTCCCTGTTTCTCTTCCCAGTATCCCCAAAGCACTGCTAAGCAGGCTCAAGCCCTGGTCCCATCACATTCCAGTGCCTGCCATTCCTGCGGATCTGCAGGGCCAGGATTGAGCCATCTCCATCTCCGTCTCCTGGGAAATGTGGCACAGTGAGAACTGCCCTTCCTTCGAACCCAGGCACGATCCTACCTCCGTGTCTCTGGGATTGCTTTGTGGGAGTCACAGCACCCCTGAGAGGCAGGATCAGAGGCAAGGGCAGGGCAGAGACTGAGATTAAACCCAGCTCTAGCTTGTACCAGGCTTATGGGGCAGTTGGACAAGGCTTGGAGCAACCTGGTCTAGTGGAAGGTGTCCCTGCTCATGGTCCCTTCCATCCCAAACCAGTCTGGGATTCCATGATTCTATGGCAACCTTTCCCACTTCCTTAAGCCTTTGTGGAGCAATGGGAAGTGCTGAGTGCCAGTTTGATCTGTCAGCAGGCATGATCCTGTGCAGGGTGAAACACACACACTTCCCACACCTTTCCAGACTCTTGGGATTTAGGGAAGCATTCCTGGCAGTGACTCTTGAGGGTCACACGGGTCAGGATGGAGTAACAGAAAATTGGGAATGTGTCTCTATCAAAGTCCCAATGAGGCTTTGGAATGTGGTGCCAAAGAAGCCACCTGTGAAGTCCTGCATGTGTAGAACTGATGGGAGCAGGGGCATCTTCCAAATGGCGTCCTTCACACGTCCCAAATCCTGGAACTGCTGTCCACATTGGGATGAGGAAAGGTTTCCTTCTGTTGAACCTGTGGAGGTTCTTGGGAAAACAAGAGGGAGCAGTTTTGGGGTCCAATCAGCGGCAGATCCGATCGAAAAACAGCACAAGGGGGGATATGTGCCAACAGCAACAGCTTCCCCCTGCTCCAGAGATGCTTCACATGGATTGGTGTGGTGATCTCGTTATCCAAGCTGGAGGTCCCAGTGCTCCCCTCCATGGACAAAGCCCCTTGAATGTCTCCAAAGCTGCTGAGTTTCCCAGAGGAACCCTGAGCACCTCGGCCAGGACATATCCATCCTTCTGTTGGACATGTAGTGTCTCCAGACAGGGATGTTTTTCCAAGAGATAAGGCCAGCAGAGTGTCCCTGCTGAGCTCTCAGGGCAGGACACACCCAGCTGCACCGTGATGTTGCCCAGGAAGGGAAGAACAGTAGCAGCAAGCCTTGCACAGTTATGCAGTAATATCCAAATCTGCTTACTGTCTGCCGCTGTGATTGAAGGAGTTTCTGTAATAATGTATTAGCTAAAGCTTCCAGATTATCCCAAAAACATCAGCTTTAACAAAGGGGTAATGCCTCTTTAATCCCCGCATGATCCCGGTTCCCAGTCTCTGCAGGACATTAATTCACGGCTAATACACAGACTCCAGGCAGGCTGCTAATGTGGGTTGGATCCCAGGCGGGGCCCGGCCGGCCACACGCTGCTCCTGCCTCGCCAGGCCACTCCTTTGTTCCCTGGGAATGCCAAAGTCTCCATCCTGGCCCTGGTTCCTGGGCAGGGCTCCTGGATTTGACTGCTGCTGTAGGTCTGGGAATGATACAGGGCGTTCCTCTCTTCCCTGTGCTGTGAGACTGGCATTGGGTGGTGGGTGTGGGACGTGTTCCTCACGCCCACCACCCTTACACAAGGTGGTGCAAAGAGGCCCTGGCACAGGTTGCCCAGAGAAACTGTGGATGCCCCATCACTGGAAGTGTCCAAGGCCAGGCTGGACAGGGCTTGGAGCAACCTGGGCTGGTGGAAGGTGTCCCTGCCCATGGCAGGGGGTGAAATGAGATGACCCTTAAGGTCCCTTCCAACTCAAACCATTCTGTGAGTTTATGGTCTTATGATAATCAGCTGTGGTTTCATTGCTTCCTTGAGGCTTCCTGACTGGAAATGCCATGGCCAGGGATGATGGAAGTTGATGGGAAAGTGCAGAAAGTGCATCCCTTGCAAGCACCAAGGCATCAGGGGAGCTTCACCATGAGCCCATGCCTTGAGCCAGAGTAGCTGTCCTGGGAACAGTAGCATGAAACCGTGTCAGAGAAGGCTGAGGTTGGATATCAGGAAAAGGTTCTTCCCCCAGAGGGTGGTGGGCATTGAACAGGCTCCCCAGGGCAGTGGGCACGGCCCCGAGGCTACCAGAGCTCATGGAGTGTTTGGACAACGCTCTGAGGGACAGGGTGAGATTGTTGGGGTGTCTGTGCAGGGCCAGGAGTTGGACTGGATGATCCCTGGAGTCCCTTCCAACACAGGATAGTCTGTGACTGTGTGGGTTTTGGAACAGGACAGTGCAGGCTGCTGGCAGCCAACATCCCCCCCTGGGAGCCCAGCAAAGGCAGAGCTGAGGGTCCAAAACCCAGTGTGTGTGTGGAGACTAACCAGGAAATGAGACAGGACAGGAGCTGGATGGACAAATGTATTAACAGATGGGGACCATCAGCAGGACCTCAGGAGCAGTCACCCCACTGACAGGCTGTGAAACACCATGGAAATTGCTGTAGTCATCCTGGAGTGCTGCAGCTGAGTCTCCTCTCCCACCCATCAGCAGCTCAGCCATGTACAGGGTGAAGATGGTCCAAGGAGGGGTCCCTCCTGAAACAGCTTCTCACTCTTCTCCTTATGCTCCCTGTTCTTATCTCCTCCAGGCCCACCTCCATGAGCAGAGGGAGCCATAGCTGAGACTGATGATATGAAGCTCCAAAACCTGCTTTATTAGAGAAGATATTTTGGCCTGCAAAGCTCTGGTGGTGACACCTGACTTGTTCCAGCCAACCCTTCAGAAAGCCTTTTTTTCCTCCATGGCTCAGAAAGAATTCCCTCCATCCTGTTAGGGGTGGGCACATGGTGCCAGCTCTCTTGGAAACATTTGATTATGGGAGGACAAGAGAGGAACCATGAGATGTTGCAGGTATCCCCACTCCTGTGTGGGGAATTCCCCTTCCAAATCCCATTCCCATCCATAAATAAGGCCACGGTGCAAAGCACAGCCAAAAGGACATCAGATGAAACAGCAGAGGAGGGGGCTGTAGGTGTGGGATCCCTGGCCGTGAAAACTTGGCAGTGGTGCTTTCATCCCACTGGTCATTCCCCCACAGAGCCAAGCCCTTGGATTTGCATCCACAGGCAGCTCCAAAAGCCGTCTAGAGTCTTGTCTTGGAGCTACCTGAGAATGTCACAAATTGTCTTCCGGAGGTGTCCGTCTTCCCCACAGCCTTTAAAGGGACAACTCAGAGCAGACTCAACGGGGAGGCAGCTTGAGCTGGCAGGAACTCGTCCTACCCCATCTGCTGAGGCCAGTAGCCATCTGGGTGAGGACCTGAGCACAGTTCAGCCGCAACCTTTGGGCAGGCTTTTCTCAGCTTCCTCTTTTGATGTGTAAATCGGCAGCTACCTCAAAGAGCTTCTCCATGGCTGAATTCAGCAGCAGGTGCCTTTTTCAGGGTTTTCCTTTCTCACCAATTACCTTTCTGGTATCCACAGTTGCTGCATCATCCTGTGTCGGGAAGGCTTCTCTGCCTGCTCGTCCCTCACCTGTGGGGCATCGCTCCGGACCCAGGGCTGCACACACCCAGATGTCACAGGGGCAGGAGGCTTGAAGGGTCCCAGGGGGAGGATTAACAGGGTTCATTCAACAAGGCAAAGTGCTGGGCTATAACAGCCCCATGCAGTGCTCCAGCCTTGGGGAAGAGTGACTGGGAAGCTGCCCGGTGGGAAAGGACAGGGGGATGCTGGTCAACAGTGGCTGAACATAAGCCCAGGCGTGCCCAGGTCAGCAGGAAGGCCAAGGGCACATGGTTTGTGTCAGAGATAGCGTGGCCTTCAGGACATCCCCCTGTGCTGGGCACTTCTGAGGCACCTCAAGGGCTGTGTCCAGTTTTGGGCCCCTCATGATAAGGGAGACATTGAGGAACTGTAGCATGTTCAGAGACAGGAATGGAGCTGGGGAAGGCACTGAAGCATCAGGAGTGACTGAGGGAGCTGGGGGAGGGCTCAACCTGGAGTAAAGGAGGCTCATGGGGGACCTTCTCTCTCTCTGCAACTCTCTGACAGGAGGGGGGAGCCGGTGTGGTCGGGCTCTGGAGAGGGATAAGGGACAGGATAAGAGGTAACGGCCTCAAGTTGTGCCAGGGGCGGGTCAGGTTGGATATTAGGGAAAATTTCTTCACTGAAAGGGTGATCAGACATTGGAACAGGCTGTCTAGGGAGGTGGTGGAGTCCCCATCCCTGAAGTGTTCAGAAAACATGCAGATGTGGTGCTCAGGGACACAGGTTAGTGGTGGCCTTGGCAGCGCTGGGGGAATGGTTGGATTCAGTGATCTTAGAGGGCTTTTCCATCCTAAATAATTCTGTGATTCTTTGATCTTCCCTGGTTGCTCAGGGTGCCTTTCTGCCCTGGGATGCAGCCTGGCTTGCTGGGAACATGCAGACACCTGGCCTGGCCATACCTCCACCTCTGCCACTCCACCATGTGCATACGAACACTGGTGGTGTTGAGGCAGCGGCGTTGGCTGAGCTCCTGAGAAAACACACACATGGATCCCATACAGGAATATCATTTGGACGTGCAGAAGGCACAAGCACCACAATTTGGCACAAATTTTGCCCTCAGTTCTTCCCAGGCAATGTGAAGGCTCTTAGGTGGAGCCACACACAAGCAGCGTGACTGTGAGGCACCACCTTTGAACCTGAATTCCTGGCAGGGAACACACAAGCCAGGAGCTGTCACTGGTTATACTGGGAGCCTGGTGGAGGCAGGACCCGAAACCAGCCCTCCCACAGTGTCTGGACTGCAGTGAGTCAGTCACCTTCTGTCTGCTCTCTGCCATGTGGGCACTCCAGAGATCCTGTCTAAGGTGGTTGGTTGTCCAGGTTGTCCTGGCATCCCAGAGTTGTGTCACTGCCTATGAACCTACACACACAGAGACACACAAGGTATGTGCAAGCCACTGTCCAGGTTGGACAGGGCTTGGAGCAACCTGGGCTAGTGGAAGGTGTCCCTGCCCATGGCAGGGGGTGGAACTGGATGGGCTTTAAGGTCCATTTGGAACCCAAACCAGTCTGTGATTCCATGATATTATTGTGGGTGAGCCACATGAATGTCCAGGGCAGCAAACCAGCCAGAACACCCTTCTGTTCAGCCCTGGGAGGTGTCACCAAGGTTCATTTTGGCATCTGCTTCCCCAGCCTTTGTTTTCTCCCTGTGCTCAGTTCCCACACAGTTCCCGCAGCCGGTGCTCTTGCGAGTGCCGGTCGATGCTCCCCCTGCCTCTGCTCTGGGTGTCTGATGCCAACACAAGGAGCTGTAGCAGCAAACCTGGGCCTGTGCCAGCTGCTGGAAGTCTGGCTCCCACACGCTGCACCTCGGAATGCTCACAGAGAATCATCCCCTGCAGGCAGGTGGGGACAGAGGAGATGGAAGGGGAGCAGCACTTGTAGATCCAGAGGTGTGACATCCGTGCGAGAAGGGGCTGAGGCTGGCAGAGAGGCTGGACCCACCCTCCTGCATCCCAGCAGCTTCTCCCAGGGACTCCACGTGCAGGTACAGCATTCCTGCTCTGGTTCCTGGTGCTGCTCCTGGCCCCGTGCCCCGGAGCTGCCTCCAGCAGGGTTCTCCCCCATGCCAGGGAATGCGTGATCCTTGCAGGGAGGATTTTGTGTGCCAGGGAGGCTCCAGCAGCCTGAGGAGGTTTAGAAAAGGCACGGGGCTCCCTGCAGAGACCTACCCTGACAGGCTGGGCAGCATTTTCCTGCAGGGCATCATTTCACAAATACAAGGTGTTTTCTCCCGAGAGCTTCATGTGCAGGCAAGGAGGAGCAGGACAGGCAGGGAGGTTGGATGCAGGCCTGGGAATACTGGGAGCTGAGTCAAGGGACCCATATGAGAAAAACTGGGTCTAACCTGGGCATGGGCACATGGAGGGTAGAAAGTGGAGGCAGCTCCCAGGAGTGTGGGGTGGCAGGACACCCAGATGCATCCACAGAGAGCCTGAGCATGGCTTTGACAGATTTGTCTGTGTTGGCCAGGTTGGATGGGGCCCTGAGCAACCTGGTCTGGTGGGTGGCATCCCTGCCCATGGTGGGAGTGAGAGGATCTTCGAGGTGCCTTCCAACCCAAACCATTCTATGATCCTGTGATTGGTGACCCAGAAAGTTCACCTGTGCTTCTGCCTATACCTTATGACCAGCTGACTTGGGTCTCTTGAAGTTCTAACCCAGCCATCCAGCTTCCCTCTGACCTGAGCCCACTGGAGCTTTGGGCACAGGAGTGGGGGGAGCACTGCCCCAAACCCCAGGGATTTGGGGTTAGGATGCATGGTTGAGCTCCGTGCCATCACTCCTGCCGCATAAGCAGCCTGCCACCCTAATTACAAATACTTTAACGACAAATAAATGCCACATACCGCCCACAGCAAGAGGGAGGGGAAAGCTAAAAATACCCTCCCCTTACGGCTGCCAGCAAACCCCATCAGGCCACCTGCTAGTGGGGAGCCAGAGCCACCCAGAGCAGAGCCCGGCACCCCCCGCACCCTCGGGAATATAAATAAGTCTTGCGGCGCGACCCGGTGCTGCCAGTGTGGGCTCCACAGCACAGCCCTCGCAGCAGACATGGGTGCCCAGGCAGCTCAGCCCAGCTGGCAGCTCCCCGTGCTGCCTCCAGACACAGTGGGAGGCACAGATCCTGGAGAGACAGGCTAGGAAAATCCCGGGGTGGGGGGTTACATCCTTCCCTGCCTCCTCCCCAGCAATCGCCAGACCAGAGGGAAACGCATCAGCAAGGCCACTGGGGCTGATGGCAGAGGGGGTGGGGAGCTGGGGGGACACCCCGGTGGTGAGGGGACATTGCTGGTGGGACAGAGGCATTGAGAGGGGGGCTACAGCAGAGGCAGGGACATTCTGTCAGTGCATTCTGTCAGTGCAACCTGCTCCACTCTGGAGGTAGGGATGGAGGGGTAGGAATGCTCCTGAGCCTCCATCACCCTGCACAATGGATCCCCAGTTCCAGTGGTGGCACCTTCCTTCTAGAGTGGGAATCAGTGTCCCGTGGAGACCTGCCAAGCAGGAAGGCATGGGCAGCAGTCCCATCCCCAGATATCCTCCAAGCTCAATCCCTCCTCACACTCCAGCACTCATCGGAGTACCCATAGAGAACAAGGGGTGCTCCCTCTTTGAAAGCTCCTGGACTCTCAGGGATGGAAATATGGACTGAAATTCTTCTGATCCTGGGCAGACAGTGCCTCAGGAGCTATGGGAAACACAGGGGCTGAGCATGCCAGAGCTGCTCCCCTCATCTCCCCTTACTCAGGTAACACTGGGGACCCCAGGGAATGGATGTGATGGGGAGCAACAAGCCACACACTGCCTCTGATCCAACAAAATGAAACCAGAGGTCCTGGAGGACACATCACTAGAAAACATCTCACAACTCCCTGCCTGCCTAGCTCTGGAGAGATCTGCCCACTCAGCCCAATTCAGGAGCGATGGAAAAGGAGCAAAACCAGAAGAGCTTTGTCTCTGTTCCAACCCATCAGAGATTTGAAACTTGACAACAATGCAGGAGAGATTTTCACCCTCTTTTTACAGATTATCAGTGCGTGAAAATGCTGCTGCACTCTGCTCCAGAACCAGGGAGCAAACCTGCTCCCCAGGGTGGGAAATGCCATCAGGCCCACGGAGCAGTGTGTGTCCCTGTGTGTCCCATCGGCACCAGAGCCCCCACAGCTCCCACCAGGAGCACAGACCCCCTGATGAACAGGACCCAGCCCACCTGCAGAGCTGCATCAGCTTTGGGGTCTCAACATCAGAAGGATGTGGAGCTGCTGGAGCGAGTCCAGAGGAGGCCACTGTAATGCTCCAAGGGCTGGAGCCCCTCTGCTCTGGGGACAGGCTGGGAGAGCTGGAAATGCCCAGCCTGGAGAAGAAAAGGTTCCCTGGAGACCTTAGAGCCTCTTCCAGTGCCTAAAGGAGTTCCAAGAGCTGGAGAGGAACTTTAGACAAAGGGATGGAGGGACAGGACAAGGGCGAATGGTTTCCCACTGCCAGAGGGCAAGGCAAGATGGGATATTGGGAAGAAAGTCTTCCCTGTGAGGGTGGTGAGGCCCTGACACAGGTTGCCCAGAGAAGCTGTGGCTGCCCCATCCCTGGCTAGTTTGAACAGGGCTTGGAGCAACCTGGGCTAGTGGAAGGTGTCCCTGCCCATGGCAGGGGGTGAGACTGGACGGGCTTTAAGTTCCCTTCCAACCCAAACCTTTCTGTGATTCTTTGAGCCAGAGCCCCCCCAAAAGCTGCGGACAGGCTCTTGCTCAGGATGGCTTTGCCTGGGCTGCACTGCACCCCAAATGTGACTCCCCTTCCCTGTGTATCCTCCATGGATTCAGTCTTTCCTCTCCTGCTGCCTGTGTTTGTGAGACCTGGGGGTCCGCACAAGCCCAGCCTGTCCTCCAGCAGGACAGGCAGTTTGCTCAAGAGAAGCCAAGCCTGGAGGATTCTGCATTCCCTATCAAGGAGGAATTTATCCCGAGAGGTGTGACACTCAGCCCGTGGCAGTTCTCAAGGCACAGGAAGCTGCAGAGAAGCTGCATTGCAAAGGACTGAGTCATACAGTCTTCCTGCTGTCTCACGTCGAATATAATGGACATGAGGAGGGGCCGGGGGAACAAGGATTAGGTTTTTTCTTCTTTCACCCAGCGATGATGCTGCAATGAGTGCTGATGGCATGGAGGGGACCAGCCTGGCTCCTTCAGGGGCAAGGCTCAACCCTGCAAAGCCTGTTAAGAGTCTTCTCTCGCTGTTTTGGAGGTTTTCTCACCTTCCCAGGGTTTCCACATCAGGCAGGGAGCAGGTGAGATGCTTTCTGCCGGTATCTGCCACGAGATCAGGGCACCCGCACGCAATGGATGCCACACGGCAGGTTCGGAGCTGTCATTATGGCATGTTTATTCAAACAGGCTGTGGTTGAATAGCCGGGGTTAGGAAAGGCTCTGATTCACCACCGGGGTGGACTAATTGGAGGGCAGTTTCCTGTCCCTGCTCCCGGCTCCACCCTCCCCCCTGCGCTGCCAGACTGGTTGTGCCACTGGAGCAGCCGCTGAACCCCCACGGCAGGGCACAGCCGTGGAAAAACACACTCAGGTCTTCTCCACGTGCCAGGAGGTGATTTACAGCCCCACAGCAGCTCTGCACAGGCAGCAGGGTCACCCCACAGTGACCAGGCAGGGTGGTGGTTGTGGTGTGGGGGTCCCCTCGCTCGGGTATCCCCCCCACCTCCACCCTGAAATGCTCCCACTGGAGACTTCCCCGGGGGATGTGCAGATCGGCAAAAGTGCTGCTCATTGCTGTGCCACATTTTCATCAGTGGTCTGGAAGTAAATCTACAATCTTGCTGCTAATATTTGCAGCTGCCACACGAGCCTGGCAGAGCAGTAAATAGTGACGAGGAGCCGGCAGCCTCCAGCCCAGCACAGGCCAATCCAACCGTCCTATTTCATACACCAGCTGAGAGTTATAACTAGGAACAAGCAGTGCAGGCTGTGCCTGCCAAACTGAGGCTGCTGTTTTGAGAAGAAAGATGCAGGAGCCCTAGCAAGTGAGCATTAGCATCCCTGCAAGCCCTGAGGAAAGGGCAACTGTGGTCCTGAGCAGAGGAGGGGACAGCTGCTGCTGGGGGCTCATGCATGTGACGGGAGGCTCTTGGCTTTCTCAAAGGTAGACTCAGCCTCCTGCCAATGAACCCCCTGCCTGGCTGGGAGATTGTCCAGCCATAAGGAAAGATGTTTGCAGGAGAAGGGGCACTCATAGTCTCACAAACTGCTGATGAGCTGGGCATGGCGTGGATGTGAGGTGATTTTGGAGTGTTCAGAAAACATGTAGGTGTGGGGCTGAGGGATGTGGTTTAGTGGTGGAACTGGCAGTGCTGGGTTAATGGTTGGACTCGGTGGTCTTAGAGGTCTTTCCCAACCTTAAGGGTTCTGTGATTCTATCCAGTATCCTCAAATACACCCTCAGCATCCTGGCAACATGGGCAGGAGGCTCCTGCCCTTCTTGAAGCACTGGCCAGGCCCTGGCTGCCAAGGTGGGTTTAAATTCCCAGCTAAATATGTCCTGAAACAAGGTGAGCAGGGACGGGGGAGTTGTTACTGGATATAGCCCTAGAGAAAAGAAACTCCCATCAGCAAGGAATGCCCGTCTCGCCCAAGAGTAAACAGTCCCACTCCTTCCTTGTGCTGGCACTGGCCATGGGGATCCTGTGGAGCAGAGAGGTCAACAAGATATCCAGGTGGGAAGGGATACCGCAAAGGGAAAAAGAGAAAAGGAGCATTTTTTTTTTTTTTCACCAAACTGACTCATGTCTGCATTGCCATGAGTCAGCGTGGCAGGATCACCTGCCCATGGCAGCAGGTTGGAACAAGACGTTCTTTAAGACTCCTTCCAATCCAAACCATTCTGTAATTCCAGGGCCATGCAGGGAGGGATGGAGTTCCAGTTGGAGTGGCCAGGCTGCAACATGATGTGAACACCTCTGGGAGGTGATCCTGTGTCCTACTGTGTGTCCTGCAGGTCAGGGTACCCCATTCTCACATTTCCTTACCCTTGCCCCAGTGCCACCCAGCACTTCTGGCACAGCCACACACACTGCCGGGGCTCAGATCCACATCCAGGAACTAATTCGGGCTAAAAATAGTCCCTTTTTTAATAATACATTTTAACTGGCTCGGTTCTATGAGGTAGTTCCCCCCAGTTCAGTGTGCTGGAGTGCTCTGGGAGCACAGCCAGGAGCGGGAGAGCCCGATGCTGTCCCGGCACTGCCCCTGCTGCCCAGTATAACCATTTCCAGTGGAGCGAGCCCCGGCAGCAGTGGGGAGAGACCCCTCCAACACAGGGGACCCGCAAAATGCAAAGCCCCTGTAGCCAAGCAGGAATCCCCCCGGCAGTGGGGTCCCCTCCGGGCAGCACCCTGCGATGGGGGCGAGCTGCGTTCAGCCTGGAATCACGTCCCCACACTCCACAGGGGTGTGCAGAGGGTGACAAACAGTCCCTGCTCTCTCACGCTCGCCGACAGGAGGGCACGGATCCGAGCGGGAGGGCTGAGGGAGCGGGCGGGCAGGGTTGGAGCAATTTGCATCTGCGAAGGCGCCTGAGCTCCGCACAGCCCCCGACTGCAGCGGGGCTCCCACCTCACCCACCATCCCTGCCTGGAACCCTGTCCCGCTTTCCCACCCTGCTTGCCGCCCTCTCCCGCTCCAGCCGGCTCCCAGGGCTGCATCCCAGCAAGAGCATCCTCCTCCTCCTCCTCTTCCTCCTCCTCCTCCTCCTCCTCGCGCCCCAGCCCCCGCCCAGCCGTGGCAGCTCCCACCCCGCTACCAGTAAAACGAAGAGTGCTGGGATCCCTGCCAGAGACCCGTCTCCTGCGCTTCAGCTTCCAGCTAAATGCCAGGAACGTGATCTCCGGAGCCTGCCAGGTTACAGGAGGAAGGTTTTCTGCTGCCCTCAGCTCTGGCAGTGGGGTGGATGGGGTGGTCCATGCCGGACCCCATCGCCTCGGGGTGCATCATCAGAGGTCCCATTGTGAGCACTGGGGTCTTCCCTCTCTCCCAGCCTGGAAATGTTCTGGTGAACCAAAACCCGTCGGAGCCTCCTGAGTTTCAGAGCTGTTTACAAGGAAACCCCCTTATGGGCAGAGGTGCAGAGCAGAGTGAGGCAGCTTATGCTTCAGAAGCATTGGAGGGAATGGGGCAGGACTCTAAAGAAGCCTGAAGAGTGCTGAGATCATTCCCAAGTCAGGGGAGTCTCCTGTTCCTCATCTAACCCTTCCCATGGTGGTCATCCCCCTCCTTGGAACATCACCAGCTGGACAAGTACCACCCAGGATGTGGATGATTTGGCTGGGTGCACCCTGTGGTGCTCAGACCCCATTCCCACATTCTCACTGCACCATTTCCTTCCAGGTTGTGGGCACAGGGAAGCCTTTGGGAATGCATGGACCTGGGGATGGAGCACAGCAGCACTGGTGACTCCTACCATAGTGTCCGCATGCCTGAGGGTGCCATGGATACCCGTGGAGCTCTTTTGGCTGCCATCCTCTTCCTCAGCCATCCTGGAAGAGGCAGCATCGTGAAGTAGAGGATCAGTCACCACCAGCCATGCTCTGGCAGAGAGCTCCTTCAGGCTTTGTTGTGGAAACCTTCACCCAAAGGCCATCTCATCTGTGTGCCAACATGCTGTGCCAAGGGGTTTTCCTCCTTTTTTTGTCAATTTTTTTCATTTTCCTCACCATTCCTTGTGTTTCTCCCACACGCTTGCACTGATCACTGCCCAGCAAGGGCTTGCAAGTCACAGCACAGGTTCCCTGTGACCTGCACAAACCACTCCACAGGCAAAGCCCTGTGTGCTCCTGCTGTGTGGGCAGTGCCATGCCACGCTCCAGAGAGGTTTGGGTGATGTCTCCTCCCAACCCTGCTGTTTCCTGACACCAAGACACCCATCGTGAGGCTCTGAAAGGGCATGGGACAGCTCTCACCCACCAGTGCTGCACTAGGGACAAAACAACAAGAGGGATGGGCATGGATGGTGGCTAGGAAGAGGAGGGATGGGTATGGATGGTTTCTGGGAAGAGGAGGAATGCATACAGATGGTCCCTGGGAAGAGGAGGGATGGGCAGAGATGGTCCCTGGGTGTTAATGACTGTGCATACACTCACCAGTGTGACAGTCTTGCATCATAGAACATACAAAAAGCAGCATAAAGCACACAAAAAACCCCATTGCAAAATGTCCTGTTTTCAAAAATGGCAATGCAAAAGACCAGAAATGTGAAGTTAAGGCTCTGCTTTCAAACCTGCATCTTCTTCCTGGGAATAGGAGAGTGAGGGTTAATATGAGCTGCTCTGCTCTGCCCTTGCACGTGCCAGGCTGAGGCACTGCTGGAGCAGCAGGGTGGCATTAAAAGCTGGGCACACCTTGCTGACATTGCCCAAAAAGGCTGTGTCACTCCTCCAGAGGCCAGAGGAGACAAGATTCTGCCCTGTGGCCACCCTTTGCATGCAACCTGAGAGGATGTGCTGCTGCTTTCACAGCATGGTGTCCCTGGCTTGGTGCTCTCAGAGTGTTGGGAACCAGGGTTATTGTCAGAGCTGCATCTTCCTCTGTTTGATGAAGGACACAAAACCCACATGGGCCCTGGTCAGGTCCCCACAGCACGTGGCCCTTTGTCATTCCTGGTCAGCAGAGCCAGGGAAGAGCTGCATCGGCAGCACCATCAGCACTCCCTAAGTCCCCAGAGGACCTGGCTTTGCTCATGGGAGAAGGGGTGTCACCTCCAGCATGCCCAGACACCTCTCTCTGCACAGCCACCCCACACAGTCCAGCCATGGGACACATGGGGCCCGAGTATTTTTATACCCTCCCATGTCTGCGTGAGTCACTCATTTGTCTCTCCTCGATATTAAACTGTTCCAGCACAGCGCGAGCTCAGAGGGAGTGAGCACTGGAGAAGGATTTAAAATTAAGCTCTGCTCACAGGCTGGAGGAGGGGAAAGGATGAAAACCAGCTCTGCTCACCACAGGCAGTAACCCCCCCCCCCCTCAACCCACTCAGCCCTCCCTCCTCTACAGATCTCCAGCTCAACCCCAGACCTGAAAATTTCTTCTCTCCCAGCACAGCCAGTGCCCAGCAATTCCCAGAGAACTATTTGGGAATGGGCAGAAGTCAGGCACCAACATGTGGCCAGGAAAGACTTGTTGCCCCAGTTGTCTGGGGGCCCAAGTGTGGTCGTGCCCAAAGCAGCATTTACACATTTACTCTGTAAAGAAGCAAATTTCCCTGGATGCAATTTATCCCTGTGCAAAATGCCCATGGATGAGAGACTCCCAGCAATCACACACATGTTTCCCACTCTGTGTGTGTGCAGTTGTGTCTCTGCAAGTGTGGATTTACACACACAGCTTCCCTGAGGGAACACACGTGAGCACACGTGAGCTGGGGGTGCGCTGCCCATGTGTCTCCATTCACGGAATGGCTGATAGGATAGGGGGAAATGGCTTCAAACTGAGAGAGGGGGAATTTAGATGTCAGGAAGAAATTCCCTGGGAGGGTGGGGACCTGCTGGCACAGGTTTCCCAGAGAAGCTGTGGCTGCCCCATCCTTGGAAGTGACCAAGGCCAGGTTGGACGGGGCTTGGAGGAACCCATGGTAGGGGTTGGAACAAGCTGATCTTTAAAGTCCCTTCAAACCCAAACCATTCTATGAGTCTCTGCTCAAGGTCCGCCCTGGCTCTGTCTGTCCAGACCTCCAGTGAGGCAGATCCTCCCTCCTCTCTATTAACCTCGGGGGAAGCATTTTTCCTTACATCCAGCACAAGCTGCCAAGATGCAGCTTCTGGCTGCCTGAGATACCACCTGCCAACATGGACGTGGTCACCTCCAACATCTCAGCCACTTCCCTTCAGGTATTTGCAGCTAAACCAGCCCAAACTCCACAGCCTCACCTCTTGCCACATGGATTGTGGGCCAGTAAGAGTTTGGAGGTCCTTGCAGGGGGTTACCTGTGAGACAGCAAAGGGAGAGGACAGGGTGGTGGGACCGAAGCAAAGGGCTTTGCGTCCATCTGAGATGGTGGGCACGGATGTGACTTTGGGAGCTTGGATATGGGCAAGAGTTAGTACAAGCTGCAAGGTCTGCAAGCCCCAGCAGAGGGTCTGTAGCCCCCAAAGCTCTGGTGCTGCTGGTCCAGCTGGTCCAGGAGCATCAGCCATGAGGAGCTGCAGGACGGGGGTTCCACTGCACCCCCCTGGGTCGCCACAGCCTCCCACCAGCCCTCGGCTGTGCCACCAGTGGGGCTTTGCCAGGAATGGAGCCAAGTCCTCCATAGCTGGATCAATTCAGTGATCTGGGCTTCAGCACAACATGACAAGCAGATACACTGGCAGAGGATGAGGGCTGGGAGGTGGGAGCCTGCAAAGTGTCCCTGGCACTGCCACCGCAGAGTGTCGTACCCGGCTGGAGACCCAGGGCTGAACCTCCAGCTGCAGTGCCTTGCCTATTCCAGCTTTTGACCTCGGGTGGGGTTTTCCAATTTTAGCTTTACTCCTGCACTGATAGACAGGGTGAGAGCTGATCCCCTGCTCCTGTTCCCAGCCCTGCTAAGCTCCATGTGCTGTGCTCCAGCAGTTCCTACCCCAGAGCCGAGTTTCAGAGACAGAGCTGGGGGTCCTGAGGACATTTCGGGAGCAAGAGACTGACAGGACAACTGCAGCCTCACCATGGAGGGCTACCTGGGGCCAGCCAGGAGCTGCTGTGCTGGTACAGCCTGTACCCCAAGTATGCCCTTGGGGTGGCATGTATGGTCCCAGGGCCAGAAGCTGCTGATGAATCTGTCAGGGATGAGAGGTCCTTGCTGGGTGTGGGGACTTGGGAACAGCTCAAAATGTCATTTTTTCCATGTTTCCCTGCTCTCCAAGGACTTCCCACATTGCCCCTGCTCCCTGCCTGCTGCATGGGTCTGTAGCCAAGGAATTCCCTGTGCAGGAATGGGGTAAAGGCTGAGCTGTGAGGATGGGGAAGGTGGGGACAGGCCAGGCTTGGGCTCAGTTGGCACAGTACAAGGTGTGTTTGCATCTCACCAAGGGGGCTGGATCCCACCAAGGAATTGGGCAAGGTGTGTCTTCTGCAGCTCTGTGCATGGTCCTGACACCCTGGACACGGACCCTTGAGGGACCGGCAGCCCTTGGATATGGGAGCATGACTTTGGGGCATCTCTGGATCCCTCCAATCCACTCGAGGGACCAAATTCTTTTGGCTCTGTGCTTGTTTGCTGTGTGGCACCAGTAAAAGCAGCCCTACATCCTGCAGCAACCCCCACAACACTCCTAATCGCCCTAATCCCTTGAAACAAAGTATTAATCCCGGGGAGCTCAGTAAAGCAGAGCAGGGTTACTGCGCCGTTCCATGGCTAAACAGTGCTCTAATCCCAGAGCAAACTGCTCTAATCCTGGTGCAAGGCTCCCTGCCCCCCGCCTGCCAGCAGATCTGTAACCGATCCCACCGGGGCTGGCATGCCCATGGATCAGGGCCACGCTCCCTGGCACCACAGGGAGGGATCCGGAGGATGGGGTGACCCCATACAGGAGGAACGGGGCTGGGGACATCACAGGTGATGGCTGAGCCCTCTCCTCTCCACGCAGGACAGCTCTTGGCAAGGACCACGCTGGGCTCCTGCCCATCCCATCGATTGGCTTCAGCAGTATTTAAAGCTCCCGTTTAATTTCCAAATGGAGAGGACTGGTTACCACTTGTCTGGCTGGCTGTGAGCATATTTCCAGGTCTGCTGGGCTCCGGCACCTTGGGGAGGTGGGTAGGGAGGGGGCACAGAGGGCCTGCTGGGGGTGTCAAGTGCCCGAACCGAGATCCCTGCTGTTGTAGCAGGGCTGGCTGTGCCGTGCTGGGTCAGGGATGTGAGCGATGCCGGGAGCTGCAGAGCCCAAACCAGCCAAGCCACGCATGCCTGGCAGCCTGCCCGTGGGGCCATTTCAGTGCACAGGCGGACAGGGAGGGCTTGCCAGTGGTAATTGCCTGGCTCTCCCCACCAGACTGCAGGAAGATGACTCCCCCAGGGCGTCGTGCCCTCCCCTGCCACTGCTCAGCTCGTTCCTGCAGCACCCCGGCAGTGCTGGATCCTGCCCTCCCCGTGCCGGGGCAGCAGCAGCAGCACCCAGGGCTCCTCATCCTCCCAAACCACCCTGCGGAGATACTGGTCACAAAAGGCTTCCCGGAGCAAGGCAGATCCCACCATTCATGTGCCCCATGGTGCAAATTCCCATCTCGGCATCCTCCCCAGTGCGTGCTGCCCACTGGCGTTCCAGGGATGTGGATCCCACCTCCCATACCGACCAGCTTGCAGGGGAAGTTGCTTTATCCAAATTGGGCAGCGGCACCAACAGCTCCCCTGGGAGCAGTGTTATACCTTGGCCCGTGCCGCGCTCTGGCCAGCGTGATTCAGTGCCTGCTTGGATAAATCTGCTCCCTAATAGCCTTTGAAACCCACACATGCAGTTAAAACACTGGCTGAAATATTTATCGAGTCAATTTTCAACTCACATAAACTCTGTGCTTACTAAGGGGAAAAAAAAAAAAAAAATCACTGTCGTTTTCCGTGAATCCCAGAAATGCAAATAGATCAGTCAGCGCCAGGCAGGCTGGGTGCCCACGGAGCCAACCCCGAGCCCACCCCATCCCTCGGGATGCAGGGACGAAGGGGAGATGCTCTGCATTCCCACACTGTCCCTGTCACTCCCGGCCACGGTGACCGCGGGGTGCTGTCCCTGTCCCCGCTTTCTACCTGGGGCCACCTGCTCCTCTCACGGGGGAGCTTTGTTGGTTCCCCCAGAGCTGGTTTAGAAGCTGCTTTGGCCCGTTCCTGTGCAAATATCCCTCCCAGTGGCCTCAGCCCGGCTCTTTGCTGGCAGCGTCGAGGGTCCCTGGGCGCCAGCAGCCTCAGCCGTGCGGGAATGCAGCGAGGAGCCTTTGTCTTCCTCACAGCGGAGAGGGGAAAGGGAGGGGGGGAGGAAGATTTGCAATGAAAATGGAGTGGTTGCTATTTGAATATCCCCAGCAAAAGAGCCATTAGTGCTAATAACAGCTTTCAGCACGGTGCAGAGGGCACTTCCCATCCGCAGCCTCAGAGCACTTTGCACTGAGCCATTTCCCCAGCACACCGAGAGGCTCCTCATCCCGCAGCGCTGGCTGGTGCAGGATGCCAAGGCTGCTCCTTCCACTGCCCTTCCAGCGCTGAAACGGGAGAGCACAGGGGCTGAGACCCATTTCCTGCCCCCCAGCCGTGGCTCTGGGGCAGCCAGAGCTCCAGCATAGGTGGCACTTCACTTGTCCTGAACCACGAAGATTTTTTGTCAAAAAAGGTCTCTCAGGGGCTCCAGGATTAGAGATAAAGTAATTTCTTTCAGATTTCCCTGCTCTCCAAGGGCTTGCCACGGGTTGCCCTTGCCCCCTGCCTGCTGCATGAGTCTGTGGCCAAGGATGTGCAGGAATGGAGTGAAGGCTGAGCTGTGAGGATAAGGAAGGTGGGAACAGACCAGGCATGGTTCATCCTGCAAGGCCTGTGGAAGAGAGGTTACAGAGGGATACCTGCCAGTCCAGATACCTCCCAGATCAGAGCCTGGCAGGGGCCAGGACCTCATCCCACCCAGTGCCAAAGGATCCAGGCAGTGGGAGAGTGACAGGCAGGGAGCTGATGTGCCATTCTCTGCAGTGGGGCAGGGGCTTGTAGGTTTTCCAGGCAAACCCCAGAGCTCTGAAGCTGAGCCGTTCCTGTAAGAGCACAGCACACAGAACGGGGCTGGGAGACAAGCTCCGACAGGCTCCGGCGATAAGCAGGAATTAGAAATGCATTAGAAGCTTCTTCAAAGCCCTCCCGGTCGGAGCAGCACATCTGATGCTGCAAATGCTCTCTGCTGAAAGACAGAGCAGGCAGTCACACGAGCTCCTCCAGCCCTGTGTCCCCAGGGTGACACGGGCTCTCCAGCCACCTCACTGGTACCCAAACTGTGCCTTCCCGTGGTCCCTGCACAAGTGCCACCTCCTGGGAATGATCCATGCTCACCGGCACCCACAGGCATGCTGAGGGTGCCAGGGGAATGGATCTCCTCAACACCCAGATCCCTGCAGGTTCCGACCCTTTTCTTGGATGCAGGTCCATGTGGATGCTCCTGGGAAGTCATCCCTGGGTGCCAAGGGCAGGTCAGGTCTGGTTGGACCACACACGGGGTTTGTGACCTGAGGCTGCAGCGGGGAGCAGGTCTGTCATTCCAGAGGTGCTCCAGCAGAGAGGGAGGTGGCAGATGATGCTGCCATCCAGCCCCTCACCAGACAGCCAGGCTGGCTCATGGGATTGGGGTTTCACCTGTTTTTCCAACATGCAGGGTCAGCCAGCCCTGTCCTTCCATCCAGGCATTGAGTGGACTGTGCAGCCTGGCAGAGGATGTGTTCAGCTGGCATGTGCCTCCTCTCCAGAGCAGCCAGCCCAGCTCTGTGTAGGGATCTCCCTCCTCCCTCCCTCCTCGGAGCAGGACGTTTACCCTGCATCTATTTTATAAATCTTGCCAGAGATGCCAGCCATGAGTCCATGCAGAGGCCCAGGAACATCAGTGGGATCCCAGCCAAGGACATTCCCATTGGAAAATCCTGTAAGGGGGAGATTCCAGCCCTCAGACTCCATCCTGTACAGGTCTGATCCCTCCTGGATGTCTGGGGGCTGAGGATGCTCAGCTCTGAGGGTGAGGGCAGGGTGCCACGGTGGGGTGCAGGGGTTAACACTGGGGTCCTGCCTGTTCTGCCAGCCCCAGGGCCTGTTTCCACGCTGTTTATTTTTATCCTGCTCTTTGATGGATCGGTGCATGGCGTTGATGTTGCCAGAAGATTTTCCCCCAGTTCCATCACACAGCAATTTAAGGTTAGTCCTGCCTGCCAGAATGAGTCAAAAGCTTTTAAAAAGCCTATAAAACTGGCATCTATCTTGCCCTGGTTTTATTCCACTTCTTTGTTTATTGCTGAGGTCACCAGCTCGTGTCTCAGGGAGGAATCCAGGTCACCGGTGGTGGTGACGTGGGGCGAGGGAGGCACTCCCTGCCTGGCTCTCGGCAGAGCTCAGACACCTCTGCTCTTGCGTAGAGCCCACGTGACAGTCACTCGCCTCTCGGTGCACACATCCACCCCAGAACAGACTGTGGGGACAGGCAGGACTGGAGACACCCCAATTTTCATGGAGCAGCAATGCTGAAAGGCTGTGAGCATCAGGGAGGCCTAAAAATACCTCCCAGAGAGGAGTTTTCTCCTCGTGGAGTTCACCGGCATCGGTGAGACCCAAGCGCTGGCTGGGAAGGGTTCAAGGGAGCAGGAGGCTCATCCCCATCAGGGCAGGGATTAACCTGGGGGCACCAGGATGCTGGAGACACCCTGCTGGTGGGTTTGATGCCGGAGATGCCCTGCTGGTGGGGTTTGGGAGCCTCTGGGTGTTTTTGCCACCAAACCAGCCCTATCTCTGCTGTCAGGTCAGATGTTGGGGGCCCCCTGCCAGGCAGCCGCTGGATGCGCCTCCAGCCGGCTGTTGGGAGTGCTCCAGAGGGCACACGGAGGCACAGGGACACCCACGGTGCTTCACAGCCCTCCAGGCAGTAGCTTAGGATCAGCACAGCCAAAGCGTATCCCTTAATCCTCCTCTCAGCCTGGCAGTTGCCATGGAGAGCACCACAGAGCACTTCTTCTCACCCCCTGCCCTGGGCGAGACCCTCCTCCCAGCCCTCCCTCTCATAATTTTCCCATTCCAGGTGTAAATCCTCCTGGTTTCCCCAGTGCAGCATCTCTGTGAAAACACTCAGATTTTTACAGCCTGGCTTTCCTCATCTGCCTCCCTTCCTCCTGCCTTCTTCCTGTCTGGGACAGTTCACATCTGTCTGTGCTTCACCCCAAATATCCCACAGCCATCCCCCCACAGCCAGCACCCTCAGCCAAGCCCTCCCTGCGCAGACCCCACGTCACTGGTGTCCCAAATCCCACCTCCTGCCAGGCTGGCACATGTCCCCTCCCTGCTTTTCCCCTGGGATGGGGACCGTGGTCCCTTGCAGAGGTGTCACCCTGGCACAGATGTGGCTGCGTGTCCCCAGTGCCAGCATTTTGGGGAGGAAATGGCAGCTCTGAGACAGTGGTGCTGCAGCAATCCCAGGCTATATATAAATCCATAGTTAGGCGGCCGACTGTGCACACCCATCTGGGCAGCCAAGAGGGCACACGGGATCCCAGGCTGCTGCATCCCTGCTCCTTCTGCTCCCTCCCAGCCCCTGCCAAGCCAGGCTGGGGTTTTTGGAGGGTTATTTTTAAGACAGCTGGTTTTAGGCTGTGGCTGGCAGTGAGGATGCACAGGGGCAGTGCGATTTAAGGGAGAGCAGACTGCCCTTGGAGAGGGGAAGGACTGCGTGGATGGGCAGGATCCCTTTATCCTGAGTCTCTGATGATTCCAGGGGATCCCAGCTTGCTTGGCAGTTCAAGGGAGGGCAATAGAGAAGGGGAGGGCACCGAGGATACGTCAGGAGGAGAGGACACATGCCCACACGTCACCTCTCTGCTCACCTCCAGTGACCCCCGGGGCTGCAGAGCAGCTCTGCCTGTGCTTGGCTTGGGGGTCCCTGGGGAGGATGCAGCAAAGTGGTGCCAGCAGCACGCTCAGCCCTGACTGGGGGAGGAGGAGGAAAAGAAAGAGGAGGAGGATGAGATATCCTCTGAAGTCTGGGCTTGGCACACAGCAAATCCCCCCCAGCCTCACAGATTGGGGTGCTGTGGGTGCTCAGGGTTGTTATAACTCCCTCCTGGCCCCACAGCTCAGGGGATGATCTGTGCCCTTGTAGCAGCATAAACCCCTGAAATCCAGCCCAGGCCTGTGATTTTGTTCTCTCTTTGGCCCCCCCCCGAAGGGAACAGGAAAAGCCACAGCTGCCCCATTGCAACAGACCATGGAGATGCCCAAAGTACATGTGAACAAGGCGGTTCTTCCTCCACAGTGCCTCCTGTACCCTCCTGAATCCTGGAGATGTCCAAACTATCTATGAATGAGCTGGTTCTTCCCTGAAACTCCACACAGATCCCAGCCTGCATTAGCTGGCCAGGATTTACCATCCCTGGCCAGGGATGGGAAGGCTGGTGCTGGAGTGAGCAGGGCATCCCTTCAGCTGCCTGGGAAGCTGCTGCTCCCTGCCTCCTGCCCACTCAGGAGGGGCATTTCGTGGTTGGGATGGTACTGCAGGTAACTCTGGCAGTTAACAAATGGGTTTTGGAAAAAGATGTGAAGGATGAGACATTACAACCTGCCCATCTGCTTCCCCAAGGGACGCACCTGCCTGGGAGTCACACTCTGTGTGGGGACAAGCCCTGGTGCAGATGTGGTGGCCAGTGCCAGCTGTTTGCCGTGCCCCACAGCCTGAGCACTGCTTGCTGCAGCCTCCAAAACATCCAAAGGTTGTGTGCAAAGTGCCTGAGTGCCCCTCTCCACCCTCCCTCGAGCACACAAGTGGCCCCAAGGGAAAGCAAGTGAGAAATCATCAGCCGTGAGTTGCTTGCTAAAGCAAACCTGCCTGAGATTTGCTTCCAAAAGTGTCTCTCCAGAGCAGGCAGACTCTGCTGGAGCTGAGACCGATGAGCTGGGTGATATCCCAGAGCTCAGAGGGGAACCTGGGAGGACAAGACCTGCTTTCTTCAACAACCCAACATCTGAAACCAGGCCTGGAGCTCAGACAGTTTCCTTGTGTGATGGAAAGAGTGCTGGACACATCTGTCCATGCCCTGGCCAAGCTGCTGCCCTGGGCATGCTCTTAACATGGATCAGAGAAGGAAAGTTCTGTGCAGGCTCCAGCAGCACCAGAACAAAGCTGAGCTCTGCAGGATGGGTCCCAATTGTCCTGCTCCCATGGTTTTCCCATTCCCAGTTTCCAATGCCTGACTGCAGATCAGGCTGGAGTCTGGATCAGCCCAGGGCTACCATTCCCACCATGCAAGGATGTGGATTTTATACAGAGTCATCCTGTCCCCCCTGCCCATTTCTGCAGCCAACCAGCAGGACCTGGCTGTTCTCACCACAGATGGGCAGCTCCAGGCTCTGGAAATACACGGGGATGCTGGAGAGTCTGGCTTGGGCCAACACCGCTGATTTTGGGCAACGATGGAGGACCAGTGGCCATCTGTCTGCACAATGACCTTCAAACTCACACAGCTGCCTCTCTGTTGGAACACTGGGATGACCAGTGTCCATTCCAGGATCCTTTGGTTTGATTCCTGAGTGTTTCCTTCTCCCTTGTCATCATGAGCCACAGGACCACAAGGAATGGGAAAGGGAGATGGGGATGGATGGGGATGGCTGTGATCCAAGTATTTATGGAGAACACCCTGAAACAGAGCCTGGGAAGCTCCAGAGAAAGAGCAGGGGCTTCATCCATGTCACCTCATATACTCACAAGAGTTTGACGCACCCTGCCTTGACCCCAGACTTAAAATTAGGGATGGGGCTCCTAAACCTGGCTCCGCATTGCAGTGAGCCAGCGATGCCAGCACTGCATCTCTGCTGCAGAAGGGACCCTCTTTACCTCTCTGGTTCCCCCCACCCACAGCGTTCGCCCAATCCCCACTGCCCTGGGACCCCCCTGCAGCCCAGGCAGCCCCAGCCTGGCCACAGGCACCTCTGGAGGAGAGACAGAGCCAGACTGGCAGGAAGCACAGGGAGCTGGTAATGACAACGTGTCCACCCATTTGTCTGTAATTAAAAGTTGTGTGTAGAGATTTCCTGTGACACGTCCCGTGAGTCCAGCTGCAGACACGGTGCCGTTGAAACCAGGAGATGCTAATGAGTTCTTCTGCATATTAAATACCTTGTTTACACTAAGACAACAGCCGGTGTAGCTGGGGGAAGGAGAGGAGGTGGCTGTAATCTTCACTCCAGCTTTCTGCCCCTCAGGAAGCTGCTGATCCTGGGTTTGGCCAGGCTCTGGGGAAGGGGTGGTCCAGGCCTCTCAGCAGCAATGCCACCACCCTGTCTCAAGCCCTGTTTGTTGGCTGCATTGTCCCCTCTCTGCTGGGGGCCAGCAAGGGCAGGATGCTCTCCAGTCTGCCCAGGGGTCCCCTGCATGTTGCTGAGCCAGGCAGGATCTCACCATGCCAAGAGGGAGATCACTGGCACTGGAATCCAGCTGGATTGGGCTGTTTACTAGCACATCCTGCTCTTCCCACCAGTGTGAGGATCCGAGGTGAGGGGTTGCAGGGTATGTCCTTGCTGATGGTGGTCTTGGGCTGCTGTGGAGACACAGTCCCTGTCCCCTTCCCACCTAGGTGCCCCTCACTGCAGTGTTGAGACAACAGACCACCCAAGCCCAGGGCACCTTCCTGGCACCAGAAATGTTCTTTATATCCCTGCACAAGAATTGACAGGGCCGGCACAAGGGCATCAAGTCCAGCCCTGGTGATCCCCAGGCTTGCCAGGTAGGGGGAAAGCTCTCAAAAGGACAGGACACAGGCAGCTCCTCCATCTGCACTCAAAGAGCTGGACAAACTCCAGGAAACAGTTCCAAGGACATCAAAGTGCCTCAGGACCGCAGTCCTGTCCCCAGTCTGACCCCAAGGTCGCTGCCCAGACTGTGGGTCACACTTCCCAAGCAGCTGTAACATCCTTTGAGCATCTGCATTCTCCATCCACGCCCTGCAAGCTCCCGCTACCCCTGGCATTCCAGCTGCCGGGACACCGTGGGTGGGAGGAGCCCTGCCCTTCTCCCCCTGTGCCAGGACATCCTCGGGAGGCTTCTGAGTCCCTGCTGCCCTGAAACCACATCTTCAGCTCTGCTGCTCATTCCTGCTGCCTCGGGAAGTGCTCCCGCTGCCCTGCCGCCGGGGTGACACGCACGCGGGCCTCACATGTGCCTCCTGACATCCTGGCCCAGCATTATTCCAGATCCTCCTGCTAAACACGTCCCGTGAGGCCAGGCTGGGCTGAATGATTGATGTGATCGCTGACAGGTTGCCTGAGCTGGGCACTGTGGAAGTGTTTCTTCCTCCAGCTTCCTCCGGGGACAGGCGAGCAGCAGCACCAGGAGCTGCCGGAACAGCCGGAAAGGGCTCCGCTCTGCAAAGACAGAGCTGGTGCCGAGGGAAAGCTGAGCTGGGATCCTCAGGGGCACGCACCCCGCATCCCACAGGCAGCAGCTGCACCACAGCATCATCCATGTTGTGTTTTCCCCTTGTTCCCTGTAGTGCCTGGAGCAACTTCTTGGAGTGTGGTCCCCAGCCACACATGCCTGAGCAAGCCAAGCGAGGATAAAGCCTGTGAGCGGAGGCACAAATGCCTTCAGTGGAGGAAAAGTGAGCAGTGGGAATGTGAAGCTGCCTTGGCTTGTGTCAGACTGGAGAGGAGTCGGGGCAGCAGGAACCCTGAGACCTCACTGTGTGCTGGGTGACAGCAGCGTGTCCCTATGACAGCTGTTCTATCCTGCTCTGCTCCCAGCAGCCCCCATCTCCAGCCCCAGCCCACACTCCAGGCACCACAGGAGCCTCCCCACAGCCCCCCTCCCCTTATCCTGGTGGCTGTACCCTGGGATAAGAGAGTTTGGAAGGGCTGGGTCAGAAAGGTCCAGGGAGCTCTGCCCATGTACCTCCACATGATGATCTGCACACAGACTGTGCCAGCCATAGCCACTTTACCCCACTCTGCACCCCCAGGTACTGGCACTTCCCATTCCCATCAAAAATCTCCTCTATCTTCCTCCCAGGCACCCTCACTTCTTCCCTCGTCAGTCTCACACTTTATGTCAGAGAAGAGCATGTTTGCATCTCTACCTGGTCCCCTCAAGGTCTTCCCCACATTCTCAGTGCTCCTTGGGCAGAGCTGGAAGGATGGGGCAGAGGGATGGATGGGGCTGCCCAGCAGGAGAGGCAGCAGGTGCTGATGTGGGACACACACTCGGTGTAGGACTGAGACAGGCTTGACCCCCCTGCTCATGATGGCTGTGTGAAGATTTTTTGGGGGGAGCAAATGTATTCTGGGGTTCAAAAGAGCCTTGGGGCAACAGGATGAGCCCCTGGGATGTGTCCCCTTCTCCATGGGCAGGGTGTGGGGCACTGTGACCTGCTTTGCTTGGCATGTAGGTGTCCCTGCCTGGCTGATGGGTGTCCCCCTGCCTGCACAGATCCTCAAAGGCTACAGCTCACACTCCACAGTGATGCCACCAAGGTGCCACCAAGTGCCATGTGCTGCTCCCTGCTCACACTCACTGGAGAGCCCAGGTGACCCATTTCCCTGCCGCCTGCCCCCATGGCAGGCTGGGGGCTGGCAGGAGCGACAGGAACCAGCTCAGTGCCACCCTCAGTGTCTGGTTATTTGTCCTTGACCCCTGTCAGCAGTTTTCCCTTCCCACCTGCACCCTTGAGCCTTGCCCACCCCTCCCACAGCTCCCCCCAGCCCACCCAGTCCTGGCTTTATACAGAGTTGCCAATCGCAAGCGTTTTAAATGTTAATGACGACGTTTCAGATTTGTAGTGGAAACTAATTAAAATTGTTATTGTTAGCGGGTTTGAATTGCCCAGGTGTGAATCATTATCCTCATTAAAATAATCAGGGAGACGGGGATGTGACAGGAGAGCAGATGGATGAGAAGCAGCCTGGGCCAGCGATCCAGGCAGCCAGGGAGCCCTGATGCCCACGGGGAGAGGGGGCACCCCTGCCCAAGGAGGCACAGACCCCCAGGTCCAGCCCAGCCTGGTCCTGCCCCATGGAATGTGCCCCACCCATGGCCCAACATGCCAAGGACTGCAGGGTGCTGCAAGTGGGGTTCTGGGAATTTCCAGAGCAGGAGCAACACAGGGGAGAGGCTGCAGGGCTGGCTGGGGTCATCATCCATCAGCCCGCAGCATCCCTCCTGCTCCCACGTGAGCCATCCTGCCGTGCTTCCTGGCTGTGCTGCCCTGTGCCCACCCAGCGTGGCAGGTGCCAGGGGAAGGTGACAGTCCCCTGGCTGTGTGGATTCACTGGAACATTGGACTTTGTCCTACCTGGTGCACTGGGAGCAGGATGATAAATCCCAGCACAGCCTGTCCCAGCCTCAGGAGAGGAGCTGGAGGCTGCGGGGCCGTGCCTGTGCTGCTCCCGCAGCTGCCAGCGTTGGGGACCGTGGTGTGGCTCCTGATCCAGCCCCGCCGGAGCCAGCCGGGCTGTGAAGTGCCCGAGGCTGGTCCTGCCCCGGGTGGACCAGCGTCACCGCAGCTGCTCCGGGCTCTGGGGCTTGTCTGCCGGGAACAAGGGCCCCTTTCTGCCCTATGAATGGGCTCAGTGTGTGCAGCCCCCGGCGAGACCCCGCAGCCCCAGACCAGCCGCTGCTGGGCAGCAGGGCCGGGGTCGGGGGTACCCCGCGGGCACGGAGCTATTCAGGGAATATTCAGGGAAAGGGCACGGACCTCCCAGTGCTCAAGGTCGCCTTTGTGCCACGAATCCCAGAGCAGGGGCTCCCCTGGGGACGGCGGTGACACCAAAGGGAAGAATGATGGCACATGGCCAATGCTGGGGCTCTTTATTCCCAGCAGCTGACTGTGTCCCACCCTTGTCCCCAGCTGTGCCAAGTGGCTCTGGAGATGCTCTGGATGCTGCCCTGCCACTGGCCACCAAGTCTCCAGCCGGGCAAGGTGGCACTGGGAGTTGTGTGGCAGCTGATTGCCAGGCACTGGCCACGGATGGCTGCGGGAATGTGCTGGCCAGGTGGCACTCAAGACTAGCTTATCTGCTGTTTTCATCTATTGACAAATCTATTATTGATGATATACTTTCCTGGACTTGGCAGAACTCTGTGCGTGCTCCAATCATATCCATCAAATAAATCTCAGCCAAGCTTTGCCATCGCTGCTGAATTAATTATCCCCAGATTGTTTTTTCATAAATATTTGACAAGCACTAACAATGCAAGGTGTGAAGCCCCCGGGTAATTCTGTTGCTCCAAATTCCCTTTAAAAGGTATCTGTCACCTCCAGCACTGTGGGACCGGGGTGGCTTCAGGGGACATGTAAAGGCTGGGGAAGGACCTCGATTGAGGACTGGCTGCTCCCCCCTGGGCTTGGGGGATTTCACACAGGGAGGTGTAAATGGGGCACAGCACTGATACCCACCTATTTCATGCATCAAAGGCAGCCCGAAGCAACAAGGACAACAAACCAGTCCCAAATGGACGGATGAGGGTTTTACAGGACAAGGATCCTTCCTGCAAGGTGTGGTGCTCCTGGGGCTCTGCACAACAGGGGCGCTCAGCCCCTCTGTGACAGCACAGCCAGGCTGATGAATCATGGAATATCCTGAGCTGGAAGGGACTCTCAAGGATCACTGAGTCCAACTCCTGGCCCTGCACAGGACACCCCACCAATCCCACCATGTGCCTGAGAGCATCGTCCAAACACTCCTTGAGCTCTGCCAGGTTTGGGGCCACGATCACTTTCCTGGAGTGGGGCACACGTTTGGGATGTTGGGGTGTTATTCAGCAGATAGTTCTTGGCATGATGTTGGTGTCACTGAGCTGTGATTAGGGATGGGATGGGGAATCCCTGGAATGGGATGATCTGTGGGGCACGTGTGGCTCTGCCAACCTCCCAAACCTCACTTCTCACTGATATTTTCAGCTGCCCCTGCCCCTCCTGGAGGCCTCTCTTGAGGGCACAGAGGCACAACCTCCATGCGGGGCTCAGCCTTGGGGATGGGCTTCAGGCCTCCAGCCTGCCTGTCACCCAGCTGGAGGGTTTGCTGCAGCATCTGGGGAAGGTCACCTGGGAGCAGGATGGTACCCTGTGCCAAATGGTGCCCTGCTGAAGGAGATCCAGAGCTGCACGCCTTGGGGCACCCCGTGGAAACCTATCCAGCCTTGCTGCAAGCACCAGGAGGGAGGAGGGATCCAAAAGCAGTCAAATTGCCACTGGCCAGAAGTCTGGCAGAGCCGACACAAACCCACAGCAATAACTGGAGGCGGTACAAGTCCAGCTCAAGCTGAATCTAGGAGAAAAGCTGGAAGCTTCCCAGAAAAGCCTGCAGTCAGGAGGGAAATCTTTGCTGGAGCAGAACCCTCCACAGCCGGTCTGCAGATCTCCCTGACCATGGATGGATCCAGCAGCCAGGATGCTGTTGGCTCAGCAGAGCAGGGCAGCAGATACCCAGAGAGTCCCCAGGGTCTCACAGAACTGAGCAGGAATGAGGCTTTCAGCAGGTGAAGTGAAAAATGGTCTCAATTGTGTTGCACTTGGAGCCTCAGAGCTCAGGCTGGACCACTCTTTGGGAAGGACTGGGCTGTCCCAACACCACAACATCCTTCCTCCCTTCTCCTACTCACCTCACAGCCCAAAGTCAGGCAGTGAGTGGATACAGGGACCTTTCTCCACCTCCAGAGGTTCTTCACACCTGGATGAAGTGCTGGCAGCCACTTTGGGACAGGCATGAGCCGAGGGCACAGCTCAGAGCGATAATACCACCTTGGCTGACAGGAGGAAGACCTCGCATGGATTCCTGGGATAAACTGGCAATGGACCAAGGTATGGATGCTGAGCTAAGCTGGGGCTGGCAAATTAAAAGGAGAAGAAAGGAGGCCAAAAGCACCCGAGAGAGGCTGAGACTGAGGCTGGAACCTTCTTTGCAGAGACATGTCAAGAGCGTGCTGAGGGTGGAAGCACGAAGCCTTCCCACAGGGAATGGGCTGGCACAGGGAAGGGTGACTCTCAGCTGGTTCTAGGAGTTATCAAACAATTAAAGAAGTGATAAATTTAGCCTGTGGAGCAGGAAATTGGCAGTAATGCAGAAATGAAAGGAAGCAGTTGCGCTAACTGCTGGGCACTCTACAAAATTGGCTATAAAAAAGAAGGACTGCCATAAATATAAGGGCAGCCAGGAAAGGACATTGCTGGTAATGAAACCCCTGCTCCCCACGCGGGAAATGGGGAGACACAGAGCTGGAGATGGGAAAATATCAACCGTGGCTGTGCTCAATCAGGAGGCACAGCTGAACAGCGAGAACAGGCAGCCAGGAAGCAAAGCGTGTGCTGGGCTCGCTCACCCCTGCTCTGAATTGATGGTGTTACACTGAGAGGCTTCAAAAACTGAATAAAACACCACCCCATCATGCTGTGGGTGCTGACCAGAGTGTTGTCCTGAGCTCCCAGAGAGTCCCAAGAAGAGCTAAAAGTGCCCCTCTGGTATTGGGACAGGCACCGGGATAATTGCCTCGGATTGCATTGCATCAAACCAGCACATAACAAATGCCAGGATGGGGTCAGGCAAGTGGAAATTTGCAATTCCAGCCCATGGAAATTGCCTTTGAAGCCCTTTCCCCAGCAAACAGCAGTCCTTGGAAAGCTCTGGGCTGGGAACGCCGTGCTCCGCTGCTGTCGGAGCCATTCTCCTCCTGTGTAAGGGAGCAGCAACAACAGTTTCCAGACAAAACCGAGCTAATGAATTGTTAACATTGACTGGAGCTATTTTCAGCTGATCCAGGACAAAACATTCAGCAAAATTCCAGCTACAGGAGGAAAAAAACCCAACAACACAGCTGCTTTGTGTTTGAGAGGCAGGAAGCTGGCTCTCCAGGGATGAGGGCGAATCAAGGGCCCCTTGGGCTGGTGGCCACGACCCTTCCATTCCCTCTGCCGTTGTGTGGAGAGGGTTGGGGGGAGGGTTCACTGCTCTGCTGCCAAGCACTGAACAGGGTTTGGCTTGTCCAAACCACCACCAGGCAGGTCCTCAGGTTGGTGGCATCCCTGGTGGGGCACAGAGAAGGTGATGGCTGGGAGCTTGAGCATGGCCAAGGGGGAGGAGCCTCCTGCAGTATTGATCACCAGTTGTGGACAAGCTGTTGGAATTCTGAGGACATGGCCCGTGCACAAAGCTGGTCTGGGGGAGTGTTTTGAGATGTCCATCACAGAGAGGGGGGTCTCTCTCACCACAGAGTTGTTGAGATGTCCTACAGCTCCCGCCCCACCCCCTACCCCAGCCCCAAAAGAGGGGGAATGGGGAGCTAAAAGGAGCATGTGCATGGCTGATGAGGATCTTGGAGAGGGTCTCTAAGAAACCATGGGGGGCTTAGGGGTCCCCATACACATCAATTCTGGGGAGCTGCTGTAACAGTCTTGCTCAATACCCTGCATGGTGGCCCCGACTCAGGGCACTCTCCGAGCCCACTCCTGGCTCATCCCTGGACTGTGCCATGGATGCCAGCCCGCTCCCACAGCCTTGCAGTCCTCTAGCCTGCAGCCATCCTTCAGCCCTTCCCTGCCTGCAGCAGGTCTGACCACCTCTGTGGCCAAGAGAGCAACTGAACATCCATTCCAGGCTTCATTTCAACAGAAATGAGGTTGGCTTCAGGCACAGAAACCTCAGGGAGAGGCAGTACAGGGGAAATACTGTTTTATAACACCCTCCCGCCCATCTGTTGTGGTTCTGAACCTCCATCTCAACAAATGTCTCTCGCCCTGCACCAGTGCAGCCCCCCCTTCCTCAGCTGCTTGCCCCTCCAAGCAGCCCCCAGCCCAGCTGTGATACAGGCTCCCCCAGGATGATGGATCCTGCCCCATCCCTCCCTCATGTTCATCCCATCCCCACGGTCTGGGTGCTTAGTGGGGACCATGGGTTGTTGCAGAATGGGTGGTTGCAGGGGGTTGAGGTGACCCTGGCACTGCCCAGACTTCCCTCAGCATTCCTGAACTTTGCCTGCATGGAACACCAGGATGAGCATGGTGGGTGTATGGAGAGGGGGGCAAAGCCCTCAGCACCTGGGAAAGTGACTCCTGGCTCAGAAGAAGGGTTGGTTTGGTCATCTCCACAGTCCAAACACCCCGACACAGCCAGAGGAGAGCTCCACGCACAGGAGAGGGCACAGTGCCACACGAGACCCACAGCACAGGCTGGTGCCTCTGCAGAAAAATTGGTCCAAGACTAAAAATACCCTCACCTTTCAACGCACACTGTGGCAGCAAAGCTGCAGGCACATCATGTGGCAGCAGCTGGAGCTGGGAGGGGAATTTCCATGGGGCACTGGGGGGCACAGGGGAGCGGTGGGTATGTGGTGGTGCCCTGGAGCAGGGGGGAGGCTGAGGCTGATGGAGCCACAGCACGGTCTGCAGAGATGAGGAAGGAATGGATGAGTCACCTCGTCTGTGGAGAGCCCACACTCACCCCATCTCCCACCACTAATTAATGCCAACACTAAATACAAACACATCCACGCTAGTCACTAATGGGACGTGGACGGGCTGAAATGCAGAGCCTTCACCATCACTTGCTTTAAAAATGAAACAAACTCCCACGTGGAAACCTCCAGCTCCACTTGAATCTGCTAATTTATTCCCCTCCCTGCTGCTCAGCCTGCAGACATGCCCCAGCATGTGTGATGAGCCCACAGCCCGCTCCAGAGCTGCCCGTGCCCACCTTAACTCTGCTGTGCACCAGAAAAAGAGCAGCCCTGATGCCAGAAATGGGCAGGGAAAAGGGGGAGAGTGTGGAAATAGCTGAAAGGGATGCAGGGCAGGATATAGCTCTGTGACACAGAGTTATCTGATGGAGGAGATGGAGAAGCCTTGTGGAAGAACAGCCCCTGGTTAAGCCACACAGGGCCTGAGGGGGTACACAGGGCCACACTGCACCACTGTGGCCCCAATCTTTCCTGGATCATGAGTCCTGTGGCACCCACAGGGGTTTTTATGGATCACATCTCTCTGCTCTCACAGCAGGCAATGGCTGGCTGTGTTTTGTTAACTCACAGTGCTTAATGCAGCTGGTGGCTGTGACCCCACATTCCGGAGGCAATGGAAATCAATATCTTCTCACAAGGCACTATGAAATCCATGGGAGAGCATGTGCACTGCTGACTTTGTGGAAAGGCCATCCTGCTCTGCCAGGGTTATCCTGCCATGGTGCAGCACAAGCCATTTGCTCCCACTGTGCTCAAGGGGCTGGGCATCAGCATCAGCTGGTCATTTTGAGAAGCATCTGCTATCATTTAATATAAATAATGAGGCTGAATCTGCACTGAGCTCAAGCAGGCTTTGTATAGCCCCTAGACTGGCATGCTGGGATGAGTGGAAATGGCTGGTCACTGGCCACTGCATGCCACGCTGCTGCCCTGGTGCACCCAGGTCTGCAAGTTCTTCCTGGGGACTGCTGCTCCTGTTCCTTCTTCCTGCCATCTCCAGGCCACCTTGTGCAGAGGCAAAGAAGGAGAAGCTGCACTGCAGCAGGGACACAGCAGGCCCACACAGGGCCAGGCTCGTGCCATGGGGCAGTGAAGCCCACAAATCCCCCACACTGTGACTCTCAGCGACGGGCAGCCCATCTGGCTGCTATTCATTCCACCACCAAGGGCTCCAGAGAGATACTGGGAGCAGATGCTGGTGCAGAGGCAAGGACAGGGTGTCCCAGCACCCAGTTGATCCCTGGGGTCCAGCAGAGCCCCTGTGGGGCCGTGGGACAGCAGGGACAGGGGGTGACGTGTCTAGCTGGCAGCCCCCATGCACCCTTCTCTCAGCTGGGCCCGGCTGCCTGGGCACCTATGGATAATCCATCTGCTGAACATGCTACAGGCCATTAGCTTTAACTAGAGGGAGTTGCAGGGAGAATCATTAAAGGAAAAGTTCACAATGCAATTAATAAAGCACCTCATTAGGTCTCCTTCCTCTATGAGTGTGCAGCTCCTGCTACCGGCTTGTGCAGGTCTGGTGCTCTTGCTCCCCGTAAGGAGACAACTCCCAGGAGATGCTTTTGCTTTCCTTTTATCCTCAGGAGGCAGTAGGTGACTGGAGATGGCACTGCCAGGGTGCTGCTGTGGGAATGTGGCTGGTGCCTGGATAGGTTTTGTCCCACCACTGTCCTCCCCAGGTGTCCCGTAGCCCCAGGACAGCTCTCCATGCCCAGGGCACAGGCAGGGACAAGCAGGATGCAAATCCATCACTGGAGGTGGGAATGCAGAGGGAATCTGCCCTGATGCAGACACCAGGACCTGCCCTGCTCTGCCCACGTGGTCCAGTTTTCTGTGTGGGAGCCAACAGCATCTTCAGGGCTGCTGGCACTTCAGCTTTACACTCATGGGACTTCTTTCCAACCAAAACCAGACTCTTTACCCTCTCTGTCTCTCTTTGCACTCCTCCACAGGCTCATGAGAGCCCTGCTGACAGGCAGTGCCAACGCGCCAGGGCAGGGGGGTTCACCACTCCCCAGGGGTCAGAGTGAGTCCAAAAGGAGACCAGGGCTGCACTTGAGCATTTGCCACGCAGAGCCTGCTATAGTGGCACATGGGGGTCTCTCTGCTTGAGGATCCTGCCTCTCCAGAGAGTGTGGAAGGGTGAGCCCAGGCTCCAAGCTGTGTCCTGGCTGTGCTTGGCTGGAGACGGTGGCCGTGAGCAGGGCTGTGATGCCACCCTTGGTCTTCACCAAGTGCAGGAACTGTTTCCAGAGATCAGTTTTGCATCTCCTCTCTCATTTACACAAGGTCCCTTTTGATTTCCTCTGTCAGCACCCAGGGGAAGCAGCTGCCCACTCCCGGAGCCTGGGACCTACTCCCAGAAGTGTCTTTGCAGCAGCCCCGGGGGACACCACTTGGAAGCACCATGGAAGGGCCAGTACCAGGAGGTGTTGTCATTCCTGACTGCTGTTTTTGCTTCCAACTGCTGTCACACATCGCTGCCTCTTTTTAGGTTTCCCTCATCTTGTCCTCACCCTTGGAAAATCCTCCAAGGTCTCGGCACCCATTGGGATGGAGGGTGTTCCCAGAGCCAGCGCTGCTCTGAAGCCTTCAGGGGGCTGTGCTGTGCCCCAGCAGCCAAGGGACAGAGGTGTGTGGAGCTGCATCCTGATTCCAGCAGAGATTCCATATCCAGGAAAACCAGCATGGGGGGGTTGGGGGCTTCAGAAGCAACCACCTGCCGTGCAGTCAGGTGAGAGGAGATCAGAGGGAAACATTGGCAGCCCTGGACAGTGAAGCATCTCTGTGGGATTCAGGGCTGGATTCAGTGCTGTCCTTCCTTGCAGGACGTGTTGCAAGGCAATAATGGAATTGGATCCCATCGGAGCAGGGAAACATCCTGGGCAAGGGGGTTCTAGGCATGGAGATGTCCCTTCCTTGGACAGGGCTAGAGATGTGAAAGCCGTGATCCTACTGGTGATGGATCCTTGTGGGAAAGGAAAACAGTAAATGCCAATTATTTGCATCTCTCTCCATCTGGAGGCCCAGCAAGGGGCTTGGCCAGCAGGGAGAGAGAGGCAGGACCCCATGGGAAGCCATCACGACTGATGCCATATCAGAGAAAGGATCACTGAGGAAGGCAGGGAACACTTTTAACCCCATACAGGAGCCCTAAAGAGGACAAAGGAGACCCTCCAGGCCCCACTTCTGCCCTTTGACCTATGTTTGCTTGGGACAAGCTGTCACTCTCCTGCACCACGAGATGCCGGAGTGTGTGGGCAAGGCTTGGAGCAGGGGGGGCAGGGAGCAGCAGATTTCACATCTAAATCAGACTCCTTCTGTCCTAATCTCAGCCAGTACAAGTGGCTTAACCCATCAGACCAGCTCCAAATCCTCCTCTCCTCCTCCCGATCCCGCTTAAGCCCCAAGTTTCCCCCCTTGATAATCTCTGATTCGCTGGGATCATGGGACTGCTCTGCCAACTGCACAAATCCAGATGCTTTGCTGCTGCGTGGGTATCCAGATGGGAATGGATGCAGATAGTGAATCTTAAAGAATCCTGCTCTCCAGCACTTTCCCCGTCCTGCTGCTCCCCTCCCGTGGACCACGGAGGCCAGTAAAGCAAAGCCATGGCACTACACAGGAAGAGATTCCCACATCCCATGAAATTCCCAGGCTCGCGTGGCAGAGCACAGGGTGCAGACATCCCTCTGAGGACCAGGGTGGGACACAGGATCTCCTGGCCAGAGCTGATCCACAGTGATGGATGTAGAGGGGATGGGTGGCGTGGGACACAGGCGCTGTGTGGGCTCCCAGCTGTGGAGAGCTCTACCTGAGGGATGGAAATCAGGGGCAGGGATGGGAAACAAGGGTAAACAAGGGCAGGGGATGCTCTTCTGTGCCAGCCATGTTCTTCAGTGTCTGTGCAACACCCTCTCTGTGTGGCATCTGGCTTCTGAGATGGCTTCACCAATGCATCTGTGGGCACCAGGGTGGTAGGCAAGGAGGTGGAATCATCTCCAGGCTGTTGGAAGCTGTACCCTATGGCACATGCCCTCTCCAGACCCCAACAAACACTCTAAACCCACTTCATCCCTTCCTCTGCTCCTGCCCCAGCAATTACTGCACAGGACGTGTCTTCACAAAAGCAGGGGACAGGCTGGAAAGACCCTGCCAAGCTCATGGTGTGTCTGTGTCACATCTTCCCTCTCTGGGCACGTTGTCCAAGGGGAAAATCCTGACAGGGAGCCAGCAGTGCCCAGCAGTGCCCAGTCACCCAGCAGCATGTATTCCACACCACCCCTTCTTGTAGGGATATGTATTGTCATTGCCGCTTTCCTAAATTTTCCTCTCTAAAGTCTCCCCTTGAGCTGGGAAATCCCTGCCTGCCAGGAATTAGGCTCAGCATTGCTACCTTGCAGCCATTTTGGAGGCATTTTCCTTCTTTCCTTTCCTTTCCTTTTATTTTTATTTTTTTTTTTAGCTTGGATTACCTACAATGTTTTCCACCCCCAGGAGTGGGCTCTGTGTGCTTTTATCTCTGGAACCACGGACAGAGTGCCCCTCAGCATCACATCCGAGGAGGGATGGAGGAATAACTGATTGGTATTGGAGCACAGTGGGCTTGGCTCTGCTTTCACATAAGGGTTTCCTTCTTCTCTCCTTATGCCTAATGGTATTTGTCTAATTAGGAACGTGCCCAATTGTTTCACACAGCAGGAGAAGGGGCTGTTTGGCTGTGCTGCTGGAAATCACAGCTCCGAGGGGTCTGTGGAGCCCCGAAACAGATGAGATCTAGATGAGAGAGAAAGATTATATTCAGGTGCTCTGTTCTGTCAGAGAGCCTTTGATTTGGTGGATTGTGTAGCATGAAAGGCCAGGCTTGTTACAGCCTTTGTGTGACTAAGAGTAAGATATTAAAGTTTGATGCACTGCTCTGGGAGACGCTACGTGATGGATACAGAGGACTAGCTCGGCATCGTAGGAGCTGTGTAGGGCCTTTAGGATCTTTGGGGGCTGTTTGTTATATATTTCCTTGCCTAATGGCTTGCACGTGAGCAGAGTGCTGAGGTCGAGTCCGGATTGCTGATGTGACCTTGGCATATGATTTTCATAGGCAGGAACATTCGGTTCTGCGCCGTGAGCAGCTCCTCATGAATTGCAGGCAGTGACCCTGGGTGTCAGCGAGCAACCTCACTTATTTCATTTCTCACACTTTCAAAAGAGTTATGGCTCGTATTACCGGGATGTTTTCTCTGCACACAATCCTGCAATGGTGGGTGGGAAGGCTCCCTGAAGATCCCTGCTCCTCTTTGGGACTTTATTCAGCACTAGCTCAGGCCATGGATATGCTCCAAGGACAGAGATACCCTCATCCACCCCAGTAACTGCTGGGTGAGGGGGCACAGGCAGCAGGATATGGGCTTGGACTGGGTTTACAGCAGCTTATCCCACCCAGGAACCCCCTGCTCATTTTACCCATCTCCCCTTCCTGTTCCCCTTGATGGGATGGATGGAGCAGGACTGTGGCCAGGGACAGGACCCTGCTGTCACCCCCCCAAAATTTTGGTCCTGCAGGGCCATGCACAGCTGTGAGGAGGGCGCTGGTCCCCACGGAGAACTCAGTGAGCCTGTGATGTCAAAGCCACCCGAGTGGTGGATCCTGGACAACTGTAATACAGCCAGAGAGGCCTCTTCAGGCAAACCTTGGGGGCCCAGAGCCTACTGGACAGTGTGTCCATCCCAGAGCTGCCTGGCTCACATCCCTGGAACACCCCAGGGTGTTGTGGTAGGTATGTGTTTGCACGTGGCTGTCAGTGCACAGGGCCAAGCCTCTTCCCCAGCCCCTCACCAGGGCAGGGCAGAGGGAATATCTGTCCCTGATAGTGCTTTTGCTGGTGTGCCTACATCCACAGGGAAGTTTTTCCAACACCAAGCACTGTGGCAGGTCCATCCCAAGGATGCTTCAAGGACTCCTGGCTCCGGAACTAAAGCCATCCTGGCTGCAGGGAGGAAGTGATCAGTCCCGAGGACAGCTCTGCTATGACACATTTCCTAGGACTAAGTTTTCCATTCCTGCTTTAACCTTTTCTGGTGACTTGTGGTGGCTGTGTTAAACAATGATATGCCTGCAACATGACAGTGATTTGTTTAAAGAGCCCACACTCGTCCTTGTTAGTGCTCTGACAGTCCTGTCAAAAGCTTCTGCACATTTTTCAGTTCTCTCCCTCATTTGCTCCTGTCACCATGGGGAAATATCCAGATAACAACAGCCCTGGTGGCATTTGATCAGCTCAGGGGCCTTGGCTTGGCTGCCTCGTTCCTGCCCAGCATGCTGAGCTGTGTCTGGGGAGCCTGGGGATGCAGAGCTGCATCCTGAGACTGGCTCAGGCCTCCCAGTTGCCCTGGCTGGCCCTGAGCAGCAACATCACCAATGAACCTGTGGGCATCAAAAGGTTTTCCAGCCCTCAAAACCAGAGCACAATGCTGATCCCATGCCCTGATGCCACTGCATAGCCTGGATTTTGCATGTCCTGACCCTGGGGATGGGCTGGAGAAGGAGCAGGTGCTGGTTCCTGTCCAGGTGTAGCCATACAGTGGAGCTGGTAGTTCAGGAATTTAACAGCTATTCCAAAAAGAGGGTTTTTCCAGCTAAATAAGAAGGAGTTCAGGTCTCTGCTGCCCTCTCCCCAGTGGATGACTGTGCAGAAAGGGGATGGAGCTGCCAGGCCTCAGACTGAGCATAACCAGTGCAGGCAGAGCATTAGGGATGCAGGAACTGGTCCTCTCCAGGGATGTGCCTGGAGCGAGGTGCCTTTCAGAACGTTTAAGAGCTAATGCTTCCATGTCCAGGGAACTCCCACATGGATGAATTTCGGGGCTGAGCACAGCATCAGGGAGAGTGGGTAGATTTCTGCTGAGGTTTGGGTAAATTGCGGTGAATTTGAAGGTGATATGACAGGGCTGGGAGTACCGGGAGCAGACTTGGTGGGCAAACACAGCAGCCTCCTCTGAGCTGAGGGTTTCTGGCCTGGACCAATGTGGTTAAAGTTGGGAAATTCACAGAATCATGGAATATTCTGAGTTGGAAGGGACCCACAAGGATCATGGAGTTCAACTCTTAAGTGAATGGACCGTAGAGGGGTCAAAACCACAACCCCGGCATTATTAGCACCAGGCTCTGACCAACAGAGCTAATTTCACTTCAAGTGATTCCTCTGCTGTAACCCCTGCAGTTGCTTTGGAGAAGGAAGCAGGTGAGGGGCAGTGGATATTGAAGTCGAAGAGAGGTACCCATAGCTGTCTCCAACCCTGCACTGGGCTGAGCAGCCCTTCCCAAGCCAGGAAATCTCCTCCCTCGGGTACAAGCAACACACGACACCTCAATCTCAGCCTCCTCGCACACAGACACCCCCTGCACCCTTCCTGGAGGCACTCTGGCCTGTCCACTCTCCCTGTGCTCCAGTAAGGGTGCCTAGGTGTCATCTCCAGCACTGCTGCCTCACCTGGGATCCAGCCATCCCACCCTGCCCATTCCATGGCTCCCACCCACCCCAGCACATCGGAGACCATCCTGGATCCACTGAGCTGCAGGGAGATGCCGAGCCCAGAGAAACCCATTTCCCAGAGATAATGTTATATTTCCAGAGTGCATGTAGACAAATACGGCCAAATGTTCCCCTCCCTGAAGCCATCAAAGCACCAATGACTCCGTAATATTTAATGGCTTGTTTTGCTCCCTAAATGATACAATGAAAAGGATTATTAATGTTAATAGCGTTCTTATCATATTTTAATAGCATCATGTATAACCGAAATGTCATCTCAGCACATATTTCTCTTCCTCTCACCCAGGGCGCGGAGTAATCATACTCCAGAGATGTGGAGTGAGAAGAGACATTGGGCAACAGGGTGGAAAAGGGGGGCTGGATCCTGAGGAGAAGCTGGACTAGGCTGGCTGGAGAGTGGGGGTGCAAAGATATGTGAAGAACTCCTTCCCTGTAGGAAGGGGAAGGAGGGAAAACAAAGGGCCATGAGGGGCAGTGGGCAGGGGAAGGATGCATGGGATGGGGAGGGGAAGGGTGCACTAGATGGGGAGGGAATGGGTGCACAGAATGGGTAGGAAAATGATGCCCAGGGTGGGCAGGGGAATGGTGGATGGGATTGGCAGGGTAAGGATGCCCAAGGCAGCCCCAGGCAGGTCCCAGGGCATGCACAGGAATCCTGGGCATTGACAGGACTACTCATACTGAGAGGGTGAAAATGGTACTCATGCCCTGCAGTCACCAGATCCAGTTAATCCCTCAGGCCTGGAAAGGGCTGGATCCCCCAGACCAGGAGACTCAGGCCATCACTCCCTGGGGCAGGGCAGGATCCCCCAGGACCTGCCAAGCCTGTTATTGCTACCACTTCTTTTCCTGACACACAGGGCTCCATCAAGAGCAGCTGTCATTGCTATACTCCAATTTTCAGCGGATCATTTCGCAGTCCAGCAAGCATTTGCCTTTTTTTTTCTTCCATCCAATCCATTTTATAGATTAGTTTAACTAGGCTGAAATCCCACATTTTTCACATGGGGTTTGGTTTCCTTTGCACTGAGCCCTCGCTTCCCTGCCAGGCACGGATAGGCCAGATGTTGAGTGCACAGGGGTCCCTTCAGGTAGAGCCGAGCTCAAGGACAATGTCATCTCATTTTCCCATTCCTCAACACAAGCCATTGCATTCCCACCAAGGAATCGCAAAAAGAAGATTCACAATGATTCAAGGAGTTTAAAAAGTTCTATGAGTTTCTAAAGCTTCCAAAAAAAGCTCTGCACCTATTGGAGGTGTGGAAGTTTCCACTATGGTATGTATGGAAATGGATACTCCTCCCTGTCCTGTGCCAAGGGCTGTGCACAGCCCGACCTCTGCACTCTCCCAGGTGCAGCACTGACACCTCCACACACACACTGACTCCCAGTCCTCTCCCACAGACACAACACACTTGTGTGCAACCCCAAACACATCCATCCTCAGCTCCTGGGAACCTCTTCCGTGGATGTGGGAGCACCCGCCCGCTCAGGCTCCCTCCCCATCCAGCCTGCTTTGTGCTGGGAGATGAAAGAGGGCAGCTCTGCTCTGACCTGCTCATATTTCACTAAAATGTTATTTTAACACTTAAAAGGGTAGAAAATACCATCGGTGGCTCTTCATTTATCAGATCGATGTGCGGGGAGCAGGGCACGCGGCTCTCCACGTTAATGAGCCCCGGAGATGGCTGGCAGCTTCCCGGCACTGCCCTGGCACTCGGGATGCAGGGATGAAGGGAGGCAGGGATGGGGCACAGGGACAGACCCACCTTTGTCCCCTCTAGAGAAGGCCATGGGTGCTCAGGGACTCCTGTGGTGACTGGGGAAACCTGAGCAAGGAAAGGAGGGCAAACCCACCAGGAAGACCTGATGGAGGTCCCCATCCCCCACCGAACACGCCTGGAATGTGGAACAAGGCACATTCTGGATATCCCCTCCTGCTTCCAGGGTCACAGCTGACTTCTGGAGCCAGGGATTGCTGCAGAGAGGTTCTGCCTCTTTCCAGCCACACTAGCCAGGGTCCATGCCATGGGACTGCAGCTGGATTTATCTCCCAGGCTAATGGTGCATCCTCACAGCTTCCTGACTACTCTCAGTGCCAGGGAACCTCAGGCTTCATCCTGCTCTGCCCAAAAGCTGCTGTAGAAAGACCCTTTCAGGGTGGGATCCCGTTCCCTCCTCCTCTCCTGCCGTTCCGCTCTGTGACATCACCTCCCCACATCTTTCATGGATACGTGGAACAGACACGTCCTGCACGGACATGGAACTGTTGGAACAAGTCCAGAGGAGGCCACAAAGTTGCTAAGGGGTCTCGAGCACCTTCCCTATGGAGACAGGCTGAGAATGTTGAGGATGTTCAGCCTGGAGAAGAGAAGGTTGGAGACCTCAGAGCAGCCTTGCAGCACTTGAAGGGGCTACAAGGAAGCTGGAGAAGGACTTTGCATCAGGAACTGTGGTGACAGGACAAGGGGCAATGGCTTCAAACTGACAGAGGGGAAATTTAGATTGGATGTTAGGAAGAAATTCCTCCCTGTGAGGCTGGTGAGGCCCTGGCACAGGTTGCCCAGAGAAGCTGTGGCTGCCCCATCCCTGGAAGTGTCCAAGGCCAGGTTGGATCAGCGTGGTCTAGTGGAAGGTGCTCCTGCTCATAGCAAGGTGGGGATTGAGATGAGCTTTAAAGTCCCCTCCAACCCAAACTGTTGCATGATTCTCTGTGGAGGAAGGGCCAATGTAGGCCTTGTCTTCTCACAGGACTCAGCAATGTGATGGCTCCAAGATCCAAAAAGGCAAGAGCAGTGCAAGGCATCACTCACCACCAGACAGCCCCAGGGATGGACACACTGCTGCAGGGAGCAGGGATGCTCATCCCACCCAACAAAGCCACAGTCACCTCAGGAACTTTGTCCACATCTGCTTCTCCATGAGAAAGTCTTTGCTTGTGGACTTGCCAGTACCTCTGTGTGGGATCTGATCCTCCCAAAAGCCGAGGACAAAGGACAGTTCTAAAGATCAGGTGGTGTCAGAGGACCTACCAGTGCTGGGTTTGTTTGTTCAACACCTTCTTTAATAATCTAGGCAGAGAGAGTAAACAGAAGCAGCAGCTGTGAGGGACTTACAGGTACTTTTCAGAGTGAAAGAAATATTTTGCTGGGATTGAGTTTTTCACAGCCCTTGGGGCACTTGCAAAAACGGCTTTGAGTCCTAAAGGTCTCACAGTCTTAGGACAATGATTTTACTCATCACTTTTTCTTCTCTAACTTAGAAGACATCACCGGGAGGCTCCCTGAAGGGCCCTGGAGGCCACGGACACGGGGAGCAGCTCCCAGTGCCGAGAGACTTTGTTGCTCTGCAGACACCCAGGCAGCACATCCACACTGACATTACTCAGACCTGCTCCAGGGGTGGAGTCAACCTTGCGCCTGCAGAGCACTTGGACCTCCAAGCCCACGGCTGATACTGACTATGAAACTCTAAGAGGTGTCCTGTCCTGCCTGCCTTCATACAGGACATGGGGTGAGAAAAACCTTTTTACATGGGATTAACCACAATGCTTTCACAGAATCACAGGATCATTTAAGTTGGAAAAGACTTCCGATATCATTGAGCCCACCCTGTGCCCGATGCCCACCTTGTCCCCCAGCCCAGAGCACTCAGTGCCACGGCCAGTCCTGCCTTGGGC
>JAWWEU010000029.1:2171899-2183274 GCA_035583155.1 Acropternis orthonyx
TGGCAGGGGGGTTGCAGAGAGCCAGAAGGTCCCCCCTGAGCCTCCTTTTCTCCAGGCTGAGTCCCCACCCGCCCCAGCTCCCTCAGCTGCTCCTGCTGCTCCAGCCGCTTCCCAGCTCTGATCCCTTCTCCGGACATGCTCCAGCCCTTCAAAATGTCTTCCTTGCCATAAGGGGCCCAGAACAAGACACCACAGTCGAGGTGCCTCAGCAGTGCCCAGCACAGAGGGATTTGGGACTTGAGGGAATCTCATATTCGGTCTTGAAACATGCCATGATGAAATACAGCATCCAGGATGGAGCAGGGAGTCTCCAGGGACTCCTTATTCACATAACTTGCACTATGACTAGTGTCATACTAAATGTCTTCCCCCAATTTAATGAAAGGAAGCAATCAGAGAAAAATCAGGACTTTAGCAGAAATGTAGAGGAAATTTTATAAAATGGAAACAAAAGTGATATTCCCAAGCAGTGTATGAGTAAGACACACGACTCTCCTAAATAACACAGTGCTGAAATTTGCAGATGAAACTAAATTGGAGAAGAGATCAAAATACCAAGGAGGATGGAGGACACAGGGAGAGGGTCCCGCTGAGCCGGCAGGCAGGGGGAGGCACAATGTGATCCACTTGGAAAAACACAGCCAGGCCATTTAGGAGAAAATGATCCGAATCCCAGTCTGAGTCACTGGAAGGGGGAGCCCCGTGGTGCAGCGAGGCTGAGCAAGGCTTAGAACGGCTACTGAGGGGGGTCTTGCCACGTCGCTGTTTTCCTTTCTCACCGTCCATCCCAGGTTTTCAGAGGATCAGGGTCTGGCTCAAAAACCCTTCTGCTGTTGGCAGAGTGTTTTAAGCCATACTGGCTCCCCAGGAGCCCTGGGGATGCCGCCCCGGGGGAGGGTGGCAGTGCTTGCAGCAAGATAAGCTGGACGAATGCCTAACCAGAGGCTTTATTAAGGACATGCAGCCCCAAATGTAGCCTCTATACCAATTTCCTGGGCTCCCAACGCTGTGCTGGAGCTCTGGGTGGACCTCAGGTGCCCGGTCAGTTTATTGCCCATCCTGGCAGCAGCCACACCCACCCTTGATGGGACAATTCCAGTCTCAGACCCTGTGTCCCACTGCTGGACCATCTGCCCACAGGTCTTGGTCTCCCTAGAGAGTCTCCGGATGGTTTTCTGCCCACTCAGGCAGGGGTTCCCTGCAGGAAACCACCACACTGAGCCAGCAGCAGGGGCTGAGCGTGGCAGAGACCTGGAGGGTGACAGGAGCTGTGCTCAGGCAGCAGCTTTGCCGTGATCTGTGCGAGGGCTGCAGTGCTCATGCAGTGGGCATATGGCAAACCATTCGCTAAATAAAAAAAATTAAATTACCCAAGACTATAAAACAGTCAATTTAGAGCTATATCCTGACTGTAATAGGGACATAGCATTTTATTTACTGCTACGACAGTCATCCTGCAAAGGAACGGGGACTTCAGGGGGTGGGATAGCGAACCCCAAATGTGTGTTCTGCCACAACTGGGGGTGTCCCATCAAATCCCACCCCTGCCCTGGCAGTGCTTCCTCTCACCCTGCTGTTCTCAGGTCACAGGCTCACTGTGGGCACTCCAGTCTCTGCAACGTGAAGCATTAATGTCACATTAGCCTAATGAGCACTTTTCTCATTTGCAGGTTCCACATCCTCATTTGCCAGGCACAGATAAGATGTTTGTGCCACAGATGGCATTGCCTATCAGCATGAAATGCTGTTGCTCTTCCCTCTCCTTGTCGGAATGTGGAAAATGGAAGAATACTTTGTAATTTGGTTGTATGGACCCTGCACATCTTACACCTCCCACTTGTCTTTTGTAGTTGCTGTTTCTACTCATGGAAATGGGTCAAAGCTTGGCCTGAGTGTGAGGGCTGGGGAGTGTAGGGTTTTTCACAACCCTTTTTTGCCCAGAGTTGTTGTGGCTGCCCCTGGATCCCTGGAAGTGTCCAAGGCCAGGTTAGACAGGGCTCAGGGCAACCTGGTCTAATGGAAGGTGTCCCTGCCCATGGCAAGGGTTGGGACTGGATAAGCATTAAGATCCCATTCAACCCAAACCATTCTGTGATTCTCTGATGATGATTCTTGTTTCTCCTGTAGCATCATTCCTCAGGGACCTCATCACAGCATCCCTGTGGGATCCACCTTTCTGGCAATGTGGAGGCAGCAAACACCAGGCTGAGCATTTAGCTCTGAACTCCCTGGAGTCATGGACCAAAGAGCTCTTTAAAAAGCGATGTGGAGGAGGGGGCTGTGATTATTCCTGAAGCACCAAAACAAGCTGGGCAGGAGTGAGAGGGAGCAGAGAGGAGCTTAGGCCACCCTTTGATGCTGCAAAGCGCTCAGCAGCCTTAACTGTCTGTCTTCAGCCCTTATTCCTTCAAACCAGACCAAAGCAGCAGTTCAGCTGCATCCCTATGGATTGGAGGAACCATGCCCTGTTTCTGTGGGTTATCTGGGGCAGCAGTGATAACAGCAGGCAGGGAACAGCCCGCCTGGGGCATAGCCCTGGATCAGCCTTCGTGCTGCCCTGCACTCTCTCCTTGTGCTGGTCAGACCTGCTGGTCCTGCCTGGCTTCCCAAGCTGCCTGCTCATCTCACAGCCCTTCTCCTGCCCTTTGGGCTGCTTGTCTGCCTGTGTGGACGTGAGCCTCACCAGGTGCCACCAGAGCCAGGGAGCAGCCCATGGATTCTCTTCCCAGCTGCTTGTCTTGCAGGGTACAAGCAGCAGTCGTGGGCAGAGCAAGGGCGGCCACTCCAGCAGCTTGTTTTTAAGTCAGAGCACAAATCCAAGTGTCCTGAAGCACATGTGGATACAGGTCTAGTCCAGGATGGCTGCAGAAGATCCATCCCCACCAGTGTCCCACGGTTCTGGCTCTGTCTGCCCTATGTGTGCTGGGTTTTGAGTCTCTCTGCTGAGCAGGTGGCTCAGGGAGGGGACAGGAGAGACATGAGGGTCCTGCAGTGCTCTTGGGAGTAAATTACCTCAGGGGCAGTGATTTGGAAACTGGCTGGCCTGGTCACACTGAATTTCTCTGCAGGAAGGAGAATTTTAAAACGCAGCAACTGCAGATGCTGCTTGACACCCCACCCCTGGACTGATTTCCCAGAGGGGTGGCAGGCTTGGACAAAGTCAGTGAAACAGTAAAACCTCTGACATCCTCCCTCTCTCTGCACAGTAAGGGATTCTCCTGTTGGCTGTGGGGGTTCTGTGTGACAGGCTCAAGCAACACCATATGCAGGTCTTCATCCCACCGTAGAATCATAGAATCAGCAGAGAATCACAGAATGGTTTGGGTTGAATGGGACTTTAAAGCTCATCTCGTTCCAACCCCCTGCCATGGGCAGGGACACCTTTCACTATCCCAGGTTTCTCCAAGCCCTGTCCAACCTGGCCTTGGACACTTCCAGGGATGGGGCAACCACAGCTTCTCTTCACCAGGCTGATTGGATTTTGCCTTCACTGTTCCTTCACTGGGATTTTTTACATATTTCAGATTTTCCAGTTTTCTGACTTGCTTTCCCCACTCTGCAGCCTCTCTTTACCCGAATGCAACCGATATTGCAACGCTGACACAGGAGCTCTCCCACCATCTCTTCCCATGCCTCTTCCTTGCTTGTTCCGGGCTGTGACAAACCTCATGGAAGACCTTTAACAATTTCTGAATTTCCCTTTCAAGCTGCCAACATCAACCCTTGGAACAGGCTGTGGGGTAGGCTTTACACACAAGTATTTGCTTGTCAACTAATTGACAGCAATAGCGCTGCTAACCGAGACATCTTGCTGTCTCCTTCTGTAGGCAAGGGCTGGATAAGGAGTTAATATTCCCTCTGTAGTGTATCTTTGTGTGTTTTCCATACTGAAAAACACTCCGAATGGAGTGCCTGTCCCTGTGTTTGATTTCCCTGGATGCTGCTTAACGGGGCCATTAAACGCAGCTAAGCCAGGAGCCCGTGGGCGCCGGGCTCAGCCATGCCGGGGTGAAGGCGCAGGTCAGTGGGTTGTTATTGCTGCAGCTCATGAAGGATCGTGTGCAGCAGAGGAACTCACAGCATTTATCAGCTCCAGTCTGCTTTGGGGTGAGAAACCCCGGCTTCTCCGACGCCAACTCTATTCCTCTCAGTCAGGGCCACTGCTGCTGACCCACAGCCAATAACTGAGATCAGCTTCCTGCAGGCCTGTGCACAACTCTTTTTATCCAAGCTGAGCTCCCATTAACACCTGCACCTGGCAAGGAGCTGGTTTAGCACTTCTGAGCCAAGATATCCCTTATTTCTGTCTCTTCTCATGTTCTCATGACACAATGTTTGCTGCTGTGGTTCCTCACCGGCACCGCCACTGCAGGTTGTCCTGAGAGACACTCCTTGGATGTTTCCTCCCCAAACTTGCTCCCTCATTCAGCCAAACACACCCAGAGCTCTCTTGTTGCATTGCTGGAGTGTGACAAGGACCAGGAGGGTCCTGTCCACCTTCACCTTGACTCCCACTGTTCCCCGAGAAAGGGGTGAAGGGGGCTGAGGGGCTGTGGCTGTGTCTCACACACAGCCTTCATCATCTGGCTCCACTCTTTGGGCTTGAGCTCTGGGGGCTCTGAGTCACTGGTGGGACACAGGGACATGCCTGGTCTCAGGAATGCACCCAGACAGCTTTGTGTCTCTGTAAGGACATGTGTGCTCGCTCAGGAATGTCTACAGGGGCATTCCCCTTAGCAAACTCTCCCAGGTGGCACTTTGGGGCAGTTCTGATGCAGTCCCAAGATGAAAGTGTTCAGATCTTGACTCACCGTGACACTCACTGTAAACTATGGATTTCACATTCCCCCATCCTCTGGACAAAGTATTGCCTTGATTTGGGAGCACCTCCTTTGGATGGCAGATGAACTCCAGGCTCCCCTAGGGCCAGGCAGATCCTTATCCTCCTGGGGATGTGCAGTCACCCTGTGCTCTTGCTGATGCCACCTGCAGCAGTCTTATCTGGCAAATATCCCCTGGAATTTCAGGTTTAATCTGCTGCAAACTCCTCAACACGATTTGTACCTTCAAAATAATGCTGTGTTTTGATGGGTTAGTGACAAGGACATTTAATCCTGCAAGATGATCCTTCCGTTCGTTTGACTGGTGTCCCTTTCATGTCAAAGTCTTGGAGCCACTGAGTAAGACCTCAAATGCTGCTGTTAAATTGTCAGCCCTCTGAAACAGGCCCAACGTGTGTTTTTCCCCAGGGACTAATCCCATCTCTTCTCTCTCCCCTGTGCATGCACAAGAGGTTGGGATTGTTATTTCTGATGAACTTCAAGGCGCCTCTCACCAGAGAAATAACATTTCTGTTGGTTTATTTATTTATTGATCTGCTCCCTTCCAAAGTGAAGGGAGAAAAGAGGAAAGAAGAAAAGCCAGAAGAGATGGAGATGAAGAAGTAGGAGGGGGGGTGGGAGGCTGGGGAGATGAGCACCAGCTCGATCCCAGCTGCCAAGGTTTAATCAAAGGTTTCTACAAAGGGAGAGCAAATCTTTTAAAATTTGTCCTCAGCCCTTTCCTCTGAAGCTGCAGCCCCCGTTTGCCAGCGGCCCAGCCGAGCCACAGCATCTGTCCCTGGAGGCCAAGTCTCCTCGTGTCTAGTGAGAGAAGCTTTTTTAGCTACAAGCACTGCAACAGAGCAACAGGCTTCCTGGGAGTGGGAGTGGATGTCTAATGGCTCATGGGTGAGGGGTGGGTGCTGCCCCAGCTCAGCTGCAGCCGCCGGGAATGGCAGCTCAGCCGGTGCTGCTCTCCCTGCTTTCTGAGCGTTGGGCGACCCCAGGGAAAAGCAGCAGCACTGCCTGGGCTTAATTGCAGATGGATTTCAATCCACCCTCCGCACAGGATCTGATTTCTCCTGGCAGCCTTCAAAACAAGCCATCTTCTGTTCCAGTAATGCCTCGCGCTTCCCAAAGTGCAAGTCCCTTAGAGATCCCAGAACCTGATGGGGTGATTGGCTCCCTTGGCACCCCCTCCCAGCTCCTGGATTTACTCCAACTCATTCATTTCCTACCAGAGACCTTGATGGCAAACAGGGTCATCCCTTCAATGAAGAATCAGAGCTCACAACGTTCTTCCTACCCCCTCTCACCACCCTGTGTGGTGCCACTGTTGACTTCGGGATGCTGAAGCTCTGCCAGCCATGTAACTCTGTTCTAGGGGAACCTCCAACAAATCAGACAATCACAGAATGACACAGGTTGGAAACCACCTTCAAGTTCATCGAGTCCACCCTGTGCCCAGTGCCCACCTTGTCACCCACCCCAGAGCACTGAGTGCCATGTACAGGCATTCCTTGGACACCTTCAGGGATGGGGACTCCAAACTTCCTTGAGCAGCCCCTTCCAATGCCTGACTACCCTTTCCATGGAGAAATTCTTGAGACCATTTCCTCTTGTTGTGTGGTAAGTTCTTGCAAGCCAACAGGATGCTCCACCTCCTGCCACGCTCTGCCATGGTCCTGTCATCTCCTGCCACATGGGACGCAGTGACCACACAACTCTGCCACGTCAAGGGCTGGAGCAGCATCCAAAGCATATTCTGCCACATCCCCATCCCAGGTTTACACAAGATTTGTGACCTTCCCATGGTCAAAGCCTTCCCTGTGAGGTGAGAAGGGCAATCAGCCCTGTTTTAGCCCATGGGGTGACACACAGGAAGGCTGGCAGGAATCAGCCTGGGCTGCAGCCACTCACTTCCAGACTGCTGCCCTTGATCTCCATCGAGCACCTGCTGCTGCACTTCACAGACCAAGGGCCTTTGAGTGGAAGAGCTCTGATGTTTATTCATCCAAGGCAGAACCCAGATAGCAACTGACTGATAACAACCACCACAAGGGCTGCTCCAAGGAGCAGATAGGATCACAAAGAGTGGTAATGCGCTGCCTTCATGAATGTGCAGCTCCACCGTGCAGCCGTGGCTGGGACAACAGGACATATTTTACTGCTGATGTCAACCCACCCCTTGTCTGGGAAAACCCCAGCCTGGGGGATAACCACAGAGAGATGCACATCCCAGAGGAGGACTAACCCTGAGATCCGGGTGTCCATCACTGCAAAACATGGGCTGTGGATCTGAGTGATGCTGGGGGATGCCACAGGAGGGGCAGCTGAGGGGGGAAATGGTGGTGGTCAGTGTACCAGGATCGTGCAGGAAGAGAATGGGACAAGGTGCCACAAAACCAGCCCTTTGCAGCAAGATTTCACCACTTCTTTACTGGGAGGGAGGTGATACACTGGCACAAGTTGTCCAGATGGGTTGTGGATGACCCATCCCTGGAAGTGTTCAAGGCCATGTTGGATAAGGCCTTGAGCAACCTGATCTAGTGGAAGATGTCCCTGCTCATGGCAGGGGGTTGGAATGAGGTGATCTTTAAGGCCCCTCCAACCCAGACTGTTCTATCATTCTATGAGTCTATGAGTCAATGAGTCTATGATTCTATGGGCTGGATCTCTCCATACCTGGATGTTGACTAAGGAGGAACTTCCAGGGCAGGGGGAAATACCCCAGGGCAAAAACTAGAATACGGCAGATGCTGGAAGGTGGAGAGTTCCTGAATTAAGCCCTGCACATGGAACAGCTCCATAGGCAGCAGAAGGAGGTGGACCATCCACACCTCCAACGAGCCGCCTCCTGCCCCGCCACATGGGATACACCAACCCAGGGGTCCCCTGCTGCCCACACAGGGGCTTGGTGGCACTGGGGACATGGCCAGGTGGACCTCTGTGCCACGAAACCACGCTGACAGCAAGGTCATCTGGCTCGATGTGCTGGCACGCCGTGAGCCCCGCCGGAGGCGCCGCCTGGCCACGCTGCCGCTCGCCGGTGATTCGCACCACCGAGCCTGTTGGCTGGGAGCTGGGAATGAAGTATTTGTGAAATTAATTAAGACAACAGAGGCCCGAAGAAAGGGAAAGTTAATTAGTCACGGCAATCAGTTAGATTTGATCCAAAAGAACAAACAAAGAGTTAGAAGCGTGTCACTGGCGGGCTGCTTCTCTGCAAAAGGGATTACGCGGAGATTTCCACCAAAGGGAATGGCTTTGTGCTGCTGCTCCTTATGTAATTGGGGATTTAGAAGTGGCACAAAGAGTCATTACCACAAAATTTCTTTGTCAGGGAAAAAAAGTTGACATTTATGAAGCACAGGAGGGAGCAGCAAAACAAGACGGATCAGTAGGCGCATACGTGGGAAGGGGCTTCCCTGTGTGAGGGGGGCAAGAGGAGGAGTAGGAGGGTGAAGAGTGATGGTGGTGGTGCCCTGGAAGGCCCCCACGGGGTTATGGGCAGAAGGGGCAAGATACAGCAGCTCCAGGAGGAAACCACAGTGTGAAAGCCAGTGGTCGAGGTGTGAAAATGGGTGGGAGATGGAAAAGCTGTGCTCAGGGAAGGGGAAGACACAGCAGGGACAGCTCCCAGGGCGGCCGAGCCCAGGAGAGCTGAGGGCAGCGAATCCCAGGTTTTCTGCTTGAGCTGCCTCCGTTATCTCTGCTTTCTCCTACGCAGTTAACAACTTTAATTATTTACTCTGACTCCAGCAGCTCCATTTCCCTCCGAATGGGCACAAAGTTGCTGCTTGTTGCTAAGGGCCCCTCACACCTGCTGTGCTGGCACTGAGGTGTCATCAGAGTCCCTGAGGCTCTAAGCACAGCACCCGGTGCTGCAGTGACACCTCTGCACAGTGGGAATGGCAAGGCACTGCCCCCAAAAAGGGGCAGGAGAAGACCTCAGGCTCCTGGGACACGGAGGTGTCACAGATTTGGGGTGTCCCTGGCTTGTGCAAGGCACAGAGATGTGCACACTGAGCACTCCCAGCCCTGTGCTGGCACCCAGATGTGCTCCTGCATCCCTGCCATTCCCAGGGCACCCGTGACACTCCCTACTCTGGCTGCCTCACTGCACCCAGCACGACTATGGGCACTCATGCACAACTGCTGGTCCCAAAACCATCTACACCTCCCCAAAAACCTCACTGAAAATCTTTCTCGTGCACTGGGGACTGCAGGAGCAGAGAGATTGTCCTCCGGGGAGGAAGTGACAGCAGAGCAGCCCCAAACCCAGCCACATCACAGCCTTTTAGGGAGGACTGACTGCCCTGGTCACTATACCAGCATCCATCAGGAAGAAAATGGGACAAGTTGTCACAAACCCAGCCTTTTGCAGCAAGATTTCACCAGACTTTACTTTAGGAAGAAATTATTTACTTTTGGAAGCAATTCTCATTGGATGCCTTCCCACTCACCCATGTCTTGGCACTTGGGATGAAGACAAGGCACCCAAGGCTGGGGACACCCATGGGGGCTGTGCACCCTGGAGGTGCTGCCAGCTGGGGATGTGCTGCCTGTCACCTCCAGTGGCCCATTCCCAGGGCTTGAGCCATTCCCATTGCAGATGTGGAGCCATCACCCACCACCCAGCATTGATTGCAGATCAGGAACCCCACACCCAAGTTTAATCACACTCTTTTCATGCCTCCAAATGGGTCAAGTGCCAGTGGGAAACCTGGAGAGCACATACTGCATCCCCCAAGCTGCAGTGGGGATGAGCCTGGTCTCATGGGTGATGGTGGTGATGCTGGAAACAGCACAGGTAGTGGTACCCCGGGGTCCCCCAGGCTGGCTGGGTGAAGATCCATCACACTTGCTCCCAGAGCATCCTGCCTTGCTGGTTTTATGGAGCAGGGTCTTTCCTGAGATGTGTGCTGGCAGCAGCAGAGGAGGGATGGGGACTCGTCACTCCCTGCTGGCTCTATGGCCCTGTGACCTATTTATCATTAAAATACCAATTCAGACATCCCTTTAATCAAGAGGAGGAGTGAGGAGGGTGAAGCCAACATACACTCTCCACTGACCTCCCCGACATGTTGCAGGGTGAGACCACAGCCATATCTCTAAATAAACCCCATCAGCCCCACAGCACATCCCACCCACAAACCCAGTCCCATCTACCCAGGAGAACATCTCCATCATGTCCATGGAGATCTAGGCTCAAATCCCCTCTTCCACAGGAAAAAATAAAGCACCAGATCCCTTCCTGGGCTTCCAGCACTTTGCTTCAGGCTCTGGCAGTATTTCCAGAAGTCGTTAGGGAACCTGCTCATTAGTTTCTGAGTCAAAAGGCTTTTGAGGCGGCTCTGGAAGAGCAGGGGGTGTGCTGTGTGCTCTCTCCAGGTCCCCTTGCAAATGCACTCAGCTGCTGGGCTTTGATAGGGGCTCCCGTCTAGACGGCACCAAAATCAAAGGCTCGGGGTTGGGAACATAGTGGTTACTCACAGTCCCTGGTCTCACTGTGCCTTGGCTGTCACTGCGTCCCCACGCTCGGCACCAGCTCCAAAGGGATGGTCCTGTCTGCTTAAAACTGCTGGGAAATCAGAGTTACAGAATCACAGAATATCCTGAGTTGGGAAGGACTCACAAGGACCAAAGTCCACCTCCTGGCCCTGCACAGACACCCCAGCAATCCCACCATGTGCCTGAGAGCGTTGTCCAAACATCCTTTGAGCTCTGGCAGGCTTGAGGCTGTGACCACTGCCCTGGGGAGCTTTGTCCTCTACATGGAGAGATGGCAACAAGGCCAGGACTATCATTGTGTCCATTGGGACTTATAAAAAAGAGGGAGAATGACTTTTTACACAGGCAGATAGTGATAGGACATGGCTTTAAAGTAGAAGAAGAGAGATTTAGGATTTTAGGAAGAAATTCTTCCCTGTGAGGGTGTGAGACCCTGGCACAGGTTGCCCAGAGAAGCTGTGGCTGCTCCATCCCTCGAAGTGTCCAAGGCCAGGTTGGATGGGGCTTGGAGCAACCTGGTCTAGTGGAAGGTGTCCCTGCCCATGGCAGGGAATTGGAATAAGTTGATTTTTGAGGTCCCTTCCTGATCTCTGGTAGCCCTGGGGCCGTGACCACTGCCCTGGGGAGACTGTTCTGGCGCCCAACCACCCTCTCGGGGAAGAACCTTTTCCTCATATCCAACCTAAACCTCCATTGCCATGGCTGGAGACTTCAGCAAGTCTCTGGTGGTCTGGACAGATGCAGCCTGCACTGAGGGTAGCTCTGGGAGCTTTCTGCATCCTGCTCTCCAGGGTTATGGGGCTGTGGGCAAGGTCCATCTGTGCCTTGGCTGGCAGTGCTTACCCCAGAGGTGCAGGTGATGAAACACAAAAGGGCATCCCTGAGCTGCCTGACAGCCTGGCCACTCCTGGGTTTTTGCTTTTCTGCAATGTCTTTTGGGACACAATCACCAGGTTTTAATTAACTGTGTTTAAAGTGATGAAAGAAAGAAAGAAAGAAAGAAAGAAAGAAAGAAAGAAAGAAAGAAAGAAAGAAAGAAAC
>JAWWEU010000029.1:2184664-2226178 GCA_035583155.1 Acropternis orthonyx
GCTGTGGCTGCCCCATCCCTGGGAGTGTCCAAGGGCAGGTTGGACGGGGCTTGGAGCAACCTGGGATAGTGGAAGGTGTCCCTGCAGGCTGGGCTGCTCTGGGTAACAGAGCTGGACATGCTGGGAGCCAAAAAAACCCATTCCTGAAACGCCTCTGGCACGGCAAGTGAAGGGACAGCATGAGAGCACTTATAATCTCGTGTCCTGCGAGCACGTCACACTCACCGGTATCTGGAGGGGCCGCAGATTCATAAATCAATACCCTCAATGAAAAAAAGAGTTCCCTGTGGCACAGGGGAGCCAGGATCAGCCCACTCCTGGCAGATAAAGAGGAATTGATCTCCGAGCTAAAAAGCAGTGGTTGCTGAGGTGCGGGCGACCACGGTGTGGCTCAAATGGAGCCCCCCTGATGCCAAACACGCCTGTGGCATCGAGCGGGCCAGTTGCACCAAGCTGAAAACAATTATGAGCTGAATCAGCTGGAAGAGCACATTTAAACTGAGAAATTTGAATCATAATTCCAAGCTGTGAAGAATACTTTACCAGCTACCCGAGGAGACAATCCCTCAATCAGGAGAGCAGAGGCCTGTTAAGAAAAGCGGGCGGAGTGAGACAAAAGTGAAAGCAGCTGTAGAGAATGAAAGCGGCGATACACAGCAATCGGAGGGACGGGAAGCTGATCATTTCCAACCTTACAAAGTGACAAAACAACTGTGGGAGACAATGGGAAGCGGCATTTGGACACCTGCGACATCCCGTGCTTCCAGCAGAAGCAGCAGCAAGGGCCAGGGAGGTTTGGATGGTGGCTCAGGACATGCTGTGTCCTCCCACGGGGCTCTGGCGGGGTGACATGAACATGTGCTTTCTGCTGGTGACGGGGAGAGAGGTGAGGACATGGAGCAGGGAGGTGGGAAGGGCTGGAATTGGAGCTCTGTGTCCTGCCATGCCGCTGCTCCATGGATGAGCAGCGGGGAGGCTTCAGGTGAGCGGAGGCAGGTTGGTGTCACAGTGGTGTTTGAAAAGGTCAGCCTGACATCCATCCTGGGCAGTGCCATGGAAGGGCTTGTACAGGGCTGGATGTCAGAGGTGCCAGAGGAAGGTGGTGTCACCAGTGCCAGTCAACACAGGCTGGTGGGAAATGTGTGGTGTCAGCTTGACAGGATCATTTGGAGGGGTGAGATGGGTTTTGTGGCCAAAGAACAGTGCAGACATTTGGAGTTGCTCCTCCTTGCTTATGAGTCAGAGCCATCATTCACCCTTCCTCCACCCCTCTGTGCCCCCCAGCAGCTGAGACACAAGCCCAGAAGGGGACACAGGGGCTCTCAGGAGAGTTCCCAGGCCATTGCAGCCACCCCAGGGGATGCTGAAACCCCTGATGCACCCGAGCTGACCCTGCCAGGATCCACAGTTCCCACACTGGGATGGCTACTGCAGCCCCAGCCAACTTAGCACGGAGACCCATGGATCAAAACCCTGTGCTGAGGGCTGGAAGGGAGAGAACAGCAATGGATTTGGGTGCAGGATGCCTGGGAAGAGAGGTCAGATGACGGGCTGGAGTAGCAAGGCTGGAATTCTGGGCTCAGTGACTTTGCCAGGCTGCAGCACCCCAGGCTCAGCCCTGCTCCACACACAGCCAGAGGACAGGGAGCCCCAGCACAGCCAGGCCATCCCCCGGTTCAAAGCAGCTCATAAGCTCCCCAGTTAATGCTGAGTTATCACCACCCAGAGCCACAGCACATCCCACCCACACAGCATCGTGGGGCTCCAGCTTATCCCCATCCCTTCCTGCCAGGAGAGCCCATCCCTAAATGCTCTCAGGCTTCCCGCCGCTGTCCTTCTGCCTCCTCCTCCTCCTCCTCTTGAGGCAGCTGGATTCTGTCCTTGCAAATGGTATTAATAAATGCATGGAGGTGCCGCTGGAATTGTTTGCAGCTGGATTGTGGCCCAAGGTCTGCTCTCCCCTTACAGACAAGGGGTTCCTCGCAGACCTGCTGGACAGAGCCGCTCTGGCCTCATTAGCCAGAGGGATGGAGCAGGGAGGGGAGGAGGAGGAGGCCAGGGCAGTGCATGAATCAGAGCGCTGAGGCCTCGAACAAACCTGATTTTATTCTGAGAGAGCTGGAGCTGTGGGGCCGTGGCCTTGGGTGGATATTGAGGATGCAGGCATGGAGCCAGGGAGGGGAGTGAGGATGCAAATTGAACTGGTGTTGACAAGCAAATGGCAGCTCCTCTGGGAATATATTTTGGGATCCTGCACCGTGCCACAGTGGGCACGCTGACAGTGCCCCACGTACATGGCAGGTCCATGACAGGGTGGCACAGGGTCCCCAGGGCACAGCACAGCACCACAGCAGGGTGGCAGAGCATCCCCAAGGCTTGTCACAGCCACATGTTGGAGTGGCACAGGATTCCCAAAGCATGGCACAGCCACACATTGGGGTGGCACAAAGTTCCCAGTACATGGCACAACCACATATTGGGGTGGCAGAGGATTCCCAAGGCATGGCAAAGTCACATGTTGGGGTGGCACAGTGTCCCCAAGGCACGGCACACCCCCACGGTGAGGTGGCACAGGATCACCTGCACATGTGACAGAAAGATGACAGCGACAGCACAGGAGCACTGCGGGCTTTGGCAGGGACTGGAAAATTGATGAGATGCTCTAATCCATAAAGCCTCTGGCAGAGGAGGGATGGCGGAGCCTTTGGCACAGGGAACTGTTGTGGTCCCGCCGGCAGTGCCAGCTCACCACACCCACACAAGGGACACACCAACAGCTCCGTGACGGGCACGGGCATCCCGGCAAAGGCTCCCGGTGCAAACCCAGCCCAACACTCGTGGCCCAGCCCAGCGTCTCGCTGGCACACAGTGAGCAGCACAGGGAAGGGAAGCACATCCCCGTGCTCCCAGCCCTGCTGTGTTTTTCCTCTCTTCCCCTCATTTCTGTTCATAAAGGTCTGCGCTTAAGTAATGAGGCTTTTTTTCCCCCCTCTGCAGGAAGATACACAAGTGTGCCAATGTAAATTGCTCCATTTGGAGGGCTAATTGCACTAAAAGGCAGCCTGATCTGTGGTTTTTCTCTATTTTACATTAGCAGCTGAGCTGTCAGATCTGAAATGGAAACTCATTTTTAAGGCTTTGCATTTACAGTGGCTTCAACAATGAAAAATGTTCCCTGACAGTAATAGAAGGCAAACCTCATTAGAGAAACTTAAACCAAAGCGGCACAGTGCTAAAGCCCTCAGGCTGCTTCCAAGCATCTTAAGAGGGAACAAGAGCATTTTTCACATGACTCTCTCTGCCCATGGAGTGCTCTGGCTCTTCCTGACTGTAGCTGTGCCCGCAGGAGCCGTATTTCTGACATGCACAGTGTTTCAACAGAGATGGCAAATGGCTTTTTCTCAGGGGCACAGGGCACCGAGGCGTTTCAGGGGTGGAGAACCTGGCTTGCTCCAAACAGCTGCTCGGCCCAGTCCTGGGATGGCATTTTTGGGGTGATCAAATCACTCTGTGATGGTGCCAGAAGCACAACCTGGCTCTGTTACTACCCATCATTTCATGCTGGTGGTTTCAGGGGTGCTGACCACCAGCACCCAGAGGAGAGATGGTGGGAAGGGTGGTCAGTCCTCCCCAGATCCATCTCCTCCTCATCATCCCATGGGAGCTTTCCCAGCCACCAGGGCAGCAGTGTTCCATAGGGAACCTGCCTCCCCTCACTGCTCTGACCCACATACTGTGATTTTCCAAGCTTCTACCACCCAGCCCAACAAATCCCCCCTCCCGGCAGACTTTAGCAGCCTGTACACCGCATTCCAGGTAGGAATGGCTGGGCAGGGCGTCTCTGCCAGCTTTGCCAGCACCTATTTGCATCTGCATTAATATCCAGCCAGAGATTTGCATGGTCATGAGCTATTTTTAACCCAGAGCTCAGCTCATTCCGCACAGAGCTCAGCCTGCTCCGGGGTCAGGGATCAGAGCGGTCCGTGTCACGCCGGGGACACGCCGGGTTTAGGCAGGAGGAGGATGATCCTCACAGCCACAAAACTGTCGGGACAGCAGCAGGAGAAATGGGAAATGTGGCAGAGATTCCAAATGGATGCGGACATCCCAAACCACAGCCCACAGCGGGCTCAGTGAGACTCCAAACTCTGCCTCCAGCACCTTCCTGCTGCCTCCTGGTCTGTGCTCCTTCCCCTGCAGGCTCAAGCCTGACTTTGTTGAATATTTTAACTCTGTTTAGCTGCCCCATACTTTCTGGACATCCAGGATGAGGTGCAGCTGGAATGTCAAATTCCTATGGCATGGTGGCACAGGGTCCCCAGGGCATGGCAGAGCCCCATGGTGGGGTGGCACAGGGTCCCCAGAATATGGCACAGCCCCATGACCGGATGGCACAGGGCATCCTGGGCATGACACAGATTCCTTTATCATCCTGGCTCCTGTACATCCCATTCCTAAGGCATCTCATGAGCTTTCCTCCAGCACCAGCAGTGGGTGAGCCAAGGGGCTCCTCAGCACATCCCCTCCACTCACTCACCTGTGCATGGGAGACCATGCTCCTCCTGGAATCCGTTAACTGTGTCTAGAGGTGATACTTGGGGCCAAAGAGAGGAAAATCTGTGCAACCATTTTGCAGTGAGGGCGAAAGCTGGACCCACCACCCGTGGGCTGGCACCACATTTCCAGGGCCAAACACCCCATGATGCTCTCCTGGAGCAATGCCTTCTGCACAGAATATCCTTCCACCAATGATGCTAAGAAATTTTTTTTCCCAGGAGCTGTTTTCCCTTGGAAAAACACATTTTAATTTGCACTGCAAATTTTCTACAACAGTTTCTCTCCGCATGTTCTGGAGATTTTTACTGGAAACAATTTTGACCAGCCAAAATATTTCACTTATTTGGTTTCCAAAAGATCTCCAGCTCTTTCAATTGCTTGATAAAAACCCTGACAAATGTAATCAGTCACAGTCATTCCCTGCAGAAATGTTTTCATTTGACCAAAAAAAAAAAAAAAAAAAAAAGGGAGAAAAGAACAAATATTCACAGCGAAAGACACTTGGCTTCTGAATCACGTTGCCGCTCCAGCCCAGAGGAGACAGTGCTTGGGTAAGGGCATTCCCCTCAGGATATCACATTCCTGAGGGCCATGTGAGGACCTGTCTGAGTGGAACACACCACGTAGCAGCTCCGTGTCCCTGTCCCAAAGGCACCAAGCACCTGGTTGGGGGGCAGCGGCCCCGGAGCAAGCGATGCTGATGGAGGGATAACAACATCCTGGAGGGGGAGCATCCTCCTCCTGGTCCCCTGGTCCTGGTCCTGCTGGGACCTGGCACGGCTGCTGTGTGATTGCTGCACCCAGGGGAAGCTTGGCTTTCTGTCAGGCCTTAAAATAAACTCACTTGGCACCTCGGGGAAAAAGGAGGTGATCTCAGTGACAGCGCTGCCGAAACATCTCTGCCTGCGCCGGTTGCGCGTGGCCTTTGCGAGGTGCCTTCTGCTGGAGATTTCACACCAAATGAAGTGTTTGCTGAGGGCACCTGCAGTGCTTTTACCTCTCTTGTCCCCAGACGTGGCTTCAGCTGAAGTGCAACCACTGAACTGCAGCCTGTGGAAGGTCACCCAGACTGGAGGATCCCGTGGCCATCACCCGGAGGGCCCAGGGTGGGATGTCTCCTTCTTTCCCTCCTGGAAAAGTGATGGGGGATGGAGGCAGAGGTCTGGGAATCACAGCCCCTTCTCTCCTGCTTATCCTGGCCATGGCAGGGTTAAGCACACCCCACTTGTCGTGCAGAGCCACCCCATCTGCTCTCCCAGGATAGTGTGTTCTCTCCTCCACACTGCTGGGAGAGCAGGGAGACGTCTGCCTTCCCTCCCACTCCCTGATTACTCACCGGAGCCGATCTGGACTCCAGATGGGGCGGAACCAATTTTCCTCCCAGGAGGTTTGGGGGAAGGTGGCAGGGGGCCAGGAGCCCACTCCAGCCCTCCACGGGACAGCACACCCTGGGAAGTCCCAGACCAGCTCCCTTGGCTCCATCTGCACCTGCCAGGAGCTGGAATGCTCCCCAGTCCCCAGGGCCTCTGGAGGGCAGTGGCAGAGGGTGGAGGAGAAGCAGTCCTGCTTAGGGAGAGTGGAGTACAAGGCTGTGCAGCCCACTCCTCACCCACACACCTGGGATGCAGCCACTACTAGCCTTTCTGGATTTATTCCCATGGAGCATTTATCCCAGCAGGGATCTCCCCTGGGAGCCCAGCTCTCTCTGCTCTTATGAAAACCACTCAGACTTTGCTTTTGATATATCCCAGACAGGATTCCCATCTCTCAGCATCTCAGGTCCCTTTCCTTTCCATCTTTCTCGCTCATGCACCTGCTGCCATGACCATCCTCTGCTTCCCTGTGTCCATCCCATCAGCTTTCCCTCCTGCCCAGTACTGTGCCCATGGCAAGGAATACTGAGCCAGACCTCCATACCAGAGGAAACCAATGGATCCCCAAAATCCGGGATGCTGCAGGCTTGCTGGTGCAGTGTTGTGGCTGACACCCTGACAGGGAGCTCACGGAATGTGGGATTTAGGCAGGAACAAGGTGAAGCTTCAGCCAAACAGAAGCACCAGGAGCTATAAGGGGGTTGCAGCCACACCAGCCCCAGTATGTGCAAGTCTCAGGCTCTGCCCTGGGAAGGGAGATGATTCCCTCATCCCACAGTAATTGCTGAAATACTGGGACACAGGACATCACCCCCAGTCACCTTCCTCCCCAGGCTCTGGCCTCTACCCTGGGAATGCTGCCATGTCATAGAATCATCAGAGAATCACAGGATGGTTTGGGTTGGAAGAGACCTTAAAAACCATTTCATTCCACTCCCCCACCACAGGCAGAGACACTTTCCACTAGACCTGGTTTCTCCAAGTCCCATCCAACCTGGCCTTGGACACTTCCAGGGATGGGGAAGCCACAGCTTCTCTGGGCAACCTGTGCCATCCTCACAGGGCAGAGTGTCTTCCTAAAATCCAATCTGACTCTCTCATCTTTTACTCTAAAACCATGTCCTATCACTATCTGTCTGTGGAAAAAGTCATTCTCCCTCTTTTTTATAAGCTACAGTGGACATAGTGATGTCCCTGGCCTGGTTGCCATCTCTCCATGCAGGGCACAAATCTTCCCAGGGCAGTGGTCATGGCCCCAGGGATGCCAGAGCTCATGGAGCATTTGGACAACCCTCTCAGGGACAGGGTGGGATTGTTGGGGTGTCTGTGAAGGGCATGAGTTGGACTTGATGACTCCCTTCCAGCTCATGAAATTCTATGATTCTGTGACTCTGTGACCACATGGGCAGTGCTGGGCTGCCCTGTGTATCCAAGGAGGTGAATTCCTGGGCAGGGAGCCCTGAGGGAGGTTCAGGGGAGGAGGAACATCCCCAGCAGCCTCCCTGCCTGCACAGCATCGTGCCGGCGTGTCTGGGGGCCGGCAGCGCCTCGGCTCCCTCCGCAGCACCCAGATGGTCTGTGGGTGGCAATCTCGGCAGGTTGGTGGTGGCAATTTGATGAATGGGCTGTAGAATTTGGTGAGATAATTAAAGAACCTGACTCTCACAATGCACCTGATAACAAATGAGGTGTCTCTCTTCCTTTTCTGTTTTGCACGGTGAATTGTATTCATAAAGATTAATGGATTTACCATTTCTAGCTCAACAATGGGCCCATTCCCAGTGCCCTGAGGAGCATCCCCCTTCTTCCATCCCCAGGGTGCCTCAGCCAGCAGCACAGCCCTGCTTGGCAGGGACACAGTGAGGCTTTGGGGTCTGGCAGCCCTTGACCTCAGCTCTGAGTGGTCCCAGCTTTGGGTTGCAGTGGGGAACAGCCATGGAGAAACTGGAGATAGTGCTGTCCATCCCTCTGGGATCCAGAGAGCTGAAAGGTATTACATTAGCCATGTCCCCAGCCTGGTGGCATCAGGCATACCAGGAAAGCTGTTTGCAGACCCACCCACCTCGCAGACAGTGCCTGGACATACCACAGTCAAAGAGCTGGGATGGATGGACGGACGGATGCATGGATGATGTGAGGAGAACAGGGATGCTCTGAGCCACATGGAGAAGAAGGGAAGAGCCTGGATGGCTCTGGCTGGTGACAACCCAAATCTGTGCCCAGCTGAGGTGTGAGCACTGGTTTAAGCTGCAAAAGCCCCTTTTCTGTGTCCCAAAGGCTGAGGGGACAGTGTGACACCAGCTCCAGCCTCTCCTAGGTGGCTGCTCCAGCCTGTCTCTCCCTGTCTCTGGCACAGGGATGTTGTCTTACCAGGAGACAACATCTTCCTCTGTTCCATCAGCTCCTTTCCATCTGGATCAGACTTTTCCAAGTGAGAAACACCAGCAAAGGAGACACAGCAAGCACAGCACTGGCCAGGGGGCAAGTACAGTGGGATTTCTGGGATAGACAGCCCCACTGTGCTCCTAGAGCTGCTGGGAGGCATGGAATGCTCCAGCAGGATGGTGGCACTGGCTCACCCAGAAGTGATCCTCCCAACACACGTCCAAGCAGCTGGGACTGAACCGAGCCATCGAAGCATCTCCAAAATGTGCTTATATATGATATAGACATTTAAATTAGGTACCTGTGCAAATCAGCAGGTCATTAATCACCCACTCGTTTAATTGGTTTTCCTGCCAAATTGGTTACAGATAAATAATTAAAGCTAAAAAGTGGGTTTGGATGCATTCCTCTGGAAAGTCGGGCTGGCAGCTGGGAAGAAAATCTTTTAACTCCTCGGCTGGCACGGTCCATCTCCAGCAGGCAGGGATTGGGGAAGGGGGATGCACCCAACCGAGGGGCAGCGTGGTGGTCTTGGGGTCTCTGCCCTTGCTGGGCTTGCTGCTGTCCCATGGAGAGGCTTTTCCAGGGAAAAGGTTCCTGCCTGGGGTGCCTCTGGCATGAGGAGCTGCAGGCCAGGCGGGCGTCCTGCTCCTGCACGCCGTGAGTGTGGGTTTTTCAGTGCACTTGGCTGCTAATCATGCATAATAATCGCATTTGCAGAACACAAATGTCACTTGGCTGAGTGCTTTAATTTACTGCCCCGTAAACACACCCTGGGGATGCCTGGGCCCATAAAACATTGACAAGGGCCCTCATTTTCCGGACATTGTCCCCCACAGACCCCTTTGTCAGATGGTGCGTCCACGGGACGCCTGCTCCCAGCTGGCTGAGGGTGGGCACTGCCACTGTGCAGCTCCCGGGGCAATGGGGAAAGAGAGGGATCATCCTTCGTGCCTGTGCTCACCCCGTGCAGCCCTGGGGCTGCTGCACCTCGTCAAGGAGGGAGCAGGAGGGGCAGAGTGGGGTGCACTAAGCCCCAAGGTCTCAGGAGCAGAGGGTGTGCCCCACATCCCTGTCCAGCCCTGCTGAGGGATATTCACCCATCCCATCCTGTCCTGCCCTATTCTGTCCTGCCTCACCCCATCCTACCCCAGCTAACCACATCCCACCCCATCTACCCCACCCCATCCTATCCTGTCCCATCCCATCCCATCCCATCCCATCCCATCCCATCCCATCCCATCCCATCCCATCCCAACGTGGTGAATTCTGTCCTGTCCCATCCCATCCCACTGAATCCTGTTCTGTCCCATGTTATCCCATCCTGTCCCACCCCATCCCATCCCACTGAATCCTGCCCTGTCCTGTGCCATCCCATCACACCCTAGTGAATCCTGTCCTGTCCCATCCCATCCTGTCCCATCCCATTCCATCCCACTTCAACTCACCCCATCCCATCCCACTGAATCCTCTCATGTCCCGTCCCATCCCATCCCATCCCCTCCCATCCCATCCCATCCCATCCCATCCCATCCTTCAGGCCCCAGCCGAGGATCCTCAGGTGGACACTAAACACCTTTCCCCGTGTATGGGACATGTACCACACATCTGGAAACACATCGCATGTGAGGGACACTGTTTCCAGCCATCCCTCAGGCTGCAGCAGCAGAGGGATCTTTGGGGATTTCTCAGGCTTCCTAGAAGGACAGAAAATCCTCTTCCCAGAGCTCTTCCTTTGGGCACAGGAGCAACCTTGGGCTAGGCAGTCGCTTACTGGTTCAGTGCAAATAATATGGGAGGATAAACAGCACCAGAACATCTTGGAGGATCTTATTTTACAAGGATAAACTCCAGAAGGACTCAAGCCCAGCTATCTGGAACTCTTCCCCCTCCTCATTTAAATACAGGCTCCATACAGACTGTTCCCTGGCAGTCCCCAAGCCTGGATCCATGCACCAGGGGCTGCACCTGGGGCTCTTGGGAGTCTGCCTTCCAGCTCTGTTGTGATCCTGTCCCACTCCAAGGCAAGGAGACATGGTCCCCCCCAGACCCCTTATTTACTCTGGCCTTTTGCCAAGCATTGGTCTGCTCCAGCTGCTCATTCCCTCGGCTCCTGCCAGGGAAGAGATGGACAGGGTGGGCTTTGCTTGTGCTGCTCGACCCCAGGCACTTGCCATCCGGGGCTTGTAGCCCAGCTGTCCCCTTCCCCTTGCTCCATCTAGGACAATTCCAGCATCCTTCACTGCTTTCTGATTGTCTCAGCCACTTTCCCTTGTTGTTCTTGTTAAAGGCAGATCTCAATAAGTAGTTCACTAACTCAGGCATTTGAGAATCATCATTAATTTAATATCCTTCCTCATTTATTAATGGGCCTACTTTGTCTTGACTCTCCAGTATTTCCTTTTCCCCTTGATATATTTGTAAAAGCCCTTCCTATTCCCCTTAGCCGCATGGCTACCACTAATGTTTGCTTTTCCTGCTGTCTTTAACATTTCTCTTCAACCTTAAATGACTTGGGCTCCTCTGGCTTCTATCAGCTTCCACGCAGGGCTTTTCTATTCCACAGCAGAGCTGTCCTGCTGTGGGGGCAGCCCCGGGAGGCAGCAGTGCCCTGCCTGCAGCACATCCCGCTGGCAGATCCTGCCTGGATCCGGAGAGAGCCCCAGCACTTGTTCGTGTCCTGATAGAGGGTCCTGATGGAGTCAGCAGGACAGGATATCCTCTCATTGCACTGTGAGAGCTTCCCAGGGAGACCATCTGGACAGGAATAAGGCAACGGATGTCTGAGGGGGGTGTTAAGAGATGCTTCTCGTGGTCATTGCCCACCCCCCACTGGACTCACAGCACTTTGTGATCCCAGCTGAGATTTTGGCAGCATTGCCATGGCTCTGGCTGGCCCTTGCCATGATTCCTGTATCCAGCACTCATCCCTGTGGGCTGTGTTCTCCAGGTCCTGGCCACGCACTAGCCGAGGAGGATGGCAAGGAAGTCCAGTCCCCATCACCCTGCTGCTTCCCCACTCCCGGCTCAGCAGCTGCTGGACATGGGGAAATCCAGGATCCCAGGATGTGGAGGCTCAGGATTCAAGGCTGGGAAGGTCCAGGATCCAGTGATGGGGAGGTTCAGGATCTATCACAGGGGATGTCCAGAATTCAACACTGAGGATATCCAGAATCTATCACAGGGAAGGTACAGGATCCCCCCAATGGGGAGGTCCAAGATCACGCTTTGGGGAGATCCAGAATCCAATAACCGGGGGGGCCAGGATCCAACGCTGGGCAAGAAGGACCTGAAGACTTGACCGTTCAAACTCTGCAGAAGGAAAAGGTGTGGGAGCAAAGGGAGCAGGCAAAGAGTTGCAGGCAGGGCTGCGGAGCAGGTGGGAGCCCAGAGCACATCCTAAGCAGAGGGTCGGCTCTGTGCTGTTGCCAGGGTGATGGGAAGCAGAGGTTTGAGGATGTGTCTGTTTACATAAGAATTGATGATTAATGAACATACAGGCAAGATAATTTACCGAGGGCCTGGAGGCGCCTGCGTTATCTCTCCATCTCAAGGCAGCAGTTTAGCGATGTGGCTGCAGAGCTTTCCTGGTGTGTGTCCTGACAAAGCCAGGTCTGAGACAACACCGCAGGGACCCCAATCCGTGGGAGAAGAGAGCCCCCACCTGATGGACTTGACCGGCCTGGAGCCACACCAAGGTGTCCAGGCAGCAATGGGATGCTGTGAGAAGGAATGCACCCCAAAATCCTTCCAGAGGCTTCCCTGCCTGCCATGAGTGCTGATGCTTCTGCCCAGGTTTTGGGTGTACAGGGGAGTCCAAGCATCTCCCAAGTGCCCTGCATGGGTGTTGAGTGTTTCAGGTGGGAATCCCAGGCAGGCCCTGCTGCCCCCCACTCTTCCAGGGCATCATCGCCCCTGGCCCTGTCATGAGATGGTCCGTGTCCTACCCACCACCCTTCCAGGTCATACTCTCCCTCTGGAACTGCCCAGGGTTTGATCCCACATGCCTGCCATGAGCAAGGTGTGTCACCCTCTGCTCCCTTGGGCTGCCGACTCTGGTGGCCGTAGCAGTGATGTCCCCCAGGTCACACCACCAGACACAGCCCATGGGATCAGGATTTCCACAGAGGTCTGGGTTTTTTGGCACCTCCCAGGTGATTCTTGCACTCCCATCTCAATGACCACATGTGGGGTCACCTTGTGTGGGGTTGCAGATGGCAAGAAAGCCCCCAGGTACCCTCCCTGGGCTCAAGGAAGGGCAAGTGGGCTGACTACAAAGATCCTCATGCCCACAGTAACCTACTCCAAAGTTGCCACACTCCATGTGGGAAAGACTGTGGAACCAGCAGCTTCCAAGGCCATGGAGAAGCTGAGAAATGTCCCCAAAAGTTGTATGCTGGTGAGACAGTGCCACTACTTCGCACAGAGTAGCACATGCTGGTTTGTTCCTCCTCCCCAGGAGCCTTTCACTGACCATGGCAGGCTGTGGGGAGGGAGAAGGTCAGTGGTCCCTGGAATTCTCTGCCTGCCCTGCCCTCCCTGCCTGTAGCTCCAGGCAGGCACTTGACCCCTATTTCCACCACTTCTTCCCCATGGCGACCCTATGGCATGGGCAAAATTTGGAGTACCTACCCCAGGTACATCAGCACAGAGGTGAGTCTGCAGAAACCACTCACTGGTCACCCAACACCCAGGTTGGCCTCAGGGGTTCCTGGTGCCCTGGAATCCTCCCTGGATGGAAGTCGTGAAGTCACAAATGCGGACTCTGTCATGGACCAAACCTGGCAGCACAAAGCTGGTGGCCAAGGGGCAGCTGCCCACATGTGGGTGAAAGGTGAGGATTTGGGACAGGCTTGGGACATGTGCAGGTGGCACAGGAGGGCAACACATCAGGACATCCTGAGTGGTACATTGTAGGCCTTGTCACTTCCCAAATTTCTATGCCAAATCGCATACCCAGCTCATCAAACCCCAGTTTCTCATATTTCAGCCCTCTCAGGCATGAAATATCTCTTGAAACATGAAAAAATACCATGTGTTCCCAAGCAGGAAGCAGGGACTGGAGCAGAGGGTGGACAGGGTACACTGGAGAGTGGAGGGAAGCAGGGACACCACACTGGGAAGGCGGGATGGTGCAGTGGGAAGGGATGCAGGAGGCAGCTGGTGGGTAGTGGGAACCCATTGCCCAGCCCTGGATGCAGCTCTGGGGAGGTTTCCATGGCACTTCCCAGCTGCTGCTCCCTCTGCCTGCTCTGAAGGCTGTGATTAAGTGCAGGCAGACCCACAATTACCAGGGGGGCTGCTGCTGGTGGGCTCTGCAGGGGGTTGGGGCCCTGTCCCTGCACCTGCCGGTGCACAGCGAGCCAAGAGCGATGGGAGATGCTTCTGGGCTGCCCCTGGGCACAGCACAGAGTAGAGTCCCCATGTCCCCTGGCAGGGTAGAGATAAGCATCTCTCCATGGCCCCAGGCAGGTCAGGGATACATGTCCCCATACCGTTAGGTAGGGCAGGAATCAGTGCTCCCATGGCCCCAAAAGGGACAGGGATCAGTATTCCCTCCCCATTGCCATGAGGCAGGGCAGGAATGAGAGCTCCCATGTCCTCAGGCAGGGCAGGGATCAGTGAGGCAGAGAAAGGATCAGTGTCACCACCTCCCAAGGCAGAGTAGGGATCCTGTCCCACATGGCTCAGGCAGTGATCAGTGTCCCCATGGCCCCAGGAAGGACAGGGATCAATGTCCCCATTTCCAATAGGGCATACAGAGATCAGTGCCCCCATGTTCCCAAGAAGGACAAGGATCAACATCCCCATTGCCATGAGGCAGGGCAGAGATCCATGTCCCCATATCCCCAGGCAGGGCAGGGATCAATGTTTCTATATGCCCAGGCAGGGCAGGGATCAATGTCCCCAGGCACCCCAGGCCATGCAGAGACCTGTGACAGAGCCAGGGGGAGCCCATCCCCTCGGGGACCCCTCCTTGCTCCAACCCCACAACCCCCAGTTCCCCCCTGCACCCCCCACGTGCCCCATCCCTGTGGGGTGACACTCCCCCTCCGTGACCCCCAGGCGGATCCAGGTCCCCGCGGGGGGGACACAGTGGGGTGGCCGCCTGCACAACTGGAGCAGAGGAAATGCTGGAACTTTGAACATGTCCGGAAATAATGACTTTAAAAATGTATCATTCTGCAAACTCATTAAGGCGCATCCCCGGCAGCAGGGGAAGGGAATTGCCGGGCCTGGGAGCCGCTTGATCTTTACAAAATGTGCACAGCGAGTGCTTCTGAATATTTAACCCTGATGGCTCCCCGGGGCGCTGGGGATGCTGTGGGGGTCATGGAGGGGATCCTGGAAAGGGGAATGCAAGAACCTTGGCAGCCCAGGAGGCCCTTTCTCTGTGTCCTTCTCCCCAGGTGGGCAGCCAAATACAGGCAGGTGTGCTGGGCTGGCAGGATTGGTGCTGATCCAGAGCCAGGGTGGCTCCCAAGACTGGGGTTTGGGATGGGATATCCCTTCCAGGCCTGTTCAGGTGCTGTTTCAGCAGCACTGGGATGCGAGTGGGCAAAGGACCGCTGCTCCATCTCTGGTTGTCCTGGGAGCCAGGGCTCTGCCAGGTCCACCCAGGGGACAGGAGGGAGTCACTGTGTCCCCGAGGAAACAGAGGCACCCGTGGCACTGCCACCCATCCAGGCAATGCTGCTTTGGGTCATCCTAAACTCCCAGCTCCCAGCCAGCCAGGAGCACAAGGCTGGGGCTCGGTACTGCCTGTGGCTGTCCTTGTCCCACAGTACCCTGTGATGCCACATTCCATGGTACCCCATGGTGCTCCATCCCATGGCAATCCCCAGTGCCCTGCAGTCCCACATGCTGCCCCACACTTCCCCACACCCTGGAGTGCCCTGCAGAGCTGAATCCCACTGCCTGGCATGTGCCAGTGCCCAGTTTCCCAGCAGCAGGGCTCAGCCACCCGCACCCACCCCGGAGGGCTCGTCCCCAGTGTCACACGATCCCATCGTGAAATTAATTCCGGAGAAGGGGCTGTAATTACCTTCCATCTCCCCCTTCATAAATATGTAGAAATAGCAGCAGCAGCGCTGTGCTGAGCCCACCACCACCACTCGGCAGTGACCTTTCCGAAACAATATGTGCTGCGAGGCACCACCGGCGCGCCAGGCAGGCGTTGCCATGGCAAAGCGGGAGCGCAGCAAACACACCGCAATTACGGGGGAGCAGCTCCCCGGCAGCCCCGCGATGTCCGCGGAGCCGGTGCCTGCTGCTCTCCATAGGGACTTTTGTCACCTGGGTGTCACCTGCCTCGTGCTGCCCGCCGGGACCGTCACTCTCGGAGGAGGTGGGTGCCGAGCGTGGTGGTGGCGCTGGATGAAGGACAAGAGCATCCTCGTCCTGCCCGGGTGGGCCACCTGCAGCCCCTCTCCTCCATCGCTCAGCTGCATCCCCAACCTGCCCTGCCCACACTCCCAGCGACTCCAGGAGCTGATCCCCGTCCACAGTTTCAGCTCAGGGCAGTTTTTATTCCTGGTCCCTTCTACCTTCTCTGCTGGGGACACTGGCTTTATCCACACACTGCGGCTCAGCTTCAGATTTGGGAAGCATCCATTCCTCCTTCGCATCCCTCTGTCCCCTATCCCAGGGGAGCATCCTGCTTTTCCAGCCTGCTCAAGTGACAGCACAGAGGTCCACCAGCGCCTGTCCCCTGCCTGCCACCTGCCTGGGTGCAGAGGGTGTTCGAGGCGCGGTGTTGGGTGCGGGGTCCCTGCTCATGGAGCGCGAGCAGGTGGGGCTGCCGGCACAGAACAGCACAAAATCAATCGACCGCACTCGCTCCTGGAGACAGATTTACACAGAGAACAAACCGTCTAAACATGTGCCAGAGCTGATGGGAAAGCTCTTCATGCACAGCCCATGGAGATGCCGGGCCTCCAGAGCCAGCCCAGAGTGCTCGCCCTCCTCCTGCCCCTCCGGCACCCCGCTGATGTGCAGCTGCACCAGCCTGGCTCCCTGCCCCTCATACCCTCCTGCTCCGGCTGGCATCACCCCATGGCACCTCTGCTCCCTTTGGGGACGATCCAGTGGGTGCTGCAGGTCCCACTGCTGAGCAGAAACACGCTGGTCTCCCCCTGCCAGGGCTGAGGGCTAACCGGAGTTGGGCAAGGGGGATTCCAAGGCTTCCCCTCCCCAGCAGTGCTCCTGCAGGGCCAGGATGCTCTGTAACCCTCTGTGCCATGGTTTTCTCCCCAGATCCTACTGCTTCAGCCACAGCGGTGCTCTGGAACCTCAGGCAGAGTTGAGCAGCTGATGGTTTGTGGGAGGGACACCATCCCTGGGGCATCCTTCCCCATGCCCCCCTGCTCCATCCCTGTATGGATGGGGCACCACCAGAATCATCACCATCCCATCCCTGGGAGATGCATCTGGAGCAGGGGCTGTCCAGCTCCAGTACTGGGAGCCACTGCTGCCATGCACTGTGCCCTGACACTGCTCAGCTCCGTGTCCCCAGGACACCAGCCAGAGCCTTGCCTTGAGCAGAACAGCTCCAAGCGAGGCTCCACATCCCTGACCATCACACCCAACACACTCCTGGCAGGATGTGTTCAGGTGCTTTTCAGCCATTCCATAACATCTCCATCCTCTGCCAATTCAGGCTGTCACAGAAGCACCACTGCTCATCTCTAAATAGGTGACAGCCCTGGGCTGGTGCTGCCTGATCCAGGCAGGGCAGTCTGGGAACACTTGCCACCCTCCCAGGGTACAGGGTGTCGGTGTGACCTGGGGTGTCACAGCCTGTGTGGGCACCACTGGGGGTCTGAGGGCTGCACTGCGAGCTCATTCCTGTGTGTGCACATCCCTGGAGGGACAAGTGACACTGGATGTGTGTCACCAGCAGCGTGGCACAGGGAATGCCACCCATGTGTGTCTGTGCTGTGGGATTACTGAGCTCTCCCATTAGCTATTTATTTAACCTTGTTTTGGAGGCGGGTGAATTCCCTTTGCAGTGATGCGAAGCTTTATTGCCGCCAACCCATAAATTAGGAACTTTCGCTCCTCTCCGTTGCCAGAAGATTGCAATTAGCAGCAATCTTGCTCCTGCTTGACCCTGCACAGCATGCCCTTCCCACTTCAGGTGGGCATCAGGGCTGGCAGGAGCCTCCTGCACCCCAGGCAAGCCTTGGAAGGAGGTACTGGGAGAGCCCTCCCATAATCCAGAGGCTTAGGCTGGAGGTGGAGATGGGGAAGAGCCCCTCATTGCAGCATCCCAGAGGGCTGAAAACGCCACGGCCATCCTTGGGGTATGGGATGGGCACATGGCAGCACCGAATGCTTCCTCTGCCCTGCACCAGCACTGCCCCCAGGTACAGCCAAATGTACCCCAAATGATTCAGGGGGTCCCCATTAGTGTTTCCTGAACTGAGAGCAGGTGAAATTCCCTCCAGTGTGAAGACCATCACTGAGACTCCCAGGAGGGAGGAGGCTGGGTCTGATGTTTGTAGGCAGCACCAGGCCCCCCAGAGAAGGGGAGGGTCTCTGTGCCAGCAGAGCCCTTGGCAGGCAGGCAGAGAGCACAGCCCATTTGGCACTTGGATTTGCCAAATGCAGCTTCACAGTGTGTCCAATTTTCCTCCTCACTGAAGAGGGAGATGGCATTCGGCAAAATCACCCCTGTCAGGGAACTGGAGCTAAAGGAAAGCTTGAAGGTGCCTGCACCAAAGCAGAGCCAAAGGCACAAAAGGCTGGAGCATCCTGTCCCCAGGGTGTCAGGGTGTGCTGGGGGCTCTGCTGAGCCACTGGGGATATGAGAGAGGTGAGGCCTTCATGGAGAGCACCCAGGCTCTCCAAAATCTCCCTGTGCCTGGGCGACAGGGAAGGTGAAGGATTTCAGAGATGTGGTTTGGTGTTGGACTTGGCAATGCTGGGTTAATGATTGGACTTGATGTTCTTAGAGGGCTTTTCCAACCTAAACATTTCCATGATATCCCACTGTGAGGACATGGCTCCCAGTCCATCCTGCAGCACTGACCTTGCCTGAGACTGGCCCAGCCACACACGACAGACAGTGCACCTCAGGCACTGTCCCTGTGCTCAGGGGCGGGTGGCACTGCCAGGGACACTCCTGGTAGCTCTGTGGCACCTCAGGGACAAGGACAGCCCGTGCCACATGGCACAGCCAGCACCACATGGCACAGCCAGCAGCAAATGGACCACAGCCAGCAGCAAATGGACCACAGCAGGGGCAGGGAGCGGTGCCATATTCGCTGCCCGGGGCTGTCCCTGTGCTGCCCTCGGAGGGAGCAGGAGGTGGCTGCATTTCCAGCCCAGCAGCTCTCAGCAAGCTCCCATTTCCCGTTGTGTTGGCCTTGCTGCTGGAGCAGGAGCTGGCTGACAGCACAGGGCACAGTTACCCTGTGCAGCTGTGGCTTTCCCAGCTCGCTGTGGAGCCCAGGGCTGATCACTGACTCCATCGATGACAGCAGGAAGGGACTGTGGCATGGCAAGCCATGAGATGCAGCAAGGATGCTTGTCTGTGGATACAGGCACGTCACTCCAAGGATAGAAGACATCCCTGGGTTGCTCTGTGTCATCCTTTTCCCCCTCTGCCAGAAGGCTGAGCAGCGCGGGAGGCCAGGAGCAGTGCCATTGGGCTCGGTGGGATGTAGCATAGCTTATCGCACGGGGGATCGGCACAGGGGGACTGAGCTCAGTGCCCCGAGTCACTGAGCAGAGACGAGCAGGCTGCGGGGGAGCGGGGCTGCGAGCACAGCGCACTTCAAAGGGGAGGGAGGTGTAAATATTTCACCAGACCCCGTGCAGAGCCACGAGGCAGCAGCGATCAGAGCCGGGCACGTCCGCCCGGAGCAGGCAGGGGAGGGGGATCAAAGCGCCCGGCGGGAGCCTGGCCAGGAGATCAGCTGGACAACACGCCAGGCTGCTGCCCCCCAGGGAGGGCTGCGCTGACCTGGGCACAGCCTGTGCTCTCCACCAGCCCATCTGGCCAGGGGCTGGCACTGCCTGCCTGCAGCTGGGGACACCGAAGAGCCGCAGCCTGTGTGCCCAGCCCCGCGGGGAGCTGCTGCCCAGCCGAGTGCCCGCAGGTGGGCATGGGGCTGCCTGCTTGAAGCTGTCCCCTTGCTGTATCCTGTTCCTCCCGGGGATGGCCAGGATAAAGGCTCCCCTTCCAGCTCCCCTCCTGCTCTTTGCACCCGCACAGAGGGGTGGCGGGTCCCAGAGGCACAGACAGAGCCCAGCGGGGTGCTGGGGAGCACAGGACACTGCAGAGCTGGGAGCGGCTGTGCCGAGAGAAGCAGCGCTGCCACCTGCGCCACTGCTCGTGTCCCCAAATTAAATGGAATAATTCATTTGTTTTGGCTTCAAAGAGGGACTCGCTGGAAGTCCTGCGATGCCATGCTGTTTCCTGGCACAGACAGGACTGGCACCAGGAAATGGTCTCTTTGCCTCGGTATCCTAAGGACCGTTCTCAGGAGGGCACTGGTGCTCGGTGGGGATGTGGGGCTGCCCCCCCTGTGCCCCCTCCCCAGGTCAGCCCAGGGCAGAGGGACGGAGGGAAGCACCCTGTGTGCCAACAGCTTGCTCTGCCCATCCTCACGACCATACTGGGCTGGGAGGTGGCACCAGCCCCCCAGCACTTACATTCCAGTATTCCCATTAACAGTACAAAGCTCTTGGGTTCCTCATCTTCTTAGCCAGAAGAAGAGCCAGGGAGGTCCCAGCAGTGCTCCGAGCCATGCTGAGCCCCACTGGCACTGCTGCAGCGTCCCACCAGCACTGGCCACATTCCCAGCAACACACGTGCCCAGTGGCCGTGACACTGGGGACCCAGTGCCAAGGGGGCTGCTGAGTGCCCTTGGTGACACCACACTCACCCCGTTCCACTGCTCCTGGGATTCCTGCGTGGCCTGTGAGGTCTCAGCAGGTGAAGAGGGTGGGTGATATGGGAGGTTGGGTGGCCAGAATGTGCTGAGGACAGGGGCAGGGTGGCACGGGTTGTGTGCGTGCCATGGGGCTGTATGTGCAGCAGGCAGTGCACACATGGGGATCAACCAGCAGCGTGAAGGGACAGCGGTTACCCCTGGGCAGGGAGGGCTGTGCTGGGGGCCCTGCTTTTGGGGCTCCCCTCGTTCCTGAGGGTGGGTTGCAGCAGCCCCTGATAGCCAACTGCAACCCCCCAAGCTACAGCCCCCCCGGGTTTGGGCTCACTTAAAAGCTATCCTTTGAAACATGCTCCAGCTCCAGGGATGCTGCCGAGAGGGTGGGGGCAGAGCTTGACTCTCCACTGAGGCCCCCAGTCCCTCCTGGGGCACCCACCCTCCCCAGCACCCACCCCAGTGGGGAGTCCTGCACCACAGGGACCACAAGAAAGCTGGGTGAGGGAAAACGCTCTTCCATATGCCACGGTCCCAGGGCACCACATTCCCCCAGACCCCGTGGAACTGGGATGAGTGCCTTCCCAAGGCGATGGGTGCACACGGCGGGGGGTCCCCCAGCACCCTGCCCTACAGCACAGGGAGGGGATGCTGCCTCTGGAGAATTATTCCTCCAGCAGGGACCTGAAGCCGGAGGCAGGTTTCTCATCACACGCTGTGCCGAGCGATGGGGTCCCGCACCCTTCCCCCTCACCCCGAACAGGTTTCGCTCGCCGGCACAGCTGCCGCGTCCAGATGTTGCCGGAATTGAGGAAGGCAGGCTGCTCAGCCCACAGCTGCTCCCTGCTTCGCTTGCAATTGCTTTGGAAATATTGTGTGTGCTCAGCTCTTTAGAGCTAATCTCCATCCTGCAGCCGAGGCTGGGGAGCTGCCCACGCCAGCGCGGCTGCTGGGGGAGCTGGAAGAGCTGGGGGAGCTGGGGAAGGGGACGGGGTCCCACGGGCAGCCCCCTGCGTGGGGCAGAGCCGGGGCGGGTACGATGCCATGGTGGGGGGTGGGCTGGGTACCACCCCGGCGATTCCTCCCTGCTTGATTGGGGCCATTAATCCTGCGCTCTCCGCCAACCTGACAGAGTCTGTAAGTGTCAGCGTGTGAGCGATCCGCTCGCTCGGCACCATCCATCAGGCCCCTGGCAAACGCCGTGCGACACCCCCTCCCTGATTTATCTGAGGCCAATGGAGTCATGAAAAACAGCTGGTAAATCCTTCCCCATCAGCCGGCTGATTATTAATGCAGCCAAGTGTGGAGGCAGCCAGCGATTCGGAGAGACGGTGCCGCTGAAAGGCAGCATATGGCCCGGGCCGGCTGCCCCCGGGGCCGGCCCCCCCCGGAGGATGCTGCCCGATCCCTGCCACAACGGGAGCAGAGCCCTGCCGGGCCCTGTGCACCGGGCAGCGATGCGGTGGCTGCAGAGGGGACCCGGGCCCCTGCCTGCACCTGCTCAGGTGTGCAGGGCACCCTCTGCCCCAGCATGCTCAGATTGGGGGGCTCAGAACTCCTGAATGCCCAGGCTGGGGTGGGGTTCAGAACACCTGCAATGAAAAGGCTGGGATGCCCGGGGGGGGGGGTGATGAGAACCCCCAGAATGTCCAGGCTGGGGGCGATCAAAACCCCTGGGATGCCCAGGCTTAGGGGACTCAGCATCCCCAGGATGCCCAGGCTTGGGGGAATCAGAACTCCCAGATACTCAGACCTCAGGGCTCAGAACCCCTGGGATGCCCAAGCTGTGTGGACTTAGAACCTCCCCAAGATGCCCAGTCTGGAGGAGGTCAGTACCCCCAGGGTGCCCAGGCTGGGGGACCCAGCACCCCTGTGAAGAGGAAGTCATGCCACTCCTGCTGCCCCATGGATAGGGAAAGCTGGCACAGAGGGACACCAGGACTCTTCCAGAGTGAGACCAGGCTCTCATGCTGCGGCTTTGATGCAGGGGCAGGGGTTTGCCCAAAGGAAGGAGGGAGAAGCCAGCACCAGCACTGTGGGCAGTCGTGGAGCAGCGCCGGGTGCTGAGCAAAGATGCAGAGCCCCAGACTCGCCCTGGTGACTCTGGGGACATGCACAGCCCCCGTGCACAGGTGCAGGATGCCCCAGTCCCTGCCAGCCCCTGCAGCCCATTGCATCCCCTCATAAAGGCAGCACAGGCTGGGGCTACAGTGGTACCCCGAGGTGCAACACCCTCACACCACAGCCTGCACCCCTCACGGGCCAGATCCCCCTGCACACCCCACCCTGCCCTGAAAAAAAGCATCTCCTATGGTCAGACAAGCCACTAACCAACTGTCCCAGCCCCCCTGTCACACCCCACACCAGTGCCTGGCACCCTCCTCGTGCCCTGCCAGGCTGCTGTGCCCTCTGCATTGACGTAATGGCTCAGGGAAAAAAAATAGTCTAAATTGTGTGAGTGGGCTGGAAGGAAGCTCGAAGCAGCATTTTTGTGGTTGTGTGCCGAGCAGGTGCAGCTGACAATTAGCTATCTCTTCCCAGCCTCTTCATTTAGTTCCTCAAGGTTATTTTGAAAATTGAATATTCAATTAATGAAAGAGTGGCTTTGCAGAGCTCTTGGTGCTCCCTTCTCTGGGGTGGAGGCGCCCTCGGGGACAGCTCAGGAGGGGAGGAAGGGGGAAGAAGCTCATCCTCCTCCTCCTCCTCCTCATGGCCTCCACCCTTAGCCCCCCTCCACAGCCACATTTGGAGCTCTCCAAGCCCCAGATTTGCACAGAGATGATGAAGCTGCAGAAGTTGCCGTGGTGGAAAGTGGGTGACGTTGAGTCACGTTCGAACGTCGTGCTCCCTTCACTGGTGTCCTCCCCTTCCAAACTCAGCCAGGCCCCCCACCAGCATCACCCCAGCCCACCCGGCTCCCCTGGAGCCGTGGGGCTGCGTGGGAGGGAAGGGGGGCAGCTCCTCCCCTCCCTCCAGCTCATCCTCTCTCCCACCCTCCCCTGTCTGCTTTATTTTCTTTTCTGCCACTTAAATATCATGCGACGATGAGCCTGGATTGCTTGGAAACGCTGCTGCTGCTCTGCTGGGTCCTTGCCGTGCCCAGAGCACTCTCCTGCACCAGCAAACACCTTCCTGGCCAAAATCTTCATGTGGGAACAGCAGCAGCACCCTCACCACACATGGATGGAGCAGAAGGTCCCTTTCCTGCAGGTCCCCTCCTCCTGCGCCCATTGCAGGATCAGTGCATATTCCACTCCAATATAAAGCCTGGAATGAGACCCTGTGCCCCACTGGGCTGTGCAGCTCAGAGTCACCAAAGATCCTGCACCCTTGCTCTTTGTTGTGGATGTGTCACCACCGTGTCACTGTGCTGGGCTTTCACTTCAGGCACCAGGCTGGGGACAGGCATTCATGGCTGAGGGTGGCTCAAAGGCTTTCCTCCCATTGTAGAATCTGTGTCCTGATCCCACATCAATCCCAGATTCCTTTATTTTAAATAGAGCCAGGCACTGTTAGCAAGTCACCAGTCCCCACTCTTGGTCCTCTGCCTTTCCAGGCTCAGGAAATCACCTCAAAAGCCCCACTGGAGAGGGAACAGCGAGCTCTCCCCCAGCTCAGGGTGGGCAGGGAGGGGAAACAATTCATGGAGAGGAGCTGCAGCCCAGAGGCAGGAACAGGCAGCATTCCCATGGGAAGTGGCCACAGCAGATTGCCAAGGTGGCCAGAGCAGGTGGCAGCAGCATGGGGAAACCTCTCCATGTGATGGACGAGTGCTGGCTCAGACCTCTGCTTCCTCAGCTCTTCGTGGAGAAGGGATGATGGGAGAGGGTTGAGAGATTTATAAGGGAATATCGGTCGGTGTGTGCAGGCAGGGCCCCGGAGCTGCTGCGTGGGCCCTTTGTGAGGAGGGAGGTGCTCAGCAAGGGCAGCTGCCCCAGGCCCTCTTTGCTGACCTGAAAGTGCCTTCTAGCCAAGTCCCTGTATGTGTGTGTGACACCTGCTGTATCCCACAGCATGGTTGGTGATGCACAGCCCCTGCTCTCCACTCATCCCAGCTGGGAGTGCTCACCGGGGAAGGAAGATTCCATTTGGGACAGCGCTGCCAGCTTTGTCCTTTGCCTTTTTCCACCCGAAATCATCCAGGATTATTTATCCAGGAAATTATAGTTTTGCTTACCAAGGGGTGTATTGCCCAGATTAAAGAAGACATGGGCTATGGGGATGGTACAGGCTGTGCTGGGTCAACCTCCCAGCTCAGGGTTCATCCTGGAGCTCCTCTCCCCCCATCATTTCCCTTTCCCAAAGCCTCGCTTACATCTTCCTTATTATCCTCCTCCCTGCACTATCTGGGTCACCCTCCCCTGCCATTACCCCAGATAATTGTGAGCTGAGTGCAGGCCACGGGCAGCAATCTGGCAGGCAGCACCTGGGAAACCACTGCCTCCATGGGCATCTCCCTGCTTTCCTCACCCCCTCCTTCTCCTCAGGTCTCTCAACCCAGCCTGGTTTCTCAGCTCTAGAGAAAGGCAGGGAGCTGGCGGGGCTGCAGGCAGGGGAAGCCTGAGTCACTCAGCAAAATCACCCCAAAAGGGGATGGGGTCAGAAGGCTCACACTGCCCTGTGGAGTGAGGGGTGTTTGCTGAGGAAAATCACTGGAAGATGCTTTGGGGAACAGCAAAGCTCCTATTTCCAAAGGAGAAATAGCTGTGCCCAAATGCAGGAGGGCTCCCAGCCTGGTGCTGCCTGTGTAGGTCTCCCGGGGTGCTGCTCACACAGGCACAAACAGATTCAAGCCTCACCCAGAAAAAAAAATAAAAAATAAATGGCACCATCTGGCACTTGATGAGTTCTGCCCCCTCCCACCGGTGGGAGAGGGTAATCCAGGATGGGATCCAGGCCATGGTGCTGGAATGGGCCACCAGCCCTCTGCACAGCATGGCTGGGCATCCCCCTGCCCACAGACTGCCTGGGGAGGGGAGGGGAGGGGAGGGGGAGACCCCCAATTCTGACCAAGCCAGGTCTGGGGTTCGGGGTGGTCCCTGCACATCCTGAGTGGCAGAGCTGGATGCAGCTCCTCCCCACAGGGACAAGGCTAAGCTTTTTTTTGTACATAATTATATCTCCAAAAGTGGCCCAGCCTCCTCCCAGAGCTGCTTTTAGCTCTGCTAAACCCACGTGCACATTCAAGCTGTCTGAGACCCCATCCTGCTCCCCATTCTGCTCCCCATTCCTGCCTGGCTAGGATGCCCCAAATCCTGGGCAAAGCAGATGAAATAACCTGCATCCCAGCCTCCCTGAGCAGGGGATGGGGAAAGATGCTGGAACTTTGATCCCTCCTCTAAAGATTTAGTAGAAAAGGAGTTAAATGAAGGATTAGAGGAAAAGTACCGAGCCCCAGCTGGACCCCAAAGTCTAGGGGATGATGGATGCTGTGGGCTGGGGCTCCCGTTGCCCCCCTGGCTGTGCTGTGCTCCACCTGCCTGCTCTGCCCGGGAGCTGCCTGTATTTCCCTGCCTGCACTTCCCTGCCTGCATTTCTCCTACCTGCATCTCCCTACCTGTATTTTCCCTGTCTGCATTTTCTACCCTGCATTTTCCCTGCTTGAATTTATCTGCTTTTATTTTCCCTGCCTGCATTTCCCTGCTTGCGTTTCCCCTGCCTGTGTTTCCCTCCCTGCAGTTCCCCTGCCTGTTTTTCCCCGGCAGCCGCGGGGAGGAGGTGCGGGCTCCCCTCGATGGCATCAGGGTGGCTGCGGTTCCAGCCTCCGCAGGAATACAAACCCATCAATTAGGAAATAACTGCCTCGCCTGTCCTTGTTAATCCCCTCCTCTTCGGGCTGTTATTTATTATTTACAGTGAAGGTGCCCCGGGATGCGCTGTCGGAGGGACGCCTGACAGGCTCAATCTGTACCGTGCAATTACATCCTCCTCCTCCTCCTCGCCAGCTGGGGAAGCCCTTTCTCCACTCCCACCATCCCGGCTCTTTTCCATATCCCCCACAGGACCAGATCCAAGCACACCAGACCCCCCCGCCCCTGCCCTACCACTGACCCCCACGGAAGCCCTGGGACACCCCCTTGACGCCATCCTGAGGGTGTCCCACAGGTACAGCAGACCTGGGGAGACACCAGTCCCTTGAGTGCTGGGCATGTGCAGCTCACCCCCCCTCCTCCCTTTGCCCCCCATCCCGGGCATGGCGCTTTGCCACGGGCACAGCAGCATGCCGGAGGATGCTGCCCCTCTGATCGCCCCTCTCCTGCCTGCCGACGAGCGCGGGCGGGAGCAAGCCTGGAGCGGGGGTCCGGGCGAGCTGCTGCAGAGGCATTAGCTGAGCCGGGATTAACATTCACCAGCGAAAAAATAACTCCATCCAAGCTGCGTCTGTTCCGGGGGCCTCGTGTGCGGCACGAATGGAAGCGCAGGATCCCCTGGGAGCCCCGGGATGCGTGCGCTGCAGCCGCGTCAGCTCTTTGCAAGGGCTGCTAATGCCTGGGCTAACAAGCTCCCAACTGAATGTGTCCTACACACACCTGAGGATGGAGCCGGCTGCCTCCGCCTCCTCCCTGCCCTTCTCCCAGCTGCTCTCCTCATCCGTTCTGGCAGCGCCGTCACCTCAGCCAGACACCCCTTTTGAGGAGCAGTGCTGGGGTATGGGGTCTTTGTGGGCATCACTCAGAGGCATGTGGGCAGTGCAGGAGCTCAGAGGCTGGGCAGCATCCCTGGGCACTGCACTGGCACTCAGGGGGGTGTGGTGACCTGCTTTGTAGTCACGAGGTTTGCAGGTTGGTATCTTACAGGGTCGTGTGGGGTTTGGGGCTGCAGAGCCCTTACAGACGCTCCGAGTACCCCAAGGAGCCCCAGTGGGGCTTTGGGGTTCGTTGCTGAGCTGTGGGATGAACTCCCATGTGTGAGCTCCCCCAGTGTGTGCCCTCCATGCCGGGATGCCAGGACAGTGTAGATGGCACATGCAGAGATGCCCACTTGTACCTGCAAGCAGGTGAGTTTCCCCACAGCACAGAGGGTCCAGCCCATCCCTGTGCCATGCACAGGTGCTGTGTAGGATCAGCTGGATGCTCTGCACGTCCATCTGTGCAGGTGCGTCTTCCCAGCACATACATGTGTGCAGGTGACTTTCCTTTGGGAGTCACCCTTGGGAGCTGCTGACATCCCACAGCCTGGCAAATCCTGGGGGGCACCAGTAGTCCTGATGATCAGAGGGGTTGTGGGGTGTCGGCTGGGGATGTGTAGAGGGGTCTGGCACCTTATTTACCTGCTGGAGCTGTTTAGCTCCTGCTCACCAGCCTTTTTGCATTCCCAGCATGAGCTATTGGTGGGTTGTGCCTCCAGGAAAACACGGTGCCCTGGAGCACACAGGTCATCTGCGTGGGCAAAGGTTGCAGCTCCAGCTGCAGTGGGCAGTGTAATAACAGCCTGAGGATAAGAGGGATAAAGATAGCCCCCAGTGCTGCTTCCCACTCTCCCGTCTGTGGGGAAGCGGCGCCTCGCCACTCCAGCCCAGGTGGTTATTTTTAGGCTGCCACCTTCTTGCTTCTCTTGTGGGTGGCTTTCATAAATAGCCATGGCTTCAGAGCAGCTCCAGTGCCAGGCAGGAGCTCGATGTCCCTGTGCCTGGCACAGCTGGAAAAGAGCCTGCTCACCCCACTTGCTCACTTGCCATCAGCCTCCTCTCTTCCTCAGGGCATGGGCAGCAGGGACAGAGACTGATCCCAGTGCCCACCCCTCCCTGCCAGCCCCTGGGGCTCCCCCCAGCCTGTGCTCACCTGGGTCCTCCAGACATCATCCTCCTGCCTGGGGCATCCCATCTGCTGGCTCCTGCCCCAATACCTTCCCCAGTCCTGATCCTCATCCTTTGGGCTCCCCAAACACCATCCGTGTGCTCCAGCTCCTCAAAGGGTGCAGCCTTTGCTCTCCTGCAGCTCTGCCTCATCCCCATGGCCTGCAGCATCCTTAGGACCCCCTGATCTTCCTCATCCTCTTCTTTGCCCCTGTGTTTTAGCAGCCAGACCTGCCCAAGTTCCCCTTCCTTGCCTGGCAGGGCTTTTCCCGGTGCCGGCTCTCCGTGACCGTGAGCGCTGCAGAGTGGCGGCCGCAGTGCCGTAATTAGCCAGGTACAGCAGGAACACACTTGCAGCCTGACAGCTCTTCTGGAGTCGAATGGGAGCCAATTAATCTAATTAAAGCAGCCGCTGGCTCGTTATCCCTGCACAGTTCACAGGGCTCCACAGCGCCCTGTCCTCACCGTGCCCCTGCCCATGGGCTGCTTGGGTGGGTGGACACGGGTGGGCACGGACAGGCAGGACTCACTCCACCCATGGGTTCCAGGTACCCAGGGCACTGCCCTGGGGGGAATAAGGGGGCTCCAAAGGGTGGGTGGGGTGACTCTGCTCTGTTCACCGGACACCTGGAGGTGCTGGCACGTGGTTGGGGGATGGTGGTACCCATGGGAGTGCGATACAGGGTGATGCCCCCCGAGGATGCCACGGCCATGGGGTTTGTATGCCGTGGGGCTGCAGTGCCAGCCATGCCAGCAGCCCCGGGGCCTGGCACCACGCCACGTCCCGGGCGAGGATGAGCAGGTCCTGCCAGGCGGCACGGCAGCATCCTGCAAGCTAATTACGAGGCAGGCCGAGGAGGAGGTCTGTCTGCACAGGTGTCTGTCAGCAGGGCGCTGGCACTCACGCCGCCTAATTAGACACCCTGCCAACCCTTAATGAGAACAAATGAGAGGCCAGCCAGTGCGGGGCTGGGCCACAGCATCCGGACCCTGCCCCACGCGCGGGCTCTGGCCCAGTGCCCTCAGACGTCTGGTGGCCGCTGCCAGAGGGGCATGTGGGGGTGGCTTCAACAGCTCAACCCCAGGGCAGAGTTTACCCAAACCCACCATGACTCCCAACAGCATCTGGGTTCCAGCAGCGGACTGGATACCACTCCACAAACACCCTTCTGGCAAACCCATTCCCTTCCCCTTGCCCCTTCGCCAAGTCCTTTTGGGAGCTGGGTGTTGGTGCTCCATCTAAAGCAAGGTCCTGCCCTGCCCTGCCATCCCCCCCACAACCCATCCCATTGCAGACAGGATCATGATTCCAAGTGAACCTCTTGATCCTCCAGTTACCCTCTCACCAGCTCAACAGCTGCCCGTTCCCCATGGGGCATCCTATGGCATGTGGATTACCATGCCCTTGCATTGGCGGCACCAGCTGCACCACAGGACCCAAAAGCACTTGTTCTCCTCAGAATTCCCACATGGCTTTTCCTTGCCTCCCTGTAATCCAAAGTCAAACACAGCAGGGCCGCTGGATGAGCAGGCAGCACTTGGTAGCAGCACATCCCTGAGCCCCTGTGCACAGGCAGGCTCCTTGTTGGAGCAGGTCAGTAGGACAACTTAGGAGCATCAGATGTGCTCTGAAGTCCTCCATGAGGCCTGAGGAGGGGCTGCAGGAGAAGACCACAGGGCACATGTGCTTCCAGAGGTGGATGTTTAAGCCCCCAGTCAAGCTTAGAGGCTGCAACAAGGTGAGCAAGCTGGAAACACGGTGCAGGATGAGGATGGGACTGCTGGGGGAAAGCACCAGAGCCATCCCAGCCCTGGTTATGGACTCTGTCTGCAAGTCAGTTCCTAGAAGTGTCCAAGGCCAGGTTGGATGGTGCTTGGAACAACCTGGTCTAGGGGAAGGTGTCCCTGGCCATGGAGGTGGGTGTGGAATGAGATGAGCTTTGAGGTCCCTTCTCACCTGTGATTCCAGCGTTTTTTGACTTGCACCCCAGTGGGCACTGGGACAGTGTGGCCAGTGCGTGCCCAGGCTGGGAAGTAAGAAGGGAGCCCAGGAGGGACGGGGAGCCCCACACAGCACGTTGGCTCTATAAACACACCCACTTGCTGGGATGCACACACCAAGATGTTGGGGGGAGTGGCTGCGTGCAACTCTGACAGGTAGTGGGGAGAAATGGGATGAGTCTGAGCACAGGCAGATGCTGTGCAGGTATTTGGAAAAGTCACCTGCCAAGGGAGCGATGAGGAGGAGGAAGGCAGCTCCCTGGGGAGCCAGGGAGGGCTGTTGGCTTTGTGGAGCATGGGCAGAGTTGTGGTGGCCCTGGAACCCCCTGAGAGAAGGGTGTCTGAGGCAACACACCTGTCTGGAGGGGAAAATGTGGCATTAGGGGACATGCATGACCCACTGAGTACACACACACACGTGCTCTCCACCCGCCATGTGAGTGCCTGCACACATCTCCATCCCCCTGTGCCAATCCCCTGCACCCCTGTGTTCACCCCATGCCCCTTTGTGTCCCACCACCTGTATTCCACTGTGCCTCCATCTCTCGTGCCACCTCTCAGCCCTTGTGCACCTCTGTGTGAGCACCCCTCCCTCCTCCCTGTGTGCATCTGCATGGAAAATCACCGCTATGGAAAATCACCCCCACAGAAAATCACCCCCACAGAAAATCACCCCCAACAGCACCCTATGCTGGCAGCCCTGGGGTCCCTGGGGTCCTGCCTCATCAGGGTTGGGCACGGCCCGTGGATCTGTGCCACCACAGCTCTGCCAGCCCAGCTCACCCCTGCACAGCACACCGTGGCTCAGAGAGGTTTAAGGGAAAGGCAGGGACGTGCCATTTGGGAAGGCAAGGCCAGGCCCATCGCGCCAGGCAGCGGGTGGTGGGATTTGCTGGAGTGCCGGGCAATTTCCCTGCGGCTCAGCTCTGGCCTCTCATTTTCACGGCAGGGGGATGAGTGGTTGATGGGCAGGTTGGTATTGCTGGCTCAGCCCCCCTCTGCTTCACCAGCAATGCTCACTGGCCTCCCAGCTCTCCCAGCTCACCCTCAGGGGGAGGTGGACATGGAGCAGTGGGCTTTGCTGTGGATTTACAAGGCTTTGGGGTAGGCACAGGCCACCAGTGGTCCCAGCTGCTTCCAGACAAAGCCCCACTGCTCCCACAGCCCTGCCTGGCCGTGCTATGGCTGTGCTGGGCATCCCGTGGTACGGGCTGCACTAGGAAGGGGTGGAGGCTGGAGGCAGCCAGGTGGGTCCCCCCACCAGCTGGACACCGGCCAGGAAAGCTGGCGCTGCCACAGGGCAGAGGCGTGGGGTAGGCAGGGGTCCTGCAGCCCCAGCACCCTGTCAGCCCTTTTCCAGGGATGCTGGGTCCTGGCCTGCAGGGATGATGGAGCAGATGATGCTCCTGGTCTGAGGCGAAAGGCAGAGAAGAGTTGCCATGGAGACCAACTATGTCATTTTAAGGAGGCACGGAGACATTCGCACCCACCCCTCCGGGATGAACCCCTGCAGCGGGAGGCCACGGCAGCAGGGTGGGGGTGACCAGCACCTCCTCAAGCCCCAGGTGGGTCGGCTGGTCCCCAGTGGTGCCACCTCACGTGGCACCCAGCAGCAAGGCTGCAGGCAGGGCTGCCTGCCCAGGGCGTGCCCCGGGGCCAGCCTCCCTCAGGGACAGCTGGGAGCAACTGGTGGCACTGGGGCAGAGTGGTGCTGCTGCCAGCCCGGCCTGAGCTGATGCCGGGGAACAGCCTGCAAGGAGCAGAAGTCAATACGTGCCCCCCTCCAGTTTTTCCTGGATGGCTACTTACGCTGGAGAGGGGCTGCAAGTGCTGACCAGGGAGCTGGGGTGAGGTTCAAGGTGAAGGCAGTAATATCCTGGATTTTTTGATAATTTAAATTTTAATTAAAATGAAGCTTTATGTATTAGCAGCCCCCTCCTTTTCTTGTGACCAGCAGGAGCAGGAGTGCTCCCGGTTCAGCCTCCCGGTGCCTGTGGGTAGCTGTGAAGCCTCTGCCGGAGTCCTCTCCACATTCTCATAGCCCTACTGGAGGGAGGAATTATCCAGCGTGGGGTTAGATGTAGCAGCATGTCCAACGGGATAAACCAGTCTCAAATAGAGAGGCAAAGAGGGGATGCAGGATGGCCCTCTAAACACACTCTCCTTGCCCAGGAGGGGGCTTGGGTTTGCTCTGGTCCCACTGAGCAGCTCCAGGGCCAGGGCTCACTGCTCCTGCCGTGTTTGCTGTCCCTCCCCGTGGCCAGCCATGCCCATGTCCTTTGGGGGGTCTCCCCCACCCCGAGGCTGAGCAGCTCCGTGATGCTTCCAGCTCTCCCCGGGGCTGTCGTGCTGCTCAGTACTGTCACAATTCCGATGGGGCTGGAAGGAAACCGGCGGAGCTGCACCGGTAAGTGGATGCCTGGGAGGATTCCGGGTCCAAGGGTCACCCCGAGGGCCAGGGAGCTTTAGCCATGGTGGGGACACTGCATGGGAGGCAGCCAAGCCTAGAAGCTGCAAACAGATATGATGCCTTGGTGGGCTGCAGGGAGGGCAGGCGGCTGGCACGGCTCAGAGGGAGGTGCTGGCACTGTCACGGTGCCAGGGCCATGCAGACAGGGACTGGGGACATGCTGCCATGGATGCTGGCCCAGAGCAAGGGGACATGGACCTTGAGCTGTGAGTTGTACATGGTGTGAGGTGTGTGCGCGCAGTGCAGGGAGGTGTGAGCCATGCGGTGCTTTACACCACGCCGGGTATGTGGTTGCCTGAACCCAGCAAGAGAAGCACAGACAGCAGTGGAAAGGGATGGCACAGAGCAGGATTCCAGCATGGGCCGCCCGGGGATCACTGGCTGGATCCAAACGGGCTCCCAAAACCTCCGTGAGCTCTTCCCACCCCGGCAGTGGCAGCACCCAGCTGCCAGAGCCTGGCATGCGTCTGCAGCCGCCCGGCCGGGTGGGAGCATCTCCTCCTGCCATGCCTGCCAAGACTCCCACTCCCAAGACTGTACGACAGGAGAAAAGGGAACAGAAATTCACGTTTTCACATTTAGCTTCCTTTGTACTCAGCTAATTAGCGCCTGAGTCTGGTGATGTCATTAAAGCAGCGCTAAGTCTTTATTGGGGTAATTTAATTTTCCCTTTCATATCAGGATGATTTCCTTTGTTGGGGTAGGTGCTGGGGAGGGGGAAGGGCCCAAGCAGACAATTGCTATTGTCAGGATAAATAATTCCCTAGTGGATTGACAAGGGGGGAGGTGGGCTGGGGGCTGGGAGCTGTCACTCACACGGGTGGCAGCAGGAGCTGGCCAGACCCCAGGAATTGGGTGCCTTGGGTGCCTCTCCCTGTGCCTAGTGGACTCTCCAGCCAGCAAGGCACCTGCCTTGGCTTCTTTCCAACCACAGAAACTGAGGCTGCCTTGACATTCAGGAGGTGGGTGGGTAAAGCTGGGGGTCTCCCATATAGATCCTGCCCTTGTCCTGCCCCAACATCATCCCTGGTGCTGGTGCCAGGAGGGAGGTGGATTGCACTGGGATAAACGGGCACTCCTGAGCCCCCAGAGCTCTGGAGGACCACTGAACATGCAGGGGAATAGGGAGCTGCCAGGGCTGGCACAGACCAGGAGGATCCCTCACAGGGGTCTCCCACTTACAAGGAGTCCCAAGTATCATCCCTGCCCTGGGAATGGTTGGCATTGGGCCAGGCAGATATCCCTCCCTCCAAGCTCCTCTCCTGCTCTGAATGCAACAAGAACTCTCTGCCACATCAAATTGGGCACAAGGAGGGGCCTGGGGCAGCCCCAGGGTGTGAGGCAGCGAGTGAGATCCAGTGTGTGTGGTCACAGAGGGGCAGGAGCTGCTCGGCTTTGCACCTCCCGGGGACACTCTGAAACAAGTTTCCAGCCCCTGTCCCAACCCTGCCTTCCCCTCCCCAATGCCTCCCCTCAGCCCCTTGGTTCACGCTGCTTCAAGAGGGGTCCCAAACAAGGTTGAGAGGTGAAGAAGCCATCCCATGGGGTCAGAGCCCTGAGGTCTGGCTCTCTTGGTCCCCACACTGCATCACTGCAGCAGGTCCCCATGTCATCCCTGCCCCACCAGCCCTCCTGAGTACGGGACAAAAAGGTGGCCCAGGAAGCAGCTGGGAGATGAGAGCAGTTGTCATGTGCCACTGCTCAAATCCCGGTGTCCTGGAAGCTCAAGCATGGTCCATGGGGTCCATGGTAAGACTCTGAAGGGGAGGTGTGTGGGACAGGCTCATTCTGGGGCAGAGCTGGTGGCAGAGGGTGTCCTGGTCCAGCAGAGCATCACCAGGATGGGAGGAGTGACAGGTGTGATCCCAAAAGCTCTAAGTCATCAGGTTTAAGTCTACGGACATCTCCAGAGGTCCTTCACCGAAAATGGGAAGGGAGAAGAGAGCAACTGGAGGAGCCATTTTTCACCCCCTTCTGCTTCCATCTCCAGAAGGAACCGGCTCTTTACAGCCCTTCTGGAGCCCACCCTGAAACTCCCACGTTGCCTGAAGCCCCCCCTAAGCGCTGCCGCCGGCTTGGGTGTGGACCAGGAGCAGGGGGAGCGGGGCTGCAGAGGGGAACGTCACACCCGAAACACAAACACGGCTTGTTGGTAATTAGCGAAGGTTTCAAGAGGAATGATGAGACGCCAGTGACAGGCGGGCGGGTTTCTATTAAAAGCTGCCACGTGTGATCCTTCTCCAAGCCTGCCGGCCCCTCCTTACCTGGCGCTGGGGAAATGAGATGCAAACCTGACATTAATGCATCGCTCAGGGTGAGCTTTAATTGCAGCCGGAGTGGCGGAGCCGGGGTGCGGCGGCGGGGTGATGGGCACCCTCGACTCCCGCTGCCTCCACCACCAGGAGGGGACGTTCCCGGTGCCTTTGGGTGCTCTCCCCCCGCCACCCCCTCCCCGACCTTCCCGCAGAGGGCGGGAGTCACGAGGAGCTCAGAAGTGAGCACTCAGCACCCCGCGTGTCTCCACAAGCAGCAGAGGCACTTGCTTAAATGTTAAGGGCTTGTTTGCATCCAGCGGAAGGGAAGCGGGAGCTGAGCCCCGGCTTGCCAATTGCTCCTCCGTACCTTCCGGAGACAGGGAAGTGCTCATCCACACAGGGAAGCATCCTCGAGTAATTCCTCTATGTGCTCATTCCCCCCCAAAAAAGTCTCTTTTCAGCCTCACATGGTGTTTTTCCTGGTTTAAAGACTTTTCCAGAGTGTCCTGGGCATTAGGAGAAGGTGCATCCATGGCTAGGGCAGTGTTTGCGAGGTGAGCCCAGGGCTGGGATGGATTCATGTCTTGGATCTACAAATCACGCCCAAGAGAAGCCAGGACATGTGGCACAGGAGCAGGAGGAGCTCGGACCATCAGCATCAAGGAAGAGATGTGATGGCCTTGGCTTGGAAAGGTGGATATTGCCACGGAGCAGGGGCTGAGGGTGGATCTCCTCAGCAATACAGCAAGTGATGGGAGCCAGGAGAGTAACCTAGTTCTGGCTTTATGAAATTGTCTTCCCCAACCTCCACTCTGTGAGAAGAAAGTGAATAATTGCTGCCTTGGCAGAAGGGCAAAGGAGATGATGAGCCAGAGAAGTCAAGGCTACCAGTGGTGGGATTGTTATTCTGCAGGCTGGAGAGCAGCTCCTGCCCCTGCTCAAGGTGTGAGCAGTGGTATCCACATCCCTTGCCATCACCTCAAGGTGAGGGCTCCCCTTGCTTTGTGATTTCTGCTGACATCACCTGCATCTCACCTCATTTCCAGCCAATAACTGCAACTTCCTCACGAGGGACAGTGCAGGGGCAGCACCAACCTCTGCTCTGTGTGACCTGAGGGAACAGCCGGAGCTGTGTCAGGAGAGAGTTAGGTTGGATATCAGGAAAAAGTTCTTCTCCCAGAGGGTGGTCGGACACTGAAGAGGCTCCCCAGGGCAGTGGGCACAGCCCCAAGGCTGCCAGAGCTCAAGCAGCATTCGGACAACACTCTCAGGCACAGGGTGGGATTGTTGGGGTGTCTGCAGGGCCAGGATTTGGACTCCATGACCTTTGTGGGTCCCTTCCAGCTCAGGATATTTTTTGATTCTCTGATAACTCTACCCAAGCAATAACCACACTGGTGTAAACCCAGGCGCAGGAGCAGGGATGAACATTGCACTCATCTGCCTCTCAGCAGGGACCTCTTGCAAGTGATTTGCTGAGCGACAGCAAGGTTTTGCTTTTAACGAGGGCTGGTTATGCTGAGCGGGTTTGTCTTGGCCTCCTGCTGCCCCAGGCTTGCTGATGGAGGTAGGAGTTTCTCAGCTCCGCTCCAGACCTTCTGGGAGTGACATGGGCTCTTCCTTAGAGCATCCTTGGGGCTTTTATAGCAGCAGTTCCGCCTGGATCTAGTACCCGGAACAGAGCTGCTCTAAAAAAGGAGGTGGGTGAGATGCCCCTTTCACACAGTCCCCTCAGTCCTGGCTGTGTAGCCATGGTCCTTGGTGAGCTGAGACCTCCTGGGATGCAGCTCAGGTGGAGGCACTGTGGGGTGTGAGGGCTCTTCCTGCTTCAGCTCTATTTGGGGCAGCAGGATCCTTACAGGGGAGATGTCGAGGAGAGATGTCCCTGGACATTGGTGACACCTTCTTTACTCAGAGGGTGGTGAGGCCCTGGCTTGTCCAGAGTAGCGGTGGCTGCCCCATCCCTGGAGGTGTTCAAGGCCAGGTTGGACAGGACTTGGAACAACCTGGTCTAGTGGAAGGTGTCCCTGCCCATGGCAGGGAGTTGGAAGGAGATGATCCTTAAGGTCCCTTTCAACCCAGACCATTCTCTGGTTCTGCAGTTCTGTGGCTGTCAGAAGGCACTACTAACTCTCCTTGTGTCAGCCTCTGCTATCTAGATCTGCCCTGGACCTTCCTGGTGGTCTTTCAGTGTTCGCAGAGTGCTCCAGTGTCCCCTATGGGTGGTGACACCCCCTTTCCCTGTGTCCAACTCCTGCCTGCCCAGACAACCTTTTGGATGCCCTCATGCCCTTCATCCTCCAGCCATCCATGTTACCTTCACCACTATCCCTGCTCTTCAAGGGCTCATTTTTTTCACTGTGTGGCACATGAGGAGGGAGTTCTGTGCCACAGCTTTGACCAGGCTGCCTTGTCCTCACTTCCCTGTCCCCACACCCCTGCTGCCTGCCCACACACTTGGCAGTGGCGTGTGGGTCTATGTCCTGCACATCATGCCTCGTTGGGGTGATTTGTGTCTTACAGACACTCCAGTCAGTGTTTAAGAGCTCTTCTTCAGACTACAAAGGTACAGGCAGCTGTCACACTGCTCTGCCCCTTAATGTATTGTGTGGCTTGTCTGTCATCCCTTCAGGGTGAAAAACCCTCTGCCCAGACAGCATTTCTGAGCCCTCCCTCTGCCCGGGGTCACTGCTCCCATCGAACAGGTTTGTGAGCTGCACTGGTGCTCTAGTTGTTATTTCTGCAGGATGAAACCCTCCCTCATGTTTTTCCGTCTCCACCCTCCGCCCTGTTTTGTCACCAGGTTTTAGCCCTGGCCATGTGCAGGGGTCCCCATGCCCACGGCCACCTCATCACTGAGCCCACCGAGAGCTGTTGCTGGGTGGGGGTGGGGGGGGGCGGCGGTGGGATGATCTCTGCTCCAACATGGGAACATGCCATGGGAGCTGGACCAGCAAACCCAGAGCGTTCAGGAGGGTTGTCCCAGCCCAGGAGATGCTGGGGTGAGTGACATTGGTGGTGTGGAGGTGACTGGGGAGAGGCTGAGCTGGTGGTGATGCTGCTGGAAGAGGCAGATGGGAACCAAGGGGGGATACAGAGAAGTCCTGCCATATATATCCTGGATAACAGGATGAGGGAGATGAGGAGGGATCCCCAGTGGGGAGCAGGGGAGAGATGGAACATTCTCAGGCCAGTGGGGCTCCCCCACCACAGCTTGCTGCAGAGGGACCCTCGAGTGCCTGCAAGCGAGGAAAGGAGGGGAAGGAGCCGGGGGAGAGATCTTTTCATCTAAAAGGTTACATTTGTCCTACTTCCTCCCATCTCCAGCAATTAACTTGAAGGGAGACATCACTGCTAATTGAGCAGTGAAGATCAGGAGCAACAATTACGCCTTTTGACAAGAGACAGCACAAGAGGGACTGCTCGGAGGCTGAGAATGGTAGGGAACGGTTTCTATGGCAATATAACTTTCCTCTCTTCCTCTCCAGCCATAGAAATGATAAAAATGTAGATTTCTCCCTGATTAATGATTTAATGAAAATAAAGAAAATTCTTTTTTAAAAAAGGAAGGGGGGAAAAAAAAAGAAAAAGGAAAAAAAGGGAAAGAGTGGGGAAAGAAAAAAATCGATAGGACGCAATGTTTAGCATGAGCCTGCGGCTGTGGGCAGAATCGATGTCCTTCTCCAGGCTGGACGCGGGGAAATCTATTACAGCAACGTGCCGAGGACTCGGAGCGGCCCTGCCGTGTGGTAATTAGGCAGCGGGCTCACACGGGGGAAACGTGAGGGCTATATTCAGATCTCTGATCAAAGGAGCTGCCCATCAAAGAGCTCCCCGCACTGGCTTCGGCGGCAAACCCTCGCGCTCGCTCCGTGTCGCGCCCGCCTCCCCTCCTCCTGCCTGCACCCCACAGCCCTCCCCGAGCCAGGATTTTGAGTTTTAATTATTCAGCCCGTTTCCCTTGCAGGCGGCCAGAGCGGCTGCCAGGCTGTGATGCCACATTGGTGAAGGAGTCGCCCGGGTGGGAGGTGGCCCTGAGTCGGTGGCGGGGGGTGCTACGTCTGTCCCCTACCTGGAGCAGGCAGCACCTATCTAGTAGAGACGCCAGCAGCCACCTTGGGTGGTGCAACACCCCCCATCTTGCCATGGGAAGAGCAGCGAGGAGGAGGATGAGGAGGGTCGGGACTCATCCTACCCCCATCCGTGCCCTTGTGCTGCCTCCAGCTTCACAGGAAAGGGCTGGTGGGGGCAGGCACGGCAGTGCATAGGATGTAGCTGAAGGCATCATGAGGTCCGTGTCCATCTGCATCCATCACCAGCAGCTGCTGGCTGCCACGCCGGGATGGGCCGTGCTGTGCCATGCTGGGCAGAGCTGCCAGCAGCACAGCCTGGAGGAGGGAGCAAAGCCTTTCCAAAGCCCTCTCTCCCCCCTGCCTTGCCAAGTCAGCACGAGCATCCCCTGGTTTGCAACACACCCCACGGCCCATCTACTGCCCCCTTGAAGAAGCAAGTTGGGGTTTATTTTTCCTTTCAGGCATTGCTGCTTTAGGATGCAGAGAGGTGCCTGGAGTGGGGCTGGGACCATCCTGGGTACCTCTGTTCCCCGTGCTGTCCCTGTAGGGGTACACTCACCCCATGGCAGGCTGTTCCATCAAGGTGGCAACCCTGCAGCTGTCCATCCTGCCCATTCTCTGCACACACAAGGAGCCAACAGGACCCCTGGGCGTGCATCTCCAGCCCAGGCATCTATAAGGGCAGAGCTTGGGCATACGGAGGGACTTTCCTACCTCCTCAGCTCCTATTTTATTGCCAAACTGGAGCATAAAACACACATAAACAAATCTAACGGCGAGAAATGGGTTGCTATCAAATCAACAAATTAATCTAATTATAGGGCTGATTAAATCATATCAGATAAACCAGCGACTCCTTCCCAGCGCTCGGCAGCCGCGTGGAGCAACAGACTCCGCTCAGCTTCGGGTTCTGGCTTAGCCATGGCATGGGCAGGGTCCATCCCCCCGGGGCTGGGAGCCCCCCAAGCCCCCCCAAACCCCCTGACCCCCATCTCCCCAGCGCTGCCTGCCGCCATGCAAATCTGAATGGCAAATGTGGATGCAAAGTACATGATTCCTCGGGATTAAAGCTGCAGCTGCAGCCTGCGAAACGCATGCGGGAGCCGTCTTTGGAGTGAGATTGCTTTAAACCTAAGCCTGCTTTAGGTATTTGAGGAACAATTTTATCGGGGCTGTTTGCAGAGCTTTGCCGGGGCTGTTCCCACCTCTCCGTGGCGCCCGCACGTGCCAGCACCCATGTGAATGTGGGAATGCACTGGCACACCAGCGCCCATGTGGAATACACTCTGCCAGCTGCTGCTGCAGAGAAAATGCGCCCTGGGTGAAAGGCAAAAGCTCTTTATCCACTAACAATGCTCACTGTATGAGGGCTGTGGGTGCAGGATTTAGCCCAGAAGGTTGTGGGCCCTGCGTACCAACCCTGGAGGGACTGGGGGCTCATGATGGGATTGTTCACCAGTTCATGAAGGTGCTGAACTTCAGATTTTGCCTCTCACAAGACTCCAGATGGGAAGGTGGTTCCTGGCTGGGGATTTGCAGGCTCCCCTCATGCTCTCAAGGTGCTGTTTCATCTCCATGCATCACAGTGAAGAAGGAAAATCCTTCTAAAAGCAGGTGTTGGCTCTGGTTTCACCCATCTCCAGAGGGTGGCAGAGGTTTTGCTGCCACTGGCAAGCTGTTTTTCTCTTTTTAGAGCATCATTTTTTCCCAGCCATGGGTTATATCAGCTCTTGATTCTCTTCCTCTTGCCTGTCTCAGCCGAGTCGCTCAGTTCCAGGAATAGAGGTGTCGAGCAATGATCTTTTGTCTCCTAATGGAAGATTATACCAGAGTGCTGTCAAGCTCAGCCGATGAGAAGATCAAGAGCCCTGGTGCAGTGCAGAGCTCTTTGTGCTCTTGGAGTTCCACTTTGACCCCTTTCTTTGCAGAGGCTGCTCCACTGGTGCTCTTCTCTCCACAGCCCAATCCTCACGGTCCTGGGCAGCATTTGGGGGCCAAGAAAATATTCAGCAGTGGGTAAAGTGGAGTCACAACCAAGGGCACGGGGGCATGGCTGAGACCTGGCACATCCTGGGCTGCATCCAAAGAGGAGTGGGCAGAGGGTAAAGGGAAGAGTATTCTCCCCCTCTACTCTACCCTTGTGAGATCCCACCTGGAGCTCTGCATCCAGCTCTGTCTGGGGTCCTCCTCAACACAACAAAGATGTGAACCTGTTGAAACAGGCCCAGAGAAGGCCAGGATGATGCTCTGAGGGCTCAAACACCTCTGCTCTGGAGACAGGCTGGGAGAGCTAAGGGTGTTCACCTGGGGAAGAGAAGACTCTGGAGAGACCTTAGAGCCCTTTACAGTGCTTAAAGGGGCTCCAAGAGAGCTGGAGAGGGACTTGGGACAAGGACACAGAGGGACAGAACAAGGGGGAATGGCTTCCCACTGCCAGAGGGCAGGGCTAGATGGGATATTGGGAAGAAATTCTTCCCTGTGAGAGTGGTGAGCCCCTGGCACATGTTGGGCAGAGAAGCTGTGGCTGCCCCATCCCTGGAAGTGTCCAAGGCCAGGCTGGATGGGTTTTGGAGCAACCAGGTCTAGTGGAAGGTGTCCCTGCCCATGGCAGGGGTTTGAAACGAGATGAGCTTTAAGGTCCCTTTCCACCCCAAACCATTCTGTGAGTCCATGATCACCCTGGCAAGAGGTGCACGGTGCTGCATCTGCAG
>JAWWEU010000029.1:2249705-2264992 GCA_035583155.1 Acropternis orthonyx
CTGTAATTTAAAGATGCTCGGGGGGGTGGTGGGGGGGTGAAAATTCCCAATATTCGGAAGGTCGCCGCCCATCCCGATCCCCATCCCCTCCCGCCCCGCCTCCACGTGTGCCGGTGATCGACAGCCGCGCCGCCCAATCACCGAGCGCTCCGCCGGCTCCGCCCAGCCAATAGCAGCGCTCCGCAGCGCCGCTTCCCGCCGTGCCCGGATGGCCGGAGGGCGGGGCCAAAGGGGCGGGACAGCCAATGAGCGGGGCGGGCGCGGTCGCGCGCGCGCGGCGGCAGCCAATGGGCGCGGAGGACGCCGGTGGGGGACACGGCCAAGGTGACGGTGCCCACAGAGCCGCCGCCGCCGCCGCCCCGAGCGGACCCCGCGCAGGTGGGACCCCCTTCCCCGGGCCCCGCCCGGCCCTCTCCGCCACAGGGGAGCCCTCTGGGGCATCCCGGCACGGCCGCGGGCGCGGCTGGAGCTCGGTGGGGGAGCGATGCCCTTCGCCGCGCGGAGGCCGCGGTGGCGCCTGCGGTGCCCCCCCCCCCCCCCGCCACACACACACACACACACACACTTTTCCGTGACACCAGAAAGCCCCAAAGTGGCAGAAAAAGTTCCATGTCAAAGCTGGTGGTCCCAGGTGCAGGATGTCCGTGTTGTCCCTGCCTTGTTCCCCTCACTGGGAAGGCTCAGGGTGCTTGAGGCCACTGCCAGGAGCAGGAGGGATGCAATCCTAATGCCAGGTGGGAGCAAGGGAGAAAAGGAAATTTTCTGGGGCTTCATCCCATCCTCTGCTTAATGTCAAAATTCACGGGGGGGTGCCCTCTTTGGGATCCTTGGCAATGAGAGGAGCGTGCCCACAGCATGCCCACTGTCCTGGAGACACTTAAATGGGACCAGTAATACCAAGCCTGAAACTGAGGTGCAAATGACCCCGAATCCCCTTGAGCTGCCAAGACTGAGCTGTCCCTGCAGTGCCACAGAACAGCAGGACACCGAGGCCAGGGGTGCAGAGCCACCCCTGATGCCACCCTGGGAGGACATGTTGGGGTACAGCCAGCACCTGCCTGGCATCGGTGTGGGGGACCCAGGTCAGACACAGCCCCAGCCACCACCTCCACCTCCGTGGACGAGCTGGTGGCATCAGCGTGGAGCAGGAGGACAGGATTTCAGGGCTTCTCTCTGTCTCTCGGCTTGTCCCGTTCCCTGGCGCTCCCCGGCTCTGGCCCCGTCTCTGTCGCTGTCGCTGCCGTCCGTGGAGCACGCGTGACACCCAGTGGGTGAGCACCAGACTGCACACGCAGGGCGAGCTGCAGCAGGGTCCCTGTGGCAGCACGGTGGCACTGGCCTGGGGATGTCACCCGTGTGCGGGACATGGTCCTCCTGTGGGGAATGGGGTGGCACTGCCAGAGGGGCTTGTGGGTGGGTTTGAATTTGGTTGGGTTGGGTGGGTCCCTGCAGTCTGAGGGCTGTGGGGTCTCTCCGGGATTCTGGGACCTCTACAGGCTCTGGGGTCTAACAGGCACATGGGGGTCTCTGCAGCCCCGGGACTCTCGGGTGTTTCAGACACAAGAGGGTCCTCCAGCCCTGGGACTGTGGGTTCTTTCCAGGCACCTGGGGGTCCCTGCAGCCCCAGGGCACTGGGGTCTCTCCAGGCACCCCTGGGATCCCCGCAGCTCTGGGAGTCACCAGGGCTCTGGAGTCTCTTTGCTGCCCCCTCCCCACCCCTGTCAGGTGAGATCCTGTACCCCCAGGGCTCTGGAGTCTCCCCAGGATTTCAGGAGTCCCCATAACTTTGGGGCTTTGGGGTCTCATTGTGGCCCCAGGACTCACTGCAGCCCCCTGACCCTGGTGCCACTGGGGCTCTGGAGTCTCTCTGGGGCCCCTGGGGTCTCTGCAGCCTCGAGGCTTTGGGATCTCACTGAAGACCCTGTGGGGCCCTGAAACTCTGGGACTCCAAGGCAGTTCTTCAAGTCCTGGGACTCTGGGACCACGTTTGGCACTCAAAGGTCCCTGCAGGCCTGGGGCTCTGTAGTCTCCCCAGGGTCCCTGCAGCCCCAGGGTGTTTGATGCCTTTCATCACTCCTGGGCCAGGATCTCACTTTTCCTTGACTTTCCTGCCTTTCACTGTCCCTCAAAGGTGAGGCAGCCCAGCCAGAGCATGCCCTGATGTCTCTCAGGTACTTACCACCTTCATGCTCCCATTCTGGGACCATCCTCACCTCCCAGGCACCATCTCCAGATGCTGTGTGGCAGCTGTAGCCCTTCCTGATTGTTCCAGCTGGGTTTCTCTGGGATGAGAGACTCTCAGCCCATCTTTAACTTTCCCTTCTAACTCTCTTGTTCATTCCCCAGGAGATAAACCCTGATGGAACAAGGATCTGAGGGGAACCAGTGTTGTGGTTCACACAAAGCCAAAGCAGAACCATTTTCTTCTGTAGGAAAAACATTTTTCATTTCAATTTGCAAAGGCTTTCAAAGTCAATTCTCAGAGGAGCAAGAGTGGTCGCTGCAGAGGGGATTGGATGTTCTTCTCCAGCTCTGGAGAGGCTCGAAACCCATCCTGCTGAGGCCTCCAAGCTCATTAATGAGGCTGTGAATACCCACATGCAATGCCCTGCAACCCCACTCCCAGCATGTAAATCCCACAATCCAGCTCTGGAATCTGTAAAGGCACTTGGAGGATTTAGAAATTTTGCCCAGAGAATGAAAACCGGGAGAAGAAGGAGGAAGGGACCAGTAAGTCAGAGAGAGACAGGATGGGAGCTGAGTCCTCCTTGCCATACCCCAACCAGCCCCACCGGGCTCTGGATAGTCTCCAGTCATGAAGCTGACGGCTGTAGGGCACAGAGGAATCCGTGGGGCTGCTCGTGTGACAGTCCCCCGTGTCATCCCCACTGCCCTCACAGTGAGAGTGTGGCCAAGAACAGGACCCTGCATGCTCACAGTGGGTCCCTCTCAGCTTAGGGAGTGGAGCTCTGTGCCAGCCATGGGGCCACCACGAGCTCCCAGCATTCCATAGCCAAGGAAAGCCAGTGTCCCACTAAACCAGGTGTGATGAGCCACTACCCCTAACCACAGGGTGCAGGTTCAGCCAGCCCCAAAAGCAAGATCTGGAAGGCATCACGCAATGGGGACTCACAATCCAGCTCTCTGCTAACAGATAATCCTGCAAAATGAGCCCAAAGTCCACCTCCCTCAGGCTCAGGCCTTGCTAAGGTGACAGCTACAATGTCTTCAGGGGAAACATCCCTTATTTCCTCCCTCCCAACTGCTGAGCTCCTGACACTTCCTCTGCAGAGGATGGGAAGGATGAGGCTGTCATGTCTTGGGGGTACATCACAAAATTGTTCCTGAGATCCAAGAATCGTCCTAATCACAGAATCGTTTGGGTTGAAAGGGACCTTAAAGCTCACCTTGTTCTTCCCTGCCACGGGCAGGGACACCTTCCACTGGCCCGGGTTGTCCATCCAACCTGGCCTTGGACACTTCCAGGGATCCGGGGGCAGCCACAACTTCTCTGGACAACCTGTGCCTGGGCCTCACCACTCTCACAGGGAAGAATTTCTTCCCAATATCCCACCTAACCCTGCCCTCTGGCAGTGGGAAGCCATTTCCCCTTGTCCTGTCACTCCAGGCCCTTGCCCAAAGTCCCTCTCCAGCTCTCTTGGAGCCCCTTTAGGCACTGGAAGGGGGTCCAAGGTCTCCCCTTAGGTCTCTCTTCTCGAGGCTGAACAATCCCAGCCCTCCCAGCCTGTCTCCATGGCAGAGGGGCTCCAGCCCTTGAAACATCTCCGTGGCCTCCTTTGGACTCACTCCAAGAGGTCCATAGTCAATGAAGAGAAGTTAAACAAGCTGTGACAGAGCCAAGGTCACATTAATGTGGGGCTTCGAATTTGCTACACTCACCTTCCTCTCTTCTCTCTTTTTGGGATGTGCAGGCTCCCAGCAGCATCACCCAGATCCACACCTTGGCTCCGAAAGAGCCGAGGCCAGTGGTAAACGTGGCTGGTTTGAGTCCTGAGGGCTTCCAAGTGGGTCATGGGAACCCAGCTCAGCTCAGCTGGTGGCTTGCAGGAGGCATGTGATGGCAACCAGCAAGCTCTTGGATAGCTACGTTGTTTTCCAGCATGATCACTGGCCCCAGGGGCTGCTGAAGGAGAGAAGAACTTTCCGTTCACATTTCCAGCCAGTCCAGCCAGGGACAAAATGCTCCCATCTCTCAGGCACAGAGGGAAAGGTGGCCAGGCAGGGCTGGTTCCACTTCAGTGACACTGTGCAAGCAGCCTGCTCCTTCCCGCAGAGCCTGCCGGAGCTCCTCCATCCTGGGACTGCAGTGTCCTCCCTTCTGTGACCCCATGGACACACTCTGAGGCTACAAAGCCGCTTGGGTCCTTCTCCCACACACCCACACGTGGCCTTTCCAGGCTGTGCCTGGCTCCTGCAGGGCTGGGATCACTGTCCCCGCTTGCACACGGACACAGGGGTGAGCACAAGCCCCCACACACTCCTGTGCACCCCATGGCATGCCACAGCGGTGATGTCAGACAGCTCTAGGCCATAAATCTGTCTGGCCACACTTGTTCCCTGCTCTGCAGCCCCAAGGCCACTCCAAGGTCTTTCCAGCTCCGGATCTCCCACTCCCTGCCCACTGCGGCAGCTCTTTAACCAAGCGTGGCACTTGGCATCTCTGTGTCTGGCACCCAGAGCTTCCCCAGCTCGGAAACACATGGCCCTACAATGACCCAGCGTGCCAGTGCAGGGACCTTCCTCCCCAGGCAAGGCCCTGGGAGCAGCTGCAGCTCTCCAGCTTTCCCCCTGCTGTCCCTTCTGTGAGTTTTTCCCCAGCTGATGCTGGTCTCTAGTGGGGTATCCCAGGGTGAGTACTGGGGCTGTTCCCCATCCTCATCACAGGGTTGGATGAGGGGGTAAGTGCACCCCCGCCTTGCAGCTGAGGCTAAACCTGGGGGAAGGGGTGTGCAAATGGCAGAGCCTCAGTCCAGGTGGACCACAAGAAATTCAAAATTTAGGTCAAGAGAAACCTTGTTGATATCAAGAAGATGGGCAAGATAACCTCAGGTTTCAGCCAGGCCCAGGGACTGAGGGACTGAGCTGGGTCTCTTGTCTGGGACAAGGACCCGGATAGAGTTCTGGACAAGATGCTGGACAAATGGGACAATCTACAGCCATGAGGAGGAGTGTGGCCACCAGCCTGTCCCCTCTATGCAGCTCCAGGGAACCCCCAGCTGGGTGGTGTGTCCAGAGTGGCCCTGCCAGTTCATGGAGAGCCAGAGGCGCTGGAGAGGGAGCAGGTGCTGCTGGCAGGACTGGGACCTGGGGCTACAAGAGGGGTGGGTTGGGATCTACCAGCATCATGCAGCTACCTGGAGGGCAGGTGCATTGGTGATAGAGCTGGTCTCGCTTGGTAAGGCATGAGATGCACCAAAGGACAAGGGGCATCAATTGCAGCTTCAGGGTGGGCAGCAGAATTGCTATTTTTTCCCCGGGAGGTGGTGCACCTGTGAGGTGGTCAAGTCCGTCCTTCAAGATGGGATAACGCCATGGGTGACTTTACCTGTGCTAGTGGTGTTTCTGCTCCAAACAGGAGGGTTAGAGACCCCCCCTCCCAGGGGTGTGAGCCCAGCAGGGAGCAACCTCTCACCTGCAAATTCTTTCCCATCCCCGGGCCAGGAGCCCACCCCACACACCCAGGACACCTTGACAGCCAAGGTGCTGTGCACTGGAGCGTGGCCCCATCCCAGGCACACCGGGCCCACGCTTGCATGGCTTCTGCCGCGGTGCCGGGAGGCCTGGCCGCTGCTCCTGGCATCAGCTGATCCTCCCAGTGAGCTGGTGCTGCAAAGTCAGGCACAGAGATTGCCAGGGCACCGGCGAGGGGAGAGCAGGGGCAGCAGGACGAGGGGCTCGGGGAGCCGAGGGCAGCTCTGCCCTGAAAGCCGAGCCACCTGCGCACTGCTACCTGCTGAATAATAGAGGAGCTGACAGCCAGCGGAGAGAAATGTGATGCCGGTGAGCCAGCCGGGGAAGACATCTGAGCTCCCAGCAGCTGCGATAGCAACTGCAGGGAAGGAGCCTTCCCCCCGCTGCTCCGTGCGGCGCGGCGTGGCCGGGGTGGCTGGAGGTCTCTGCCCATCCCGGTGTGCCTGGGCGACCGGTGCCCGCTCCAGGGGCACAGTCTCGGGGCTGGGAGGATGATGTGAGCTGCAGCAGGCACCCAGCGAGGCAGAGCTCAAGGGCAGAGCCGGGTTTCCCGGGAGGTGAGGCAGAAGGAGCCTGCCTGCAGTCAGTGCCCGCGCCTGGGGTCCAACAGCTCAGCCCCATGTCCAGAGGAGGGGAGATGGTTTATATCCCGGATGACTCCGACTTCAGCTCCTTCAGGGATCAGTGTGAGAGCCTGGAGGGCTGGCACTGTCGGTATAACAAGGCTGGTGTCACCGTGTGGAGTCAGGGCCAGGAGGAAAGCTGCACCGTGCAGAAAATCAAGGTAAGCAGATGCTCGATCTTCCCTGCCCTAACTGTGTGCCCAGCGGCTCCAGAGGGTCCCTGGGATGCTGACCATGCTTGGGGTGCACAGTCCAGCCTGTCTGGGGGCGTTTCTGCCCCAAATTTCAGGGCTGGCAGGGTTAGAATCCCAAAGGTGCTTCCCCAGCTGTTCCTCAGGCTCGTGCTGCTTTATCCTCTCGACTTGCCGGGATGCCCAAAGCAGCCTCATGCCATGTGGGCTCACATTGCGGCTGCCCTTGATCCAGACACAGGTGGGAAGGCCCTGAGATCAATTACGTTATGGAGATGGCCTTGCTGGGAGCCCCCGGACACGAGACAGGCTGATGGGATGCCTCCTGGGTGTCCTTTTCCTGGCTCATCATCCTGGGGCATATCACCTCATATCCTCCCTGGATGAGCATCTCAGAGAGTTTAAGAGCCCTCATGTGCTGTCTCAGGAGGTTTGTTGCTTGTCAGGAGCCGGGTCTGAGGGACTAGCAAGGTTCAGCCAGCCCTCGGGTTGTTGTTACACCTTATTGCTCATCTACACAGCCCCAGTGACACTGCCAGGTGACCTTGGGCACATTGGGAGAGGTTACAGGGTGCTGGGGGCACAGGGTGGGCTCCCTGTGTGGGAGCATCCCACGGCTCCATGCTTGGCTCCATGGTGGGTGTCACGGGCTTTGGCTTTCCTGGACACCAAGAATCCAGACTGGCGGGCAGGGATGGGATCCACCAAAACACGGAGGGTTTGAGAGACTAGGAGTGACCTGATTGAGAGACTAGGAGTGTTAAGGGAGGAGGGGGGGGGAGGCATGGGGAGGTGGTGAGGAGGAATATAACACACTGGAGGAGGTTCTTGCATCACTCTCCTGAACACAGAATAACCTGGACTCCCAGCTGGGGAGGCACCAGGAGGAGCTGGGCACACAGTGCTGCCATGGATGGAGGCCTTTTGGGGCCAAGGTGAGGGGGAGCAGCAGCAGGGGTATCTGCAAGACACATTTCCTTGCTGCCATGAGCCAGGGAAGAGCTTCTGGACTAGGATCGGGGAGCACTTAAGTCAGTTGGGCATGCACAAGTCACAGGGCCAGGGATTACACACCCAGGGATGCTGGGGGATCTGGCCAACACCACTTTGAAAAGTCCTGGTGCCTGCAGGAGCTCCCTGATACCTTGGGAAAGGCCATCCATCACACCCATCTCCAAAAGGGATCTCCAGGGTACTATGGGCTGCTGTGTCACCTCCTTCCCTGGGAAGGAGATGGAGATCATCCAGGAAGCCATGTCCTGAAGGAGCAGGGCAGTGGTGACAGCAGCAGGGACCTACCAAGGGCAAATCCTGACTGAGCAGCCAGATTGCCCCCTGCAGTGAGCAATCCGACTGTGTGGGTTTCCTGTCATCTCTGTGTCACCACATTACTGAGATCTGGACTGGAGAAGTGGGTGCTGCTCAGTGTGATAAGGACAGGCTTGCAAGGACAGGCTGGCAGGAACTCCTGGAGTCAAAACACACAGCCTGGCAGAGGGGGTGCAGTTATGTCCCGCTTGCCACCACCAGCCACACAGAGAGGGGACCCCAGGCACATCCAGGGGGGTCAGGCACCATCACTCAGCCTGGTTCATTGCAGGTTATACCTCCTTGGCATGGTTTTTCCCTACCCTGGAGAGGGACTGGGCATGGCACAGGGGTTAGCACTGCCCAGGGACTCCTCCCAAAACGTGGGATGGAAGATGCCACCCCATCCATGTGGGAGAGCTGAGCAGCACAACCCTCTGGGACTTGGGGACAGAAGAGCTGCAGTCTTTCCATTAACGGAGGGTGTTAATTAACCCAGAGATCACTGAGCAGTTGGAGCTTTGGATTTTTCCCCCCTGAAATCCTTTCGGATGGTTTTGGGCTCTGTGTTTTCCCCATCCCACCTGACCATCCCAGCTATGCCTGGACAGGTGGGGCTGTTGTTTTGTTGAAGGCTGGAGGGGATGGTAAACAGGCTTTAGTGGGGAACTTGGCAGGTGCAAGGCTGAGATGCTCCTGCTGTGAATACTGGAGCTTCCAGAAGCCCCATGAGCTCCACCTACAGCTGGAAACATCCCTCTCCCTGCAGCAGCAGCACATCCTGACCCAGCTGGGAGCGAGGGGCTGGGGCGGGGGAGCCAGGGGAGGGGGCTGGATGCTTCCACACTGCTCCACGGTGCCCTGGGGACTGCAGCACATCTCCAAGCCTGTCCTGGGCACGAGTCCAGCACGCTGGGCACAAACCATCACCCAGGCCACCGGGGAAAGCTTGCCCGAGATTGATGGGACCTGCTACGTTCAGAGGGCCATCTCCAATTACACAGCACCTCATCAAAGATGCAAGGCCTCTAACGAGGAGCAGATGACATCTCCTTCCTCCCAGCACTGAGAGGAGGAGGGCAGCCGCCTTCATCAATAATGCACTGGCTGGTGAGGGTGGGCAGCTCCACTGCTCCAGTTACAGCCGAGGCCCCTCCAGCCTCCCCAGACTGGACCCCACACCCAAGACCATCATGCCAGGGCCAGGAACATCCCTTTGCTTGTTCTGCAGGAACATGGGGTGAGGAGACAGGGCAGGGCTCAGGGTCCTCAGAGCCTGGACCACCAGGCATTTCTGTTGGAGGGCAGAGGGTCTTTCCAGCCCTGCTCCGGCTGCAGGACCAAGGAAGCAGAGACATGTTCTGCACCATGTGTGCAGATCATCCTCCATGGCACACGTGCTTTACAGCAGCACAGGGACACACCACTGCCCACAGAGATTGCCTGAAGCTCCATACCCTGGGGGTGGGTGCTGACCCCCTGCCCATCTCCCCACAGACCCGCATCTCCTGCAAGGATGTCCCTGCCGAGACCCTCTACGATGTGCTGCACGACACCAGCTACCGCAAGAAATGGGACTCCAACATGATCGAGACCTACGACATCGGGCGCCTCACCGTGAACGCTGACGTTGGATACTACTCCTGTGAGCAGCCCCCAGACCCCGGAGACTCCCCCTCCCCAACCCCTGAGAGTGCCTGTGGGGCCGTGGGGGTTGTGGTGTAACTGGGTCTGTCCGCAGGGAAGTGCCCGAGCCCCCTGAAGAACCGGGATTTCGTCACCCTGCGCTCCTGGCTGCCCCTGGGCAACGACTACATGATCATCAACTACAGCGTCAAGCACCCGGTGAGCCCCCCACCCTGGCAGCCCCCAGCCCTGGCAGGGGTGCCAGCAGGCACAGGCAGGGCTGGGCAGCGGCTCGGGCAGGCTCTGAGGGGCACGGAATCTCTCTGCAGAAATACCCACCCCGGAAGGATTTTGTGAGGGCCGTGTCCCTGCAGACAGGTTACCTGATCAAGGCCAACGGCGACGGTGCCTGTGTCCTCTATTACCTCACCCAGGTGGACCCTCGCGGTGAGTGCCAGCAGGATGGGAGGGTGCATCGTGCCTGCTCAGGGATGGGTGCCAGTGTACCCCCAGAGCTCACCCACCATGGCTCTCCATCACTCAGGCTCTGGGGAGTGGGGACAACCCAAGGAAGAAGGGGGTCCCCTCCCATCAGCCCTGGGGTTGCTCAGGCTGTCACGGAGCACTGCAGGCTCTTTGTGCCTCCTCTGGGGCTGGCCCTGGTTGTCTGAGTGATGGGCCTTTGGGCTCTTGCAGGGTCGCTGCCAAAGTGGGTGGTGAACCGTGTCTCCCAGTTTGTGGCACCGAAGGTAAGCAGGGTGCGTGGCTGGTGGAGGGATGCACAGGCAGCAGGGGTGAACTGCCCCTTAGTACCCCTGGGTAGGGGCAGGATGGGTGGTGGATGTTCCAGGGCCCACAGCATGGGTGCTGGGTGACACACGGTTCACAGGACTGGTCCTAAGTGACCCAGGGCTCACGGGATGTATCCTGGTTGACACACAGAATGGGTGCTGGTTGACCAGGGCTCACAAAAAAAGGTACTGGGAGACCCAGAGCTCACAGGATGTATCCTGGGTGACACATTGGATGGGTACTGGGTGACCCAGGGCTCCCAGGATGGGTACTGGGTGACCCAGAGCTCACAGGATGGATCCCAGGTGACATACTGGATGGGTGACACTGGGTGTGCTCTGGGCATGTGGCTGGGGCTGTGCGCTCCAATCCAGGCCCCCATCCCCTCCCAAAACCCCTACAAACCAGTAGTGGGGCAGCTGTGAGCTGTGCCCACAGCCCAGGGCAGCTCCATCCCCAGACCTGCTCTGCCTGCAGGCCATGAAGAAGATCTACAAGGCTGGGCTGAAGTACCCGGAGTGGAAACGCAAGCACGACCCCGAATACAAGCCCTGGGTGTACCCGGAGCAGAACACCCTGCCCAGCGTGAGCCTGGCCGAGCTCTCAGTGCAACACGCCGACTCGCTGGAGAACATCGACGAGACGGGGCTGTCCGAGGACCACCTGAGCACCAGTGACCACGAGGCCTGAGCCCTCTCCACAGACTCTTCTGTGGGGACCCCCTCATGACCGAGGTGGGGGCACGGGTGGGAATTTGGCCCTGTGCTCCCCAGTAGTCAGATCTGCTCTCCCAACTCCTTCATCGTAGACCCCCCCGCTACCCGGGCAGCGGGGTACTGTCCCATGGGAATCTGAGTCACAAGTGCGGGAAAGAGGGAGGATGGGCACCCTGGTCCCCCCTGTGCCCATGGAGATGTCCCCACAGGAGTCAGTGCTGGCTGTGGGAGTAGGAGCCCCAAGGAGAGGCTGGGCAGAGTGAGAGAGGGGGAACCCTTCATGGGGTGGGTAGGAGCTTTCCTGGTACCGAGATACATCTCTGCCACTCTAAGACCTTCTAGGGGTGTCTCTCAAAGATCCAGAAGTGGGGGGCCATGGGGTTCTGCTCAGGCTTTGCAGCAGCACAGGGCTTGGTTTGACCCACTCTGGCCCAAGGTCTGCCTCACTCAAGGTCAGGCTGCACCCACTCTAGCCCACCAAGCCCCACCATGATTTGTGTGACCCTCTCACCTCAGGGAGCCCTCCCAGGTCCTCTCCTGAGCCTCGGGCTCACCTCTGCAGGCTGGCCCCTTCCCCAGGTGGTGTTTGGGTGGGCTCGTCCTGGCAGTGGGGTGTTGGGCAGCCTGTGTCCCCACTCTCTCGGTGTTTGCCGCTGTTGTGGTTTCTGGCACAACAATAAAGGGGTTGGTGTGTGTGCGAGAGAGAGTCGGGCTGGCATGGGAGGAAGTGGGCACCGAGCCCACCCAGAGGGTGTCCAGGTGCTTGCTCTGGGTCGGGCAGGAGGGTTAGTCCATCCGTGCAGCCCCAGCAGCCCGGGGTGACCCTCAGCAGGGAGCAGGGTGGCCATGGCAGGGCAGGAGAGATGAATGCCAGCTCTGCACCCCCACATGCATGTGGGTGAGCGTGTGTGGGCACTAGGCAGCTCCCACTGGCCAACGGGAAGTTGGTCTAGACAGGCACCCCTGCGGGAATACGCTGACAAATGAGGGATTTTCCACCCACTACTCGCCCCCACACTCTGAGGCTGCTGTGGCTGCTGGGCTCCTGCCCCAGCTGGGTTTAAGCCTGATCTGTGCACATGGGGCCGTCACTGATGATGGTGCTGGGTTACTCAGCTCCAGACGTGTCCCAGCAAGGTTAAAACTAAGGGACATGGCCAGGATGTCACAGCCGCTCTCACAGCCAGAATGTGGGGGACAATCAAGGCAGTGGTGGGGGACAACCCCCTGGCAGCACCCAGGGCTTGCAGCCTGCACAGAGCCACCTGCCACTGTGGCTTTTGTGGCCCTTCTGACCCAACCTCATGCTCCCTGGTCCCCCTGACCTTCTGTAGTCCCCCCACCAAGTTGTGAGTGCCATTGCCCTGTGTGTGCTTTCCCCACACCTTGAGCTTCCCCTCCCCGGTTCATCTGGACGGCCACTCCAGTGCCCCAGGTGTGGATGTTCCCCGTTCCCCTCTCAGCCACCCCCTTAGGTCTTGTATGTCTCCTGTGCTGCCGCAGGGGGACATCACACACACACACACACACACACACACACACACACACACACAGAGAGTGCTAGGGAGGGGACAGGAGGTCCTGGCTCTCGGGACAGACGGCTCTCACGGTTTGCAGCTGGGCTGGCTGCACAGACACAGCCGGGGAGAGGAGCCGCCTCCGCAAGGAAAACACGGAAACCCCAAGGACAGGAGATGTGCAGCTCCCTCCTCCCAGTGCTCAGGATTCATGGTGAGGGGACTAGTCCCCATTCCCCACGCTGCTCCCACCATGGCAGCAGACAGGGCACCCACAGCAGGGAGGATTTTACCTGTGAAAAGACACACCCCAATCCCAAACTGCCCCCAAAACCCTTTGAAAGAGCTGGGCAGGGAACTGCACCAGAGCAAGGGGAATAAACCCTCACATGAGGCAGAGCCCACTGGCATCAGGGTGCTGGGGTGAAGACCTCCCCTCATAACCTCAGTCCTGCAAGAAGCAGCCTCATCCTGTCTCGTTCCCCGGATGTTTCTCTGCAGGCTCAGGCTGCAGCTCTGCCGTGGGGTTATTTTTAGCCAGCCCTGAGTGGGTGTGAGGAGCTGCTGCCTGAGCACCAGGAGCCCGGCGGGGAGTCCCAGGGAATGCTGTGCTGGCATGGGTGACATCTTAGCGCAGGATGCGGCCCAAAAGGACCAGGATGGTGGTGACACGGGGAGGAAAAGGGCTGCTGGGGTGGCAGGGTCACTGACCCACATCCAGCACTGGGCTGTAGCAGAGCTCCTGGCCCCCAGCACCACCCTGGCCAGGGAGCAGGGTGAAACTTGGGAGGCTGGAGAAAGTGGGGGGGCTGCCTCAACAGGAGCCCCAGTGTGGTGATTTCTTTCCAAATGATGTGCCACTGCTGGGTTTCCTGTGGCACAAACAGGAAGGGGGCCGTGCACTGATATCCTGAGTGAGGGAAGGGGCAAGCAGGGTGTGGGGGGCTCAGAGCCCCCCGAGTGCCCCCTCTGAAATTCTGGGGGAGCGGGTGGCCCATGGTCCAGTGAGGTGAGCCCAGCAGGACAGCCCAGCTGGATGGCTTTTCCTGCCTGGCCCTGAGTGGAGAGGAGCCGCCCTCGAGCAGAGATTGGAAAGGAAACGGGAAGCTGCTGCTGGACGAGAGATTAGCCCGGAGGCAGTGATGTCAGCTGGCTCCCTGATGGATGGGGAGCAGGGGGAGCGTGGCATGGGCCCCCCATCCTGGCCACACACAGTGTCAGACGTGCCCAGGGTGGGGGAGGATGTGACTCCAGCCCTGGATCTCCTGATTTGCATTTCCTGAGCTCATGGATAGGTCTTGGGCAGCTCTTGGCCCCACCACCCACACCAGGACTGCGAGCCCAGCAAGGAGCCCCCCTGCAGCCTTTCTTACCTCATGGCCTGACTTGCAGCAGTGCTTTTGAAGGAGAGGTCCAGTAGTTTTCCAAGCCCAGCAACCTCAATCTTCCCCCTCCCCACTCCTCCACCAAACCCTCCCAGGGGCTCACATCTCTGCCATGCCCTGGCAAGCCCTCCAGACTCGGTCCCAACCCCCCATTTCCAGCTGTTAAATGTCACATTTACCCCCTCGGTATGAGCCTGGAGTGTCCCTCACCCTCCCCTGCTCCCAAGAGATGCTTCCACCATCACTCCACACATCCTCCAGCATGATCCAGCATGGGTAGGGCTGAAGGAAAAGCAAAGGCTGCCTCAAGATGCAGCAAAAGCTGATGGCTAGGAATGGATGGATCAATGGATAGATGGGGAGGGAGGGAAGGGGGGAGGGAGGGAAGTATGGGTAGAAGAAGGGAAGGAAGGAAATGAACAGAGGGATGGGGGTATGATTTGTTAAAGAGGTGGATGGATGGGCAGCTGGACACAAGTACCCTGAGGGACAGTGTCATCCTGGGTACTGCCCAGAAAGAGGAAGGACCACACAGGCTTTTGTGCTGGAGAGATCCAAACTTCACTTTGATGTTTGCTTCCTCCAACCCTTGCCAGTATCTTCCCAAAGCTCAATCCCCAGCCCCAGGGGTGTTTTCTGATCCTGTCCATCTGTCTCTTCCAGGGAGCAGGCAAGACCTTCCTGCTCTGTGAACACCACAGCCAGGATGAGGCTCTCTGTCTCTGCCCAAAGATGCTGCCACCTAAATATAGATCCCATCAGCAGGATGGCAAACCCTGAGATGAGGCAGGAGCTTTGAAACCTGTGCTGCAGAAAGTGAGGCTGATAGGAAGTCCTTGGGAAACATCCCAGACACAGCACACACCTCAGGGCTGCCAGTGCCCTGCTGTACCCTGCTCCCTTCCAGCAAGCTCTGTGCCAGCTGTGTGGCTCCAGGGTGGTCCCTGGCTGGGGGATGCCTCAGCTCAAGCTGTCCTCACAGATTTTTGGGAAGGGGAGCTCCCCCCCTGGGAATCAGGTGCTGGGGCTCAGAAGAGGTGCTTGAGCAGGGAGTTCCCCCCTGCCAAGGGAACTGAGCCCCAGTCCTGGCGCTCAGGTGACTGTGGAGGGAGAAGGGAGCAGGGGGGGAAGATTTTCTGCACCAAACTGCCCTGTCAGCAGCCGTCAGGGTGTGGGTTGTGGGAGTTAGACCCTCTCCTTGTTCACACCAGGATTGCAGCTTGCCACTCTGGGCATGTCCCAGGGTGTTCCTTCCATCTGGGACAACGTTTCCCTCCCCAGTAGCCCATGTCTGCCTCCTGGCATCACTCCCAGCAGCAGGTTCTGAGGGATCTGAAGAACAGTGCCAGCAGGTGAGGGAGGGGCTCCTGCCCCTGTGCCCAGCCCTGGCAGGCACATCTGCAGGGCCGTGCCCAGC
>JAWWEU010000029.1:2265162-2298043 GCA_035583155.1 Acropternis orthonyx
AAGTTCCACCTGCACAGGAGGGAGAACTTCTTGGCTGGGCAGTGACCCAGCCCTGAGCAGAGCCCAGAGAGGGGGTGGAGTCTCCTCCTTGGGGATATTCCAGAACCACCTGGACACAGTCTTGTACCATGTGCTCTGAGATGACCCTGCTGGAGCAGGCAGGGAAGTGGGACCAGAAGAAGCACTGTGGGGCCTTCTGACCTCATCCATTCTGGAATTCTGCCTATGGAGGTGCTTCTGGGTGCCAGGATCTCGTCCCACTCAGGACTGTGCTTCATTGGTGCCCATGCCTCCAGCACAGCAGGATGGAAATAGTGACACATCATCTGTCACCAGCACTACTAGCACCCTTTAGTTTGTCCCTCCTGCTCACACCACAGCCCTCAGCAACCTCCCCATGAGCAGCAGTGCCCAACAGCTTCCTCTGAGAGGCAGAGGGATGGCACAGTCTGCAGTGCAAGGTCAGAAGGTCCCTGCACATGCTGAGGGTCCCTGTGCACCCTGAGGGTCCCTGTGCACCCTGTCTCCACTCCCCACCCAACAGGTGGTCCAAGGGGCCACCCATGCCATCCCCATCCCTGAGGATGTGTCACTCCCTGCCAGAGCAGCTGACGGGGAAGGAGGAGGAAGGCAAAAGCTGTGCCAGACTCATGCTGAATTCTGCTTCTGCTTTGTAGGAGCAGCCTGTGATAAGGAGAACCTGCCTTTTCTGCGCACAGAGAGGCTCACACAGGGTGGCCCTACCACACCAGGCACTCCCAGTGCTTCCAAATCCCTGCACTGGCTTTTGGAGGAATTTTTGAGGCAGGAAAGGACAGGTTTGAGTTGGGCTAAGGGTGTCCTCAGATCTAGACCCTCCAGGGCAGGGAGAGGTTATCAGCTGTGGCATCAGAAGCAGAGAAGGGTGTTGTGAGATATCAGCCTCAGACATCCATCATGTGCAAGGTTGGGTAACAGCAGAGCCAGACAAACTGCCAGCCCTGCTGGGGCTCTTGTGAAAAGTACTGTGTTAAAGGCAGCTGGGTCAGTGCATGGTGAAAGCTCAGGCTCCTTGCAAGAGAGAATCCCTCTGGATGTACCACTTCCACCCCAAACCCTGCTCTCATCCTGCCCCTCGGTTCACTCCATATCCCCCTCGCCATGGAGCACCAGGAGTGGGATGGAGTGCTGCATGCCCGGCATCCCTGCAGCACAAGGGAGGTTTTGATGTTCCCAGCCAGCCCCAGTTCCAGCCTTCCCAAGTCCCCTCATTAGCATGAATATTTTTCCTTCTTTCCTCCAATCTGGCAGCACCTTCCCAGCATCCACACCCTTCCCAGTCCTGTGCCACGGTGGATACAGTGAATATCTCCTCTTCCTGTCAGCCAGGGGCAGAAACAGCCGATAGAGCTGAATACATCCAAGAACTTCACAAATATCCCTTGGCAGCACATCCTTGGAGTGTGAGTCTCAGGGAATCCTGGTTCCCCATGGCAATGAGTGTCCAAGGGCTTGCAGTGGAAAGCAACACTCTTGCTGGGAATGCAAGGGAAGAATGAGGGGTGAGCCAGAAGGACAGAGGACAGCCCCCAAAGGAGGGCAGAGCCTGGCTGAGGGACATGACACGGAGGCAGCATCATGCCTGGGAAGGGACAGGACAGGAGGGTGGGACAGGGATGGGGACCAGAGGGTTGGCCTGGAGGAGGGACCAGCAGTGGGAGGCGCAGGCTGGGTGCTGCGAAGCCTGTCTGCACCCGCAGCAGTTCCTGCAGGGAACTGCCTTGGCATCACCCTGGAGCCCAGAGCAGGGCAGCCCTGGAGCCCTCAGCGTCACTGCCACCATGCCGCTCCACCGGAGCCAGCCCTGGGGGGCTGCAGACCACAAAAGGTGAGGGAGAACCCCGAGGGTGGCAGGGGGTGGATGGGGCAGACTTGGGGACGGTGGGGAAGGGACTGGGACAGTCCATGCCCACTCCACTGCCTGCTCTGCCTGGGTTTGTAGGGACAGGGATGGTGACCACTGGCCTGTGAGGTGCCACTGCCCCTAGGTACGGCTGGACTGCCCCTAAGGGCCACCCCACAACTTGGTGCACGGCACAGCCCAGGTGCCCCCTGCCTGGGCATGGGGAGGTCCTGGGGGCCAGTTGAAGACCCAGGCAGGACAGGCAAGAGAGTAAAGCTGGCCACAGATTCCTTAGGGCGATATAGTCATGAAAAAGGGGGAAATTGTCCCATTTCATCCCCAGGTTGCTGGGCAGAAGTGGGTACAGCCCTTTAACCCTGAGGCACAGACACCCAACCCACAGCGGTGCCGGGCATCATCCTTCACACACCCCTGCCCTGCCCTTTGGGTAGGTCCTACATCAACAGGCATCCTTCCAGCTGCCATGTCCCCCTGCGCTGCTCCCCAGGTCCTGCTCCCCCAGGTCCTGCCATGTCTGTCCCTCCTCCTCGCTGACAGCATCCCCTCCACGTGCTCGCAGGGACACCCCTGCCTCTGCCAGTGCACTTCCCCATGGCACCCAGGGCACCCCTTGCGTGGACAGGCGGGGCTGGGGAGCCGGGAGATGCCTGTGCCGGAGTGCGGGGGCTCAGCCCGGCTTTCCGTTGGCGAGTTTGGGACGCAGCTCCTGCGGGAGGGGGCAGGGGATGCGTGGGAGCGTGCAGGCAGCAGGAAGGAAGCCTGCGCCGAACAATAGAGGGAAATGGAGGAACTGGAAAAAGACCCAGTGGCAGCACAGTCAGCACAGATGGTTTAGTGCGGAGCCGCATGATTCATGGGAAAAAGGCCCTCAGCGCCCCGCGGGCAGCCCGCGGCTCTGTCCTGAGGCTGTGCTGGCAAATCATTTGGGGATGGGGGTGTCCCTGGTGGAACACGAGCCTCTGTGTCGACGTGCGGGTGCTGGCGGTGGGGGGTCCGTCCCGGCCGGGGGTGGGTGGGAGGCTGTCCCCCCTCTGCCTGCCCGTGAGTCACGCTGACCTCTCCCATGCCCTCGCCAGCAGTGAGAGATTATGGTCTGGCCTTTCCGGCTGCAGAGCCCTCCCCGAGCCGGCCGGCACAGGAGCTCATCCCCTGGGAGGGGCTGTGCCTCTTCCCCCGTTATCCGCCGCGCCGGCCCTTGTCCTGTGCTCAGCCCCGCGTTCCGCGGAGCCGGGGCTGTCCCCCCGCTCGGCATCTGCTCCATCACCCGCTCCTCCGTGAGCCCGCCGTTCCTGCCTGGCCTCGCCGACAAAGCGGGGACAGATCCGGCAGCTCCGGGGACGGGTGGAGAGGCTTGGGCTCAGGAATAACAGGATGCTGGCTCTTTGAGCTGGGAGGTGAGCCACTCCGGGGAGAGCAGCGAAGTGGGGAGACCTCTGGAAGCATCCTGCGCTCCCGCTCACAGGATCTGTGCCCTTCACGGCAGCTGAACCCACCCCCTTCCCTTCCCTGCTGCCTCCTCACCCCTTTTCTCCCCTCCTTGCACAGATGATGGGCTGAGCATCTGTCGCAGAGGCACCCCAGGGCCATGAGCTCCCCGTGCGGTCCTGACTCGGATATTGCAGACTGGCTGGCCACCATCCACTTGGAGAGGTACCGGGATGTCTTCAAGCAGCACGGGTACCGTGTGGCCAGAGACGCCGCCTCGCTGGACGGCCACCACCTGCAGCAGATCGGCATCACCGCCACCGGGCACCGCAAAAGGATCCTCAACTTGGCGCAGCAGACACGGATGCTGAGTCAATCCCATACGGGACGCACAGCAGGAGACACCCCTTTCCGAGCCACGGAGGTCCTGAGTGCCCCACAAGCGGGCAAGGATGCCATGAAAGCAGAGCCAGGAGGGACTACTGGTGCCTTTAGGACACAGCAGCGTGTTGCTGCACCCACCCAGGCCTCGCCTGTAGAGAAGGACCCTGTTCCTCCCGTCGTGAAGCCGGTTCCCAAGCCAAGGACAGTTTTCCCTCGTTCAAAGCCAGAGCAGGGATTAGTGCCCGTGCCACCAGCACGCTCCACAGTGCCAGCACACGGCCCGGGCAGCGACAGGGTGCCTGCAGCCTTTGTGGTACTAGAGGGATTTGTGCCGGGGGAGAGTTCCACGGATTTGGAGAGCCCGGAGCCCAGGCCAGCCCTGCCGGCTGATCCAGGGGCAGCCGTGGCCATGGGCATGATAACATCGCGACTGCGAGCTCGGGAGAGCCCTCGGGAGGAGGGACGGCCATCCGCAGCTCCGAATCACGGACAAACCCTGGAGCCATCGGAGAAATCCCCCCCGTCCGTCCCGTGTGTCCCACCACGGCACAGCCACAGGGTCCTGGCAGCTGAGCCCAGCCCTGGGAACGTGCCGGAGGGTCACCCACCATCCCACCCTCCCCTTCCCGCCGCAGCCGCCCCAGCCAGGAGAGATCCCTCGCCGTGCCCCAGGGCGGGCTCGGGGCAGGGCCGGCTGGAGATGGTGTCCAATGTCATCTACGAAGGACTAGAGCGCCCGTCAGCACCCGCTGAGGATTCGGGAGGGGAGGAAGGTCCCCAGGGTGAGGGTCTCGCTCAGCCCCCGGCTCTGTCCCCACAGGAGCTGACCCAGCCGGATGACAAGCCTGAGTAAGCAGATGCTTTCCCTCACCCCTGGGAGCGCAGGACGGGTGTGGAGCAGCTAGAAACAACAGTCCAAAGAGCCCCCCACCCTTGGGACCCCATCCCACCCCAGAGCCTGACCCTGCCTGCCTCCAGGTGCCAGACAAAACGCTTTCCCCACCCTCCCTGTGTCTTCCACAAGCTCTGGATACAGCAGCTGGGATCCCTCTGAGATGACAGGGTGGCCCTGGGCCCCTGGATGTCTCCTTCTGGTTGTGGGGAGAAGTGACTGCCCCTTCCCTGCTCCCCCAGCAGCAGGGCTGGGGGTCCACAGCAAGGTGAGGGGGTGACTGAGTGAGGGTTTTGAGTCTGGTTGCTGCTGGGAGCAAAGTGGGATGTGTTAGGGGCGGGGGGAAAGCTGTGATGGGAAATGCCCAGCAGCCCCAGGAGACAGCCTGACAGATTGCAGGATGGGCAGGAGAAGGGAACAAGGGGGGCACTGGGAGCAGGGAGGGGATGCTGCACAACCCAGGCGACAAACCCAGGCTCGGCCCAGGTGAGGAGCAACCTCCAGCCAGACAGGACCCCACAGGCTCCCACCTCAGCCCAGTCCAGCCCAGTAACCCCTGTCTTTGTTTTCCAGAAGTCTCGGCTGGCCCAGTGGGGCCCTGCCCCGCATCCCACAGAGACCCACCAGCAAGCCAGGTGAGAGCCCCCAGGGCACTGGTGAGCATGAGGGACCTCCTGGTGTCCCCAAGGAAGGGGGGAGAGGGGGACACCTACATACCCTGCATTTCTCCTGGGTCCTGCCCAGTGCTCCTGCCTCACTCAGGGACTGGGGTGCCCCATTCCAACCCCACAAGTATTTGGGCTGGCATCTCTGTTGTGTCACATGTCTTGGATGTTGGAGTCCACTGTGGTGGGCTCAGGGGGGGGTCCCCCTCAAGGGTTGGGAGTCCTGGCTGGTCTCTTCCTCACCACAGGCACCACTGAGTGCCTTTCCCTCCCACATCTCTGCCCACAGAGGTGAACGAGCAGCCTGTCAGCCCCTACAGTGAGACCATCTTCGGGCATGTAGCTCCATCCCGGGAGCTGAAGGTGAGGGGAGACTGTGGGGATGGTGGCTGTCCCCTGCTGTCACTCTGCATCCCACCAGCTGCTGCAAAGCTGGGAGCTGTAACTGGTGAGACCGTGGTGCCCAGCAGTGCCTGTGAAGGCTCTTCCCCCAGAGGGTGGTCGGGCACTGAACAGGCTCCCCAGAGCAGTGGGCACAGCCCCAAGGCTGCCATTGCTCATGGAACAACAGCACTCTCAGGGACAGGGTGGGATTGCTGGGGTGTCCTGTGCAGGGCCAGGAGTTGGACTGGAGGATCCCTGGGGGTGCCTTCCAGCTCAGGATATTCTGTGATACTGTGATACTGTGCTGGGTTGGGGGTCACAGACTGAGCCCCCTGTGCTGTGGGCTGAGCAGGCTGAGGAGGTCTGAGATGGGAGAGGGCACAGGGAGAGGAGATGTGACTGTTCTCTCCCCACAGACTGTTGGCATCTCCGCTGATCAGAGCTACGAGACAGTGTCAGAGCTGGACCTGGAGCGAGAAGCCTGCAGGTAGGATCATCTCCTCTAGGCTACAGGGGCTGGGCTGGGCTCAGGGTCAGGGATTTGCATGCCAGGGGACAGAGGTCACCTCTGGGGACAGCCTGAGAGGGGATGGGGGATTTTCCCTCACTGTAGGGAGTGTCTGGGAATGTCTGGGATCAGGTCAGCAGTCTCCAGGAGAGCCAGTGGGTTTGGAATTGAGAAGGAGCTGTGCTGGTGGGTGGCCCTTGGGGACACGGTGCTTGACAACAAACGTGGGTGCACTGCTGGGGTGGTGCCAGTGCAGCGGACACCTGCACACCCAGAGGAGCCTGGATTTGGCTTCTGGAAGCAGGGACACACCACGGGGGACAGGGATTACTCATAAATGAGGTAGCTTCAAGCTCCAGATGAAGGGATGTGCAATATCCAAAGGCTCTGGCATCATGAGGTCAGCATTTGCTGCTCAGTCAGACTGTGTTGGACACTGAAATTGTGAGGGGTACCTTTAAAATGCTTTTGAAATGTACTTTCCATAACTCCTGATAGCATCTCAGAAAGAGGAAGGAAAGCTGCTCTTCCCATTTCGGATGGGGAGGGTTCCTTTTCCTGTGTTGCTTAGAGAGAAGGAGGTGAGCTACAGCTCTGTGTCCTTCAGCTCTGGCCGTGGCCTTGCTGCCCAGTGCATCCCCAGGGCCGTGCTTTTGTGGCCAAGTGTTGGTCCAGCCCATCTCCTGCTCTGGGTGTGTGTCACTGAAGCAGGGAGTGATCTGGTGGCACAGCTGAGAATTGACACAGGCCGTGGTGGGGTGGGGAACTGCAAATACCTGGGAACAGAAGACTGAAATCTCCTGTGGGAGACTCTGAACCAGAAGTTCAGTTGAGCTGGGTGCTGCTCTGTGAGTCGCGGTCTCCATCCAGTGGCTTCCAAGGAGTTGGGATCCAGACTACCCTGAAAGCATTGGTCAGGCACTTGCAGCTGTGGACCCACCAGGGACTTTGCAGCCTGGTCTTGGTGAGAAGACACAGGATGTGACTGTCAGCAGTGTCAGAGGTGGTGGCTCACAGGGTTTCTTTCCCCAGACTGAGCACTCGGGTGGTTGGGGTGTGGGGAGTGGAACAAGAGAGAGAAAAGCCTTTGATGATCCTTTTGCATTGTGCTCACGGATTCCATCATCCAGGTGTTCCAGGAACGTTTTCCTCCCTCAACCAGCCCCACTGCTCTGACCATGATCCCCTGGAGCAGAGCTATGGACTTTGCTTCAGCTGCCAAGGGGCTGCTGACCAGCTCTGACTCCAGCCCTGGTCCTTCTGTGGGACCTCCTGATCCTCCCCTTCAGCTCTCGTGTTTCTCCAGTTCAGCCAGTTCTCATCCTGCTGACTGGCAGCTGGTCACTGGGAATAACAGGAACATCTCCTACACCCCACAAATCCGCTTTTTATGGGAAGTATTTCCCACTCCCAAGCTTCGGAGAGTCCCTCTTCCCCCTTCTTTTACCTCTGGTAGCTCCTCTCACCGTATTCTGAGGGACATTTGTCAGGACCACTCTTGCTGTCTGGACAGTGCCAGGGTTAGGAGTGGGCAGAGCCACCTCACCAGCAAACAAAATATCCTCAGCTAAGAGGAAGAGGAAGGCAAAATTCCCATGAAAACCGGGAGCTGAGTCTTTGAGGGTTGAGTGGGAGCCTGAAGTGTAGGGTGGGATTTAGCTGCTCTGACACTGACTGGACTGCTTCTTCCCACACCTCAAGGCATCTTCCCTTCAGGAAAAGAAACACTGGGAATGCTGTGTCCTTGACAGCTTATTCCTTACCTCCAGCCCTACCTCCAGGTGCCCACTCACAGGTTCATTTACTGTGACCTCCAGCTGCAGTGACCAGATCCATGGTCAGCTCCTTCGTCCTCTCACCACCAGCAGGTCCCTTCCCTCCCTCACCCAACCTCCATTCTCCACCAGATCTCCCACGTGAGCAGTGACAGGATGAGTTTGCCCCCAGGGATCACCCTCCAGGCTCAGCTGACCTGGAAACACCTTCTCCTGGCCCCAGGGACTCCTTTGTCCCTGAGGTTACTTGTCTTCACTGCCTGACACCAGCTGACAGGGGACATGACCTGGCCTTTGCAGACTTGTTGGGAGGCTTCATCCTCCAACCCTGCCCTTGAGGGCAGAGCTGGGTCTTGGTGTGTTCCTGAGAGATCCCACCCCAGCCGGACCATGGGCTTTGTTTGTCCCTAACAGATGCTTTGTGTCCTCCAGCTCATTATAGTTTCATTGGCTGTAAATCATGGCTCAGGAAGGGGCTGTCATGGGTTTTTTCCCCTTTTTCTCTTGCCCTGACCCATTCCATGGGTCTGTCTCCCCCACAGCCCTTGCACTCGAGGCTGATGTCTGCTTATGACTCACTGAGTCCTCCAGCTGCTCAGTTCCCTGGCCAGTCCCTCCTGAAGAAGCTGGAGACCAGGCTGGGACTGCAGCCAGATGACTCACCCTGCCAAGGCTCTGTTATGCTAATTAAACAGTAATTTGCCTTGTGCTTTGTGTCTCCCAGTCACCCATGGCCATTTCTTGTCTTGTCTGCAGGCGCTGGAGCCAAACAGGCCATTTTCCCCTCTCCATCACCTCCTCATCCACACACCACCTCACTTCTCCAGAACCGGGTGGCTCCAGCCCAGCATCCTCCTGGACAGGCTTGCTCCTGTCCCACATGGATCAGGGACATCTGATATCCAATGGCCTCATAGGATGGCTGTCCAGGGCCAAACCACAGGTCCATGCACAGCCTTGACCCCTAGAATAAGCCAGTGCCCAAAACTAGGTGTTGGGAGAATTTATGATGAGGGGAGGAAGTGTTTGGGGGCCTTCTGCTCCAAATGTCTTTCCAGTCATGGGCCTAACACTGGAGGCAGTGCCTCATATTCAGTGGGTTTCTCCTTCATAGATTTCTCCTTCTACAAAGAGGAGTCCCACAGCTCAACTGCTCCTTTCCCATGTGCTCCTGAACCTTGCTCCTGCTGGTTTTATCTGGTGTCACCCAGCTCCTGTGAGCTCTCCTCACGAACCTGCCCCCATCACTCACCTTGTCCCCCTGGAGGTGCCCAGCTTGCTTGGGTGCTCCTCAGACAGAACCTGGGACAGGGCTTGGACCATCCTCGTTGCCTTTCTTGGAGCCTTTCCTTCATCCTGGCATGGGATTCCACACTGGAATGTGGCATTGGTGCTCTCCTGAGGGTGCTGGGGTGTTCTGGCTGCCATGACTCTCTTCCTGCCCATCACCGTTTCACCTGGGCAGCTCCCCTGTGACCTCCTGGGACTCTCAGACATTTTCCAGCACATTTCCTTTTCAGGGAAAGAAAAACAGCCAGGCTGAGAGGGCTGAGGGGAAGGGGCAGGCTTAGCCCTGGTTTATTTTTATAATTTCCTTTTATTGTTGTGGTTGGAGAGGCTCAGCAGGCCCGGCTGGGGGGTTTAGCATGGCTTCCCAAGAGAAGGAGATAGAGATTTTGGATTCCCAAGGTGCAGTAGCTGGCCCATCCCAATTCCTTTACAAGGCATTTTGGCTGGACACAAGAGCAAGTGGAAGTTGTTGTGGCAGAAAGACCTTCACGTTGCCAGGAATGTTGGAGGGACAGAGGGAGAGGGGCTGAGAGCCCTGGTGAGGAGGGAGCCGGGGTGGATGTAAAGCAGGGACTAGGACATGGGATTGGGGAGAGCTGCCTGACTGCCTGTGAAGAGGGGAAGGAAGGAATGCCAGGGATTTGGAGACATGTGGTGGCCCCGACCTTGCCATCATGTAGGACTGGCTGAGCCTTGGGCTGCTGATGGCCCCGGGGCTCATGAGCAGTGGGTCCTTGTCCCACCCTGCTCATGGAGATGCAAACACCCAAATCACTGTGCGCCCCGCGGGCTCAGGATGGCGTCAGGAGCAGTACGAGATGTCCCCAGATGGGATGGCATTGGCCAGAACCATGCATGGTGAGCAGCCCTGCTGCTGCTGCAGCCTGGCTCCCTCGCAGCCCCATCTCCCACAGGACAAGCAGCGAGTGCAGCAGCGAGGGACGGAGCGAGGACGAGGAGGCTCGGACCCGGCTCATCGACCGCATCATCCAGAATGACACGGAGGGTTATTCCACCGTGGAGGCGCCGCGGGCCGAGGGGGCCCCGTTCAGCCTGCCAGCCCATCTCTACCCAGACGAGGTCCTGGATGACCTCACCATCTCCCCTTACGCCAGCTTCACGTCGCTTTCCGAGCCCCGGCCCACCATGCTCAGTGGCTGGCTGGACAAGCTCTCCCCACAGGGGTACGTGGGGCAGTCATGGAATCACGGAATGGGCTGGGTTGGAAGGGATCTCAAAGCTTTCCTGTGGATGTGGGTGCTGGAATTTCCCAGCTGCCATGACTCTCTCAAAGCTCATCTTGTTCCAGCAACCTGCCATGGGCAGGGACACCTTCAACTAGGCCCTGTACAACCTGCCCTGGAACACTTCCTATGGGGGCAGCCCCCATAGGTGAAGCCCCCTTGGGTGAGGTGGTCACACTGGTCATTGTGTTACCTGGGGCAGCCAGACCTCCCTGTGGGAGAAGGACCCTCTCAGGTACCCCAGCTGTGCTGCAAAGGTCTCTGTGCAGCCACCCTTGTGGGAAGGGGGGGGGAACTGTGAGCAGATGTGGGGTCCTCGGGGGGATCATCCCCTTCTCAACAGTTTTTCTGCCATCCCAACAGGAACTATGTCTTCCAGAGGCGCTACGTCCGTTTCGATGGGAAGAACCTGATGTACTTCAGCAGTGAGAAGGTACAAAGGGGCGGGATGGGGCAGGGTGGGGAGGCTGCGCTGTGCCTTGACACCATGGGAGCTTCCATATCCCCTTTGCCCCTCCTTGTCCTTCTGTGAGGAGCCAGCAGTGCTTTGCCATCACCAGTGTGGGGCAGCCACAGCCCTGGTGCCTGGTGGGCTCCAAAAACCTACTCGGACATAGGAAGCCCAGCACAGCAAGGCTCCCTCTGTCAACAGGGAGTGGAAAAGGGGAGGGTCCTGCTGACTCACAAGCCCTGGGGCAGACTGAAAATAGGGTCCCAGGCATGGATCCATTCTTTCCTGAATCCTAGGCTCCCACCTGGCTGCTGGTACCCCTGGGCTGTGCTGTGGGGCAGCACCCAGTGGATGTGGAGGATATGCCAGGTTATGAAGGTGCCCCACAGGGAGGGCACAGGAGGTTAACCCTGCCTGGGGCTCGTTCCAGGAGCCCTACCCCAAGGGGGTGATCCCTCTGTCCGTGATCGAGATGGCTCGTTCCAACAAGGACAACAAGTTCCAGGTCGTCACCAGCCATCGGATCTTTGTCTTCCGTGCTGAGAATGAGGGTAAGTGAAAACCCAGATCACCAGTCCCCAGGGAACCGTCCCTGCCTCCCTCCCCCATCCAGAGCATCCCCAGGGCAGCTCTCATCCCATCCCCAAAAATCCCCTGCCGTGCCTGCCGGGCGCTCTGCTCCATGCCAGGGCTGTCAGGAAGGGCTCAGCCCTGCTCCCTCATGCCTGGTCCCCAGCCCAGAGGAATGAGTGGTGCTCCACGCTGCAGAAGAAGGTGATGGACCAGCGCCTGGTGGGGTCCCGACCCCGGCCCGCCAACACTGCTCACTGCCAGAAGTCAGGCACTCTGGAGCTGAAGGGCCAGAAGTCCAAGGTGTTTGCAGCCCTGAGCCTGCCCGAGATGTGGCTGTACAAGAGCGAGCAGGTTTGTGGCCGGAGCAGACTCCTTGCTGGCACAGAGGGCTGTGTCAATGGCAGATGGGATGAGAGGGACGGAGGGAGCTTAGCCAGGGTTGGTGCCAAAGGGAGAGCAGAGAGGAAAAGGATGGGCAGAAGAAAGGAAATGGTAGAGCAGGAAGCTGGAGATCCTGCACAGGGCAGCGGTAGTGGGTACTAGGACTGCACCCCCCTCCCAGATTATCATCATCTCTGCCAGGCACTTCAGTCTTAGTCACACCAAGGCATGCCAATCCCTCACAGGGCAGGTGGATCAATGAACACGGAATCAGCAGCAAACATGCCTGCTGCAAGGGGCGTTTCCCCACGGGAAGCAACAGGTCACTGTCAACTCACACCCTTCTGCTGCCCACAGAGCCCCCACTTCCTTCCTGCTGAATTTTCTCAGCACTCCGGTTTTTTTCCATCACCTCGTTTCCAGGTTGCCCACTAGTCAGTGTCAACTCTGAGGTTTTGGCTCAGGCTAATACTTGTTTTATGAGTGTCCCTGACTTGAGTTCCGAAAACAGAAGGTTCTAGATGGCGGGGATTCAGGGGCTGTGGGCAGAACTTTCATTTGAAGGCATAATGTATTTGCAGAGTGCTTTGTGTCAGCCCGTGTGAGGTGGCTGAGAGATGTGGCAGGGTTTTGTCCAGGCAAAGCAGGGATGGGATGCTGGGGGTGCCGAGGCAGCTCCGTGACTCCAGCCCCAACCTCACGGGCGTGTCTGGAGTGGTGTGTCCACCAACACCGTTGTCACTCTGGATTGCAGTTCTTCAAAATGGGCATTGCCATGTTCTTCATTGAGATGCGTGGCTCCACCATCCGCGAAGCCAAGAACCGCAGCTTTGAGCTCATCACCCCCTCCAAAACATTCAGGTATCCCTGGCATCCAGGTGGGATGAGGTGGGAGGAGCAGCCAGGCACTGGGCACAGGTGCTGGTTGCTGCAGTGCCCTGAGTTTTGGCTGTGCTGGTGCCCACAGCTTCGTGGCAGAGTCAGAGCGGGAGAAGCGGGAGTGGATGGAGGTGCTGCAGGAGGCCATTGCCGAGATGCTCTATGACTATGAGGTGGCAGAGAAAATCTGGTCCAACAAAGCCAACAAATACTGTGCAGACTGCTGGGCTCAGAGTCCCGACTGGGCATCCATCAACCTGTGCGTGGTCATCTGCAAGCAGTGTGCAGGTGGGGTCACGGTGGCCTGCTTGGGCAAGCAGGTGATGGCTGGGGTTGTGGGCACAACTGGAGTCCCAGTTCCCTGGCAGGATCAAGGGGTGCTCACTGTCCTGCTCCCCACAGGGCAGCACCGCAGCCTGGGCTCCAGCATTTCCAAGGTGCAGAGTCTGAAACTGGACACCAGCGTCTGGTCCAATGAAATCGTACAGGTAGAGGCACTCAGGGGCTGGCACAGTGTGCTCAGGAGCCGGGCTGCTCCTCTAGCAGCGCAGCAGCCCCGTGGTCTCAATTGGGACGCAGGAACGCTGAGAATCCTGCGTGTTCCGCTGGCCCTGGTGCTTGCCATGACCATGGGGGCTCTCCTGCAGCTCTTCATCGTGCTGGGAAACGACCGAGCCAACCGGTTCTGGGCCGCTCGGCTCCCTGTCGCCGAGGCCATCCACCCGGACAGCAGCGCCGAGCAGAGGCGGGACTTCATCTCACGCAAGTACCGGGAGGGACGGTACTGCCTGCCCCATCCCCACTGCGCCACTCAGGAGGACGTGCTCCAGGTAGAGGCCACCTCGGGGTGCAGGCGGGATCCTGGGGTGCTGGGAACCATCCCAGAGCTCCTGGTTTTGAGATGCCAGTGCCTCCTGCTTGGCTGCCTGTGCTCACACTCTCGTGCCAGGCGGTTCTGGGGGCTTGGGTGGGAGGTTGTGCCCCACTTTTCCTGCCTTCAAGCAGCCGAAGTCTCCATGAGCCAGGACGTGGTCCCTAAAGGCACTGTCTCATCCCAGGCGCTGTGCACTGCGGTGACAGGTCCAAACCTGCTCAAGACCATCCTGCAGTTCTTCTCATCTGCGGAGGCTGGTCTGGTGTCTGACCCTGCTGCCAGCGAGGTGGCCTCGGGGGCTGACCTTTGGTGGGGTTCAGAGAGTAAAAGGCCCAGGAACCTTTCAGGTAATGAAGACCCTCAAGCTCCATCTGTGATGGGGAGCCATTCTCCTTGCCATTGCCCCTGTGCCCCTCAGCACACCCCAAGGATGGGAACAGCCGGGACATCGGGTAGTGTGGCTCCCTGGGGGTCCTGCCTGAGTTTCTCTTTTAGGATGAGGCAAAGCAGTGGCTCCTCTGGAGCCCCTTTTCAGGGAACCCCATGCCTGGCACAACCCCTTGCCCACACCTACCCCTCTGGTGCCCACAATTTGGTGGGTACCTGCTCCTGCCCCTCCCTCAGTGCCGTGCCCCACAGGGAGCCCCCGCGCACGGGAACCAGGTCCGGAGGGTGTCTACAACGAGATCACACAGCCAGTGACACACAGCGGGTACCTGTACCGGGCCACGGCCTCCACAAAGCTCCCAGGTGCCAAGAAGAGCAAAGAGGGTGAGTGTGGGAAGCACAGGAGGGCAGCCAGCGCAGTGCCCACCCCAGTGCCACTGACCCCACATTTCCACAGACTTCCAGCGCACGTGGTGCTCCCTGGAGAGAGCCCTGCTCTTCTTTGAGACAGAGAAATGCACCGAGCCCCTGGGCCACATTGAGAGCGCGGACCTCCTCTCCCTGGGTGTCAGCAGAGCCCAGGCACTCACCAGCCCTGGCGCTGCTGAAAGGTACACCCACTGCATGCCCAGAGAGCCTGGGGGCACACAGAGGGCAGGGACAGGCATTTCTCCCTGCTGGGTGCAATGGTCTGCTCTGGCTCTGGGTGCATGGTCAGGGTAGGAGCTGCCCTGATGGGCTGGTTCATCCTCTGCAGGTTTCGTTTCACCCTCGAGCTGTTCCTCACTGGGGAAAAAGTGCAGCAGCTGGGAACCGACGGGCCCGAGATGCTGCAAGGCTGGGCCAGTGCCATCGGCAAGGTGAGCCAGCCCCAGCCCCAGCACCCTGGTGTGTCCCCAGGATCTGTCCTCACTTCCCCATTGTCATTCCTTCCACGTTCTTGATCCACTGTGGGAAGCACCTCCCCTCCCATGCTCCCTGGTGACCTGCCCCTCTCCTTGTGGACATCCTCACCCACTTCGTCTCTTGCTCCATCCTGCAGTGGTTCACACCCGTGAGCTGTCACTGCCTGCTGGGCTACGAGTTCCAGCGCGCGGGCCAGCTGCGCTACAAGTGCATGCTCAACCCCGAGCGGTGGCAGCAGGCCTTCTTCATCCTCCAGAAAGCCCACCTCTTCATCTGCCCCGCCGAGGAGGATGGGGCTGAGGACAGCATCAACCTCCGGCGGCTGCAGGAGCTCAGTGAGTGCTCTCACAGCCTGGGGCAGGCAGCGCGTGGTGGGTGGCTGTGCATGGCTCTGACCCCGACCCCTCCACTTCTCACCCCAATGCAGGTCTGGTTCCCCCTGCGGAGACTCCAGACAAGAAGGAGATGCTGATCCTGGTGGAGATGGGGAGGTGAGTCCTGGCTGTGGGAATGATGGGGAAAGAGCCAAGGAACCCCAACAGGCTGCCATGGGCAAAACCACTTATGTGCGGGTTGGTGCTGATCTCTAATGATGCTACTGGGAAAGCATGGCTGTGGCCAAGGGGTTTGCAGAGGTCACCGCAGCCTGGGGTCTCTTGTTGGGCAGGGTGTCTCTCAGCCCAGCCTGCCTGTGCCTTGCTCCCTGTTCTGTGCAGGAGGGGATAACCTGCCCCTCTGGCAACCTTCATCCCCTCTTTTCTGCCTTGTTGTTCTCAGGACGTTTTACCTGCAGGGCTTGTCGCGGGTGGACTCGGCAGCGTGGTACACAGACATCCAGGCCTCGGCAGGGGGCCGGGGCAACGCGCTGCGGGACCAGCAGCTGAGCAGGGGGGACATCCCCATCATTGTGGACAGCTGCATCGCCTTCATCACCCAGTACGGTGAGCACGGCACGGGTGGAGCATCCCCCAGCACAACGGGGTGGCCAGTGGGCCCAGGGAAGAGGCACCACTCCCTTAGGGATCATCTAAGCAGGGCTGAGCCCCTGTGACCCCATGTCCCTGTCCCAGGGCTGCGGCATGAGGGGATTTACCGCAAGAACGGCGCCAAGTCCCGGATCAAGGTACTGATGGAGGAGTTTCGGCGGGACGCCCGCAATGTCAAGCTGCGAATCAACGACAACTTCATCGAGGATGTCACTGACGTGCTGAAGAGGTTCTTCCGCGAGCTGGAAGATCCCATCTTCACCCTGGAGCTGCACCCGCAGTGGAAGGAGGCTGCAGGTACCTCCTTCACCTAACCTGCTCCCACGCTGGGCTGCCTGCCAGGGTCCCCTGTGGCCAGTGTCCCTTGGGGCAGATCCTGCTGCCAACCCTGGTCATTTCTGTATCATCTGTGGAGCTGCTGGTCTCAGCAATGGTCCGTGATGTGTGTTCCTCCCTTCAGAAATCTCCTCGAAGCCGCAGCGCCTGGAGCGGTACAAGGAGCTCATCCGTCGCCTGCCTCGCCTCAACCACAAGACCCTGGCTGCGCTCATTGGTCACCTCTACCGGTCAGTGGGCCACCTTCCCACAGGGTCCCCTGGTCCAGCCAGGGTCCCCAAGACTCGCCAGAACTGTGGGGTTTCCCAGCTTCCCAAGGAATGCTGCCTTCCAACCCTGACAGCCAGGAGGAGCCCCCGGCCACACCAGCCCCCCAGATGGTGCTGGAACATGCTACTCTGGGACACCTGGAGTGTTCCCAAAGTCGTCCTGAAGCAAGGGGGAATGACAGGAGGTTTGGGACTAGGGCACACCCCACTGTAGGACATAAACTTCAATCAGTGCCCAAAACAGAAAGCTGCATTTCCATCCCTGACTCAGAGTCTGAGGTGGGGCTCTTGTCTGGTTTGATGGCAGTGGGAAGTTCTCAAAACGGGAACTGCCTGGCTTGAAGTTCCCATTGCTGGGGGCCAGGGAGATCCAGGCTGTTTTTCAGGAGACATTGTATGAGGCAGAGGAGGGTGGCTGGGGCTGAAACCCCGTCCAGAGTGGGACCAGCCCCTCACCTCTGTGCTCCTTGTCCCAGGGTGCAGAAATGTGCAGACCTTAACCAGATGAGCACCAAGAACCTGTCGCTGCTCTTCGCACCCAGCCTCTTCCAGACCGATGGCAAAGGGGAGCATGAGGTCAAGGTGATGGAAGACCTCATCGACAACTATGTCAGCATCTTCAATGTAAGCAGGGGCCTGCCAGCCCCCTCCATCTCCCCTTACATCCCTCCATCTTGCCCACCTCTACCTCCTCCTGCATCCTTCCATCCTGGCCTTGTGTTCTCAAGCCACATCCTGCTCCACACTGACCCTCTGTATCCTTCCTCCGGCAGATTGACGAGGACCAGGTATCCCAGATGGATCTGGAGAACAGCCTGATCACCACCTGGAAGGACACCCAGGTACTAGGGATGTGCTTGCTGGCCTCCACCACATCAGGGACCTCCCAGCTGGTGGGACTGACTGGAGGGTGGGGACACACCTTAGGTCCCCACTGTCCTACACCAGATAATTGGGAAACAACCTTCTCCCACTTGTCCCCGCTTTGCCCATCACCTTGAGGCACCTACCCAGGGGAGAAGCAGTCCCAGCTTCTTAAGACGCCATCACCAGCCCCTGGGAAGGTGGGATGTGCACAGCACCCATGCCAGCATGGCACCAGTGCCACCCACTCTTCCCCAGCTCTCACAGGCAGGGGACCTCATCATCGAAGTTTACCTGGAGCAGAAGCTGCCTGACTGCTGCATTACCCTGAAGGTGAGTCCCAAAGGAGGGCTGGGCCAGAGGAAGCAAGGAGGGACTCGGGCTCCAGGTGCAGCCTGTCCCTGGGACCCATCCTGCCAAAACCCGCTGCAGCTCCCCGTGTGTCCGGCCCCAGGTGTCCCCCACGATGACGGCGGAGGAACTCACCAACCAGGTGCTGGAGATGCGCAACGTGGCAGCCAGCCTGGACATCTGGCTGACCTTTGAGGCACTGGAGAACGGGGAGCTGGGTGAGCATGGTGGGATGGCACGGGGGGAATGCCCCTGGCATGGCCAGCTGGTGAGGAGGAGGTGTGAGGGGTGTGGGGGAGGCTTTCTGCTGGTGGCAGAGGGGATGTGGACTGGCACAGGGAAGGGAAGACAGCGGTGAGAGTGTTCCTGCATTCCCAGAGCGGCCCCTGCACCCCAAGGAGAAGGTGCTGGAGCAAGCTTTGCAGTGGTGCAAGCTCCCAGAGCCCAGCGCCGCGTACCTGCTGGTGAGGAAGGTCCCCATCGGCGAGGGCAGCTGTCTATTCACAGGTAAGGCAATCCCAAAGGCTCCCAGCTCCTCAGGGTGTCCCCAGAGAGGGGCAGCTCTGCCTGAGCCTCCCCTTGCCCTGGTCACTGCCCTGCAGCCATCAGGGTCACATCCCCAAGACCCACAGTGGGATCCCCCTGCCCCTCCCAGCCCCCCTGACCCTCATCTCCTCACACTGGGCAGGTGTCAAGCGTGAGAGCCCCAAGTGTGGGCTGCTGAAATGCCGTGAGGAGCCCCCCAAGCTGCTGGGGAACAAGTTTCAGGAGCGCTATTTTGTCATCCAGGACCGGAGGCTGCTGCTGCTCAAGGAGAAGAGGGTACACAGGGGATGCTGCAGGATGGACCTGCACCCCGAGGGTGGGAGGAGGGGCAGGGAGGGGGAGCCTGGAGACAAAGGTGGCATGGTGGTGGCTGTCCTCCTGTCAGGGAGGCTGACACCAAGCTGGGCTGACCCACTGGATCCCCTTTCCCAGAGTGCCAAGCCGGAGCGTGAGTGGCCCCTGGACGCAGCCAAGGTTTACATGGGCATCAAGAAGAAGCTGAAGCCACCAGCCCAGTAAGTGGGACCTTCCCTGGCCACAGCGGTGGGGCATGAATCCCTCAATCCCTGTGCCTGGCACATGAACCCAGTTGCTGGGAGCATGCCAAGCTCCACCTGGACCCAAAGTTGTGAGAAGCCTGGGCCTGTGAGCTGAGCTCAGCCCCGTGTCCCACTGCCCACAGACCCCAGGCTGTGTCTGAGCTTGGCAGTGCTGCCCCACAGCCTGCCTCTTCTTTTTCCAGGTGGGGTTTCACACTGACCCTGGACAAGCAGCAGCTGTGAGTATCTGCCCCTGCCATCCTGGGGCTGGAGGGATGTCAAGATCTGTCCCCAGTTTTAGTGGGAGTGGGACAGCCAGGGGCAGTGCTACAGAGCCCTGGGGTCAGGGCAGAACTGGGGCACTCCAGAGGCAGAGTGGTGGGGCCTCATGCTCCCTGGCACAAGGTGGGAGCCAGGTTCCAGGGGCAATCCATCTGCTTATCATAAACCCTTCCCACCTCCCCATCCCCACCAGCACCCCTGGGAGATGCTGGGTGCCCAATGAGCTCTTTCTTTGCCCTGAAGCAGCAATTTAGGCATGCAGAAAGTTTCAGAGGTGCGACTCCATGGGGTGTAGCTGTGCCTGACAGCCTCAGCCTCACAAACAAGGTGACAAGGGGACATGGATCCCACTGTCCTTGCTCTCTGGCAGCTTCTCTGCTGTCTCCTCCGCAGGTACCTGGTGTGCTCGGGGCAGGCTGAGCTGTGGGACTGGACCACCAGCATCCTCAAGGCTCAGGTGGGTGCAGGCAGGCTGTGCCACCCAGCTGGGCAGAGCTGGGCAGGGCTGGGATGGGGCTGGCAGGGCAGCCTGGCATGAACCCCCTCCCTGCCCTCTCCCCGTGCACAGCACGATGACCGGCACCCCGTGATCATGCGCCGACGCTCATCCTCCGACCTCGCCAAGCAGAAGTTCGGCACAATGCCACTGGTGCCCCTGCACGGGGACAGCACCGACGCCACCATGCTCTCTGCCAACCAGACCCTGGTAAAGCCCCTGCAGCTCCCCCTGCACCCACCCGTGTCCTTGCACTCATCCCAACACCGTGTGCCCACCCCAGAGCCCATGAGGCGGGTGTGTGCCGCCTGGCACCGATGTGTGCCGTGGGTGTGTGTCGCTGTGCTCGGCGGTGTGTGTGCTGTGTGCTGTGCTCGTGTCCCTGGCAGCTCTCCGTGCCTGCAGGCCCCCACGTGGGCTGCTGCACCCCACTGCCCCTCCTCTGCCTGCCGAGGCCCCCGTGGCCCTGCTCCATGCTCTCCATGCTTACCTCTGCCTGTCTCCTCTGTTTCTAGCGCCGCCTGCACACACGAAGGACTTTGTCCATGTTCTTTGTAAGTACCTGCACACGTGGAGCGTGTCCGTGGCTGGCTTTGCACTGTTCCTGCTGGCTACAGCAGACAGGGCTCACCTGCAGCATCCCACCTGCACTCAGAGATGTGCCCAGGCTGTCCTGCACATGCTGTGTGGCAGAGGGGGTGCCCATTGCTCTGCATGTCCTGTACCTGGGGATGGGGGCCCCTGTATGGTCCCAGTGTGGGCAAGCAAGACCACAATAGTCCAGCCCAGTTCCCAGGGCCTTCTTCACTGGGCACACATTGCCCAGAGGGGATCAATGTAAGAAATGCAAGGAAACAGGTTTGGGTCCTCCTTCTCATCAGGTTATTGCCGCAGGGGCCACCTGGCTGGACCTCACCTCACCTGGCTTTGTGCTCTATTGGGCATCCACCTGCCCTCCCCCACCCAGACCCTCTCTGTCAAGGAGTGCTGGGATGGTGGCATGGACCATGCCTTGGCAGGGACCAAAATGCTCCCCCTTCATCAGTGATCAGAAGGGGAAGCAGTGTCTAAGCCAAGAGACCTGGTGGAGGGTGGGTCCTCTGTGGACATGGGCCCCACGGTGAGGGGCAAAGCTTACTGGACAGTGCCCGAGTGCAGGGAGGGCGAGGTGAGGGGGGCCGGAGGGGTCCAGCTGAGCAGTGCAGACAGTGCCCCTCACCCTGATCCCCTGCCCTCCCCAGCCCATGAAGATTCACCAGGACTCCCTGGAGGAGCAACAGGAGAAGGAGGTGGACTGTGATCCTGTCTATGAGGAGGTGGGGAACTTCCCTGAGCTGGCCGCGCTGGATCTGGGGCAGGGGCTGCTGGCAGAGCTGTCGGCCGTGCCCCCCGTGGAGAGGTCCAAGAAACCAGCCCCGTTCCCTGAGCAGCCCCCAGCCACAGCCCTGCGTTCCTCACTGCCTGCCAGCCCAGCCCAGAGAGTGACAGGTCCCTCTGTCACCAAAGCCGTGTCCCTCGAAAGGGGCTTGAACCTGGAGAGCAGCAAAGCTCCAACCCAGGGGCTCAAACCCACCAAAACAGCCTCTCTGGAGAGGAACATGGAGCCTTCCCTGGCGCTGGGCAGGGACTGGGAGCAGGCAGCCACACCAGGGAGCAGTCCCAGTGCAGAGAGCTCCCTGGAGCTGCCCAGGAAGAGGAGCTTGCAGCCTCCCTCTCCCATCAATGACAAACTCATCCAGGAGCTCAGCAGCGTCATTCTCAGGAAGAGTGATGGCCAAACACCAGGGCCAGGCCAGCCAGTGACATGACCCATGACCTGCTGTGCCAAAGGGGCAGCCACTGACCTGGGGGTCGAGTCATGCCCAGTGGCAGCGATGATGGGTCCCCCACCCTCCCACATTATGGAATCCACACTCTCCTCCTCCTTGTACTGGAGCTGAGCAAGGATCAGGGACTGGTGGCAAACCAGGGACTAGTGGGGACCAGGATGCTGAGCTGTGATACCCTCTCCTGGGAGGGCTGGGGATGCTGCCACATGTTCTCTCTCACTCGTGGGTGGCACATTTGTCATGGACCCCAGCACTGAGGGAAGCAAGTAAAAGGGAAAATAAAAGTGGGAAAGTGGTGCCTGCATGTTTTGGCAGCATGGCACCATGTCAGGCAGGGGGGCACATGGTGCCTGCCATCACAGGGGGACACAGCATGTCCCCTCTCCAGCACTGGGCCCATGGGTCAGGGTCAGGACACCCAAGTCACACACACACACCCCCCTCCCTTCTTGTATCTATTGTGACATATTTTGGTGGTGGGGGGCAACAGGAGCAGGGCTGGCCGTGTGTGCCCGGCATGCAGTCTGGCGATGGAGGACAGCCCCTGCTCAGTGAGAGGGTTTCTTCCTATTCCTGCCACTGGCTTGGACAAATAAAAGTTTATTTGTACTCTGGAGGGCTTGGTCACTGCAGGAGGAGCGGTGAGGAATGCCAAGGTGTGGCAGGCAGGGAGATTGGCGTGCCAGGCAGGGCCAGGCACCCCACTGGGGGACCCCCAGCATCACTGGAGGAACTGCAAAACCGGAGCAAAGTCTTAATGAATATCAGATCCAGACAGAATTTTCTGCCTAAGTCTGGGATAGCAGAGTCCTTTGTATTGGGCACCACACTGCAGGATCCCCCTCCCCAGGCAGGGGGCACAGCCTGGCACGCCCTGGCCCTGCCTATGGCTGGCTTTGCTCGCTGGACCTCAGGGGCAAGGATGTCTTCTCAGTGGACTTCCCCGGTGAGGACTCAAGTCCCTTCAGGCAGCGGCCTCCTGCATCCCGGACCCAGCCCCGAAAATCTTGGGAGATGTAGAAGTAGATGAAGGGATCAAAGCAGTTGTTGAAGGCACTGAGCACCAGGACGAGGGCATATGAGAAGTAGGTGTTGTTGTGGCACGCCGTGGGCTCCAGCACATAGTGGATGAAGAGCAGCACATTGCTGGGAGTGAAGCAGAGGATGAAGACCAGGAGGACCAGGACCAGGACACGCACCACCTGCCCATAGCATTTTCCCTTGGCCAGCAGCCGCACCAGGATGCAGCTGTAGGAGATGGTCATGAGCACGAAGGGCAAACCAAAGCCCAGCCCCACCAAGAAGAGGAAATAGTATCTGAAGAACTTGTGTGTTTCCTTTTCTAGGACATCGTGGCATGTTGTGATGTTCAGGCTCGAGATATCTTGTGTCTGGGAGTGCAAAAGCAGAGGGCTCATGCCCAGCCCCACCAGCAGCCAGATACCCACACAGATGCCCACCTTGCCCCTAGTCCAGCTGGAGCCCTTCCACAGGAACGGGTGTGCCACAGAGATGTAGCGCTCCAGGCCGATGCAGGTGAGGAAGAGGATGGAGCTGTACATGTTCCAATAGAAGAAGGCCACCATGGTGCGGCACAGGTAGTCCCCAAAGAGCCAGTGGTTGCCCAAGAGGTGGTAGGAGATCTTGAAGGGCAGCAGCAGGACAAAGAGCAGGTCAGCACCAGCCAGGTTGAGCAGGAAGAGGGTGCTGGAACACCTCCTGAAGTTGGTGACCAGGACCCAGCAGGCCAGAGCATTGGCTGGCAGCCCCACGAGCACAACCACGGAGTAGAGGGCAGGAAGGAGGCGGGTGCTGAGGGTGTTGTTGAGAAAAGCTTCCACGAACTCTTTAGGGCACTCGGTTTTCTCTTGTGGTGTGAGGCGGAGGAAGGATCGCCCTTTGATAGGCACTAGGGAGGACACGAGGCATCAGGCTCTGCCAAAAGCCCCCCTCCCACTGCCCCTTCCCACGCAGGAGCTGTCACCCCTCCCTGCAGAGCCACCAGCACACGCAGGAGCTGTGTCCCCCTGCCCCATGGCACGGGAACCCCCAGCATCCTCCTCTCCTCGCCATGCAGAGCTGTGCTACATCCTGTGCCATCCACCGCAGCAGCAGTGCCAGCCCCGCTGGGCGCCCTGCCCGCAGCCCAGACGGGCCCTGCTCCCACGCACTGCTGCAGGGACACGCAGCTCTGCTGACACCCCTTGTCCTGCCGAGCCCGGCACAACCATCAAACAGGCAGATGGGAAACCCACACCAGCACAGAGTGGGGATATACCCATGCTGGGCAGGGAGATGTTCTCCCACTGGAGCTCCTGCCTCCTCCTCCTCCCCAGCTCAGCTCCCCTCCACAGCTGGGCACGTCTCCCCACCTTCCTGCAGTCAGGGGCTTTTCGCTGCGTGCAAAGAACAAAAGTAAAGAACAGGAAGGTCTCGGGACACCAAACAACTCCGGTTCAAATCCCTTTTCTGGCTTGCTTGAAAAACCCAGCCAGGTTCTGCTCCACTGCACATCAGCCCGAAAATTCCATCCAGGTGGGTCCTCAGAACACCCCACCCTGGGAGGCTTCAGTTACATCCAACAGGTTTCCCATAACCTCTGCCATCTCTCCACATCCAGGGGATAGAAAATTCAGGTTACAAGAGCAGTAATCTGAATTTTGCTGCCAAAAGGGAAAATGCTGGCTGGGTTTCAGGTCTTCACTCAGATTTTCAATGTGGACAGGGAGGGAAGGCAGCAGAACAGCATCCCATGACACCCAGACATCCCCTCCAAGCATGATGGGACACGATATTGGGGTGTCCCGGTGAGGTGTCCCTACCCTGTGCCCCATCACCCCCAGAGCCACCAAGGCACTTACTCGGAGAGGGTTGGGTTGCAGAGCCGAGCCAGGCGCAGCCGAGCAGGAGGGTGACACAGGCGGCAGCAGAGCCGAGCGATGGCACCGGCAGGGTCATCTCTGCAGAGTGGCTGCTGCACCAGGTGGGTCTGCACAAATGCCACAGACAGGGCTGGCCACAGCCTGCGTCGCCGTGATGGAACCAGCATCAGCTCTCTCCTCCCCGCTGGGCCCGTTCCTCTTTCTCCACCACGTCACCACCAGCATCCTGTCTATGCCTCTGTGGTGTGCACAGCTAGACAGGAGCACAAGGTGACCGCAAGTTGTCACCACTGCTGGCCATCGAGAGCAGTCGAGGCTGGGGGGATTTCCAGCCACTAGCACGCAACCACGCTGTGGGGAGGAGGAAGCAGACATGAGGCAGCCGTAGACAGACAGTGCAGGGGGAAGATGGAGTTGTTTGTGCTGCACATGTGGGACAGAAAGGAGGCAGCTGGTGACATGTGTCCCTGCCCTGTTACAGCATCCCTAGGACACAGGGCACCATCCTGCCCAGCCCTGCCAGGACCAGACATCCCCAGGGATCCATCACTGTGGTTAGGATGACAAGCTGATGTCCCTCTGTCGATGGGGCTGCCCTGCCTGTTGTCTCACTCTGCAGTCCCCTTCCTGTCACCAAAGTGACATCCATCCCCGACAAGGAGGGGAATAACAGACCCAGTGACAGTTCTCCAGTGTCCCAGGCCAGCCCTGTGCATTGTCACACACCAGGGGAACCAGGACATGCAGCTGATCTCAAAGACGTCATGGAAAGAGCAAGAAGGGGGACAGATGGGACAGTGGAGTGAATCACAAGCCCTGCAGGAACCACAGAGAAAAGCCAGGACAGAGAAGTGAGAGCTGAAGGAGATGGGAGAGGGAAAGAAGGGGGACAGAGGGACAGAGGCAGAGGAGGACAGGCAGAACAAGGGCTGCCTGGAGATCCATTGTGATTCCAGGTATCCCCCACCAAATGCCACTGCTCAGCACTGTGCCCATGTCCCCATGGCAGGGTCCTGCCATGCCAGGGGCTCTGCTTTCTCCATGTGACGTGGGACTCCATGTGTCCCTGCGCCCAGGGGGCTGAGGCCCCACTGCCCCACATGTCCCTGCACCCCAGGAGCAGTACTCCAGCAGCCCATATATCACCATGTCCCAGGATCCTCTGTGTCCTCATGCCCAAAGGCTTGGTCCCTACCATTTCCATGCCCTGTGCCCCAGCACCCATCATGTCCCCATATCCCTGTGTCCCCATGTCCCTGTCCTCCCGCCCTCCCATGTCTCCATATCCCTGTCTCCCATATCCCCATGTCTCCATATCCCTGTGTCTTCATATCCCTGTGTCTCCATGTCCACATTTTCCCATGTCCCCATGTCCCTGTCTCTCTATATCTCTGTGTCCCCATGTCCCTGTCTCAGACATGCCCATGACCTCATGGCCCTGTCTTCCATGTGCTCATGTCTCCACATCCCTGCGCCCCTGTCCTTGACTCTCCGTGTCCCCATATTCCTGACTCCCTGTGTCCCTCTGTCTCCATGTTCCTGTGTCCTCATATTTTCATGTCCCCATGTCCTGAGTTCCTGTCTTCCTGACTACCCATATCCCCATGTCCCCCTCTCCCCATGTCCTGTGTCCCTGCCCTTCTGCCTCCCTGTGTCCCCATGTCCCGTGTCCCCATAACCCATGTCCCCATGTCCCTGTCTCCCTGTGTGCCCATATTCTGGAGTCCCCATGCCCTGTGTCCATGTCGCCATTTCCCCGTGTCCCCCTGTCTCATATCTCCATATCCCTCTGTCCTGTGTCCCCATATCTCGGTGTCCCCATATCCCAGTGTCTCCCTGTCCCGTGACCCCATATCCCAGTGTCCCCCTGTCCCATGTCTCCATACCCCCATGTCCCGCGTCCCCCTATCTCAGTGTCCCCATATCCCGGTGTACCCCTGTCCCGTGTCCCCATATCCCGCTGTCCCGGTGTCCCCTTGTCCCATGTCCCTCTTTCCCCTGTCCCGTGTCCCTCTGTCCCGTGTCCGTGTCCCCCTCTCCCGTGTCCCTGTCCCTCCGCTGCCCCGCAATGTGCAGCACCGACCGCCACGGGGCGCTCGAGCCACGGGGGGCGTGGCTTTCCCGTGTGGTGGGCGGGGCTTTCCCAAGGCCGGTGTGGCCCAAGGGGCGGGCGAGGGGCGTGTCCGCATGGAGGGGGCGTGGGCTCTGTGGGCGTGGGCTCTGTGGGCGTGGGCTCTGTGGGGGCGGGGCCCGCCCCGGCAGTTCCGGCCTCCGCACACGCGGGTCGGGACGGCGGCGACCGGGAGCGGGACCGGCATCGGGATCGGGGCTGGAATCGGGACCGGCACCGGGATCGGGATCGGGACGGCACCGGGGGGGAACGCAGCGATGCAGCCGCCGCCGCGCAAGGTGAGCGCGGGGCCGGGCCGGGCCACGGGGCGGGTCCTCCCTCGCTGCCGTGTCCCGCAGCCGCCACCGGGACTCGCTCCCCGGCGGACCCTCACCGGGACTGGGGCAGCGGGGCCGCCACTTGGGGGGGGCACCCGGTGGGGAAGTGGTGTGGGACGGTACCCGGGCCGGGGGGGCGGCACATCCCTTCACCCCATCCCCGCATCCCATTCCAACAGCCCTTCCCCGCACCTCATCCCCGCACCTCATCCCTTCACCCCATCCCCGCACCCCGTCCCCGCACCCCATCCCGGGGCTGAGCGGGGCCGCCCCCGCAGGTGAAGCTCACTCAGGAGCTGCGGGTCCACGTCCTGGAGCAGCTCTCGGGCCTGCAGAGCAAGCAGCAGAGGGATGCCGAGCTGCTGGAGGACATCAGGTACGGCCCCACGGGTATGTGTGACACTCCCCGTGGAGCTGAGACCGGGCAGCTCATCCCATGGGTGTGTGTGTGTCCGTGTGTGTCACCAAGCTGGGACCGGGCACTTCATCACGTGTCTGTGCCCATGTCTGTGTCTGTGTCTGTGTCTGTGTCTGTGTCTGTGTCCCTGAGCTGAGACCAGGGCAGCTCATCCCACAGCTGGGACAGGGACAGGGCACGGCTCACCTTGAGCCTGTCACCTCGAGGTCATGGGCTCCATCACCCACTGGGGTGGCCTGATGAGGACATCCCGGTGCGGGTTGGTGGCAGGGAGTGATGTCAGGGGGCTGGTGGTGGTGGAATGGCAGGGTTGGCCTGTCCCTGCCCCTGTCTGTGTGTCCTTGCCTGCCCCGTGTCCTCTCTTCCCCCGCCCAGGTCCTACAGCAAGCAGAGGGCTGCCATCGACAGGGAGTATGGGCAGGTAAGGAGAAGGGATCCAGGACCAATGTCTTGGGGCATCCCAGGTCCTATTCTGGCTGCATGGGGTGTCCAGAGCTGGGAATGCCCTCACCCAGGCAGTGGGCAGCCTCAGAAATTGTTGGAGCTTGGCAACCCCATGCTGGCCCCGGAGGGTGGTGGCAGATGGACTCAGCATCTCCCTTGCTGGGAGCACCCTGACCACGTTCAGGCACCTGCTGGGGGCTTTGCTGAGCACAGCATGGCTCCAGCCTCGGGTGCTTTGGGAGCCTGGAAGGAAAACCTCACAGGAGGAGGAAACTGCTGGGCTCTGCTGTCTGCTGGGTCATTGCAGGGCACTGCTCTGAAATGGCAGAGCTTCGTTTTGCTGTGAGTTGTCCCTGCAGCGTCCCTCGGGGACATACTGCAGCAGAATTGTGTCCCCCCTTCCTGCAGCCAGGCACGGTTCCAACCCCACTCCCTCACCCCTCTGAGGTTGGGGGGGACTGTCCCCTCAGGGTTGGGATCTCTGTGCTTGGCTTTGCTGGGGGCTCCTCTGCTCTGTGTCTGTAGCCAGTGTCCCTCCCTGGTGTCCCCTTGCAGAACCTCTGTCCCAAAAGCCACAGCAGGGTAGTCGTCTGGTGGTGGCTGTTCCCCAAAAAGGTTTTCCCATGGGGGGAGCATGATGGGATCCCTGCAAACACCGAGCCACCGGAGGGGGTGTTTGTCCTGCTCTGGGGGAACACATGTCTGTCCCTGGGCTCATGAGGTGGGCAGCCAGTGTGGGGGAACCCAGTTTCGAGCCCAGAGCAGGACAGTGGGGTGCTGGGGTGCTCAGGAGGGTTGGGGAGTGCTGGTGATGCTGGGTCTGCCCACAGGCACTGCAGAGGCTGGCGAGCCAGTTCGTGAAGAGAGACTGGCAGCGGGGTCGCGGCGAGGCCGGCGACTCAAGGTGGGCTGGGGAAAGGGACAGGGACAAGGGGCTGGGGCTGGCTTGCCCATCCATGGCCCTCCCATTAGCTGGCAGATGCCTAATGCCAACCAGATGCCATCCCAGGGATGCCGCCCTGGGTGGGATGTCCCCAAAGTTGTGCTGCCTGACTCAGAGGGGTCCGCCAGGGCTGGGGTTTCTGTCGGTCCTGCCAGGCATCCCCAAAAGCTGGCAGTGAGGCAGGCAGTACCCTGCCCTGTGTTAACCCCGTGGCTGCAGGAGTGTGGCCGCTGTGTGGAAGGGCGTCATCGAGGGGACGGCGCACGCCGGGCAGGTCCGTGTCACCGCCTCGGAGAGCTACCGCACCCTGGCCACCGAGGCCGCCCGCACCGCCCGCTTCTCCAAGGAGAGGATGCTCAAGAAGGTACCGGGACAAGAACATGTGCCCTGTGCCGGGGTGGTGGGGACAACTGCCCCCTCCCCGGCTGACGCTCCCTGCAGGGCATGGAGCGGCTGCAGAAGGCGCAGGCGGAGCTGCTGGAGTCGGTGAAGGAGCTGGACAAGGCAAAGAAGCAGTTCACACACCTCCAGAGGAGCAGCGAGGTGGCCAAGGACAAGGTGGCCGATGTGGAGGCTCGGTGAGCGATGGGTGGACAACAGGGGGGCTGCTGTGGCTGCACGGTGGTCTCACACGCCTCTCCCATCCTCCCCAGCCTCCAGAAGAGCGACCGGCGGATATTTCACACCAAGGCCAGTCTGCAAAAGCTCAGTGCCAAGGTCAGCAGTGTGGGGGGCTGGCGGGGTGCCCAGGCAGGTGGATGCAGAGGGACATGGGGTGGGACCCCCACGCCATCACCAAGTGCTGCTCTCCCCATCCCTGCAGTTCTCAGCACGGCTGGCTGAGCACTCGAGGCAGCTGGCAGGGGTGCAGAACGAGTACAGCTTCGCCCTGGTCTCTGCCACTGCCCACCTGGAGCACTACCAGCGTGTGGAGCTGCCCGCAGCCATGCAGGTGAGAGCTGCCCTAACCACCCCGTGCCCCTTCCCTGCGGTCCCACAAGGAGCATCTCCTCAGTGCTGCTGCAAGGAGGGCAGCAGGAAGGGTCCCACTGGCACAGGGTTGGCTGCCCTGTTTGGGACAGGGATACTCCAGGCGGGATGCAGGCAGTCCTGGGAGGATTCCCACTGGCTTTCCCCCAGGCACTGGATGGAGACCTCTACGAGAGGCTCCGGGAGCACTTGTCGGCCACCAGTCGGACCGAGGTGGAGACCTGCCGGGCCACGCGGGACTGGTTCCAGGGCATTGCAGAGGCATCCGCGCGGGTAACGGCACCATCCCGGGAGCTGGGTGGGACAGGAGGGGGCACATGAGCCCCCTGGCCCCACACCACTCCCCTGCTGCAGGTGTGCCGGGAGCAGGACCTCCTCCTCTTCCTGCAGGACCACCCCGCTTTCTCCCTGGCCCCTGAGCAGCGTTTCCAGCTCAGCGGGGTGGAGGAGGTAGGTGGGGAGGACACACACATTATAGCGATGTGGGGTCTGCACAGCCAAGCCCTTCTCACCCCCCTGTCCTTGCCCAGGTGTCCCTGCTGCCCCCAGGGGATGACGGGGCCAGCCTGGAGAAGGAGGCTCGACGCTGGGCCATGCGCCTGGCCCGGGACCGCAAAAACAAGGCACACAGCGAGGAGGTGGGAATTCTGCCCCATGGAGCAGGAGGGGGGGCTCAAGGAGAGGGTTTCCAGTCCCTCAGGAGCTCCCACCACCCTCTGACCTGTGGGTGCCCTGCCAGGTGCTGCAGCATCTGGAGGCCAGGCGGCAGCAGGGCCCAGATGGGGAAGCCGCTGCCGTGGAGCGGCAGATGGAAGAAGCGAGGGAAAACATCCGGAAGGCGGAGGTGGGTCCCCCAGATGGGTCTGTCACCCCCACAGGGTGGGGGACACAAGGATGGGGAGGCATGGTGGCTGGGATGCTGCACTGGGGATCTGTGCTTTGCCACCGTGGCCATCAGGCTGGTGAGGGGGGCGATGGGGTTGGGACTGGGCCGTCCCACCACCCCATGGGTGTGCCCTTAGATCCTGACACTGTGGGTGCCCCCAGGTCAGCCGAGTGAAGGCTGAGGCACGGCTGGCACTGCTGCGGGCAGCAGGGCTGGATGTGGACAGCTGGCTGGCAGGGGCCATGGGGGGGACAGGCGAGGAGACACCCACGGGGCTGGATCCAGCCGAGTTCGATGACTACGAGGACAGTGACGAGCCGGATGGGGACGATGAGCCTGGTCCTGCTGCTCGCACCTACCCCTACACCTGCCGGGTGATCTTTGGGTACCAGGTATGGCCCCAGCTGCCTGTCCCTCACCCTGCCTCTCCAGGGATGGCACCTCAGCATCACTGCCACTTTGTGCCCTGCAGGGGTGCCAGGCGGACGAGCTGTCCATCACCCAGGGCGAGGAGCTGGAGGTCATCGAGGATGGGGATGCAGAGGAGTGGGTGAAGGTGGGAGCAGACTGACCCCCCTCAGCTGGGGGACACCTTTGAAGGTTCCCAGGCTGTTCCCTGTCTGTGGGCTGGGATGTTCACATGGTTTCTGCCCCCTCAGGCTCGGAACAAGGCAGGCCAGGTTGGCTATGTCCCGGAAAAGTACCTGCTGTCCCTGGGGTGCGAGTCAGGGGCTGGGCTCGGCCCCCCGGGGCCCTCTGCGCTGCACCGCCAGCTCTCCAGCATCATGGCTGCAGAACTGGTGCTGGAGCCTGGAGGTGAGTGCTGGGACATCACCCCCACCCCGGGGAGGGAGATGGGACCCTTGAAGTTGCTGAGCCCCTCCCCATCACCCCCACAGCGTGGCTGGTGCGAGCCCTGTACGACTACGAGGGGCAGAGCCCCGAGGAGCTGAGCTTCCCCGAGGGGGCCATCATCCGTGTGCTGCCCCGCGCCGCCGGCGAGGTGGACGATGGCTTCTGGACTGGGGACTTCGATGGCCGCGTCGGCGTCTTCCCCTCCTTGGTGGTGGAGGAACTCACGGGGGCCCGAGGGGCGGCCGGGCAGGTCGGTGGTGGGAGGGTCATTGTGTCCCATGGGCATGGCACATCCCCCATCTTCCGTGAGTTCTGGGGAAAAAGACCCCCTTTCCCATTTTTCCCATCCCTCTTGGTTGTGTCTTCCCAGGAGCTGCCATCACCGTCTCCTCCACCCTTCTCCCCTCCTGGCCTCACACCAGGGGCCAGCCTGGCCCCCAGCCCCGCTCCTGAGACATCACTGGGAGGTGAGTGCTGGGGGGGGGGCCGGTTGGGAGCGGGTTGGACGGGCCCAGAAATCCAGGCTGAGCTGCTGGGCCCTTCCAGGTTGCCGGCAGGATGGCACGGGCAGCGGGCAGAGCTCTCCAGACCTGGCAGCCACCCGACTCAGGCCGGTAAGCCCTGTCACAGCAATGCTGGGCCTCCCAACCCTGCCCCTGTCCCTCCCATAATGGGGGCACGGTGCCACCTGGGTGCTTTGGGGGGTCTCAAGGTGGGTGAGTGGCTGCAGCATGTTGGCACTGCTTCTCCTCTCCTCTCTCCACAGCTCCGTGCGCCTCCCCCACCGCCCGGCAGAGCCTCCGAGCCTGACCCTGAGCTGCACTTCAGCTGACCCTGAGGGTTGCCCCGTCCCTCTCTGCCCCCCAAAAAGCTTTGCCTGAGCAAAACCACCACAGGCTGCTGTCCCTGGCACTGCCCCATGCCCCGAGCTGGTCTCTCCAGGGGCTACATCCTGCCCAGTGCTGCTTGCAGAGTGTTCCTGCATCCCAGAACAGCACCAGGAACCCTGGCTATCCCTTTTTTGGGGTGCTCCGTGCCACAGCCAGGCCCCATCTCACCCACCTCTTGCCTCTGCCCTTTCTGCCTGGCATCACCCGTGCACCCCCAGCACAGCCCTCGTTCTTGGTGGGGCTCATCCCTGGACCCTGCTAGCCCCTGACAGGCAGGAGTGGGTAGGGGGGACTGTTCCAAATAAATCCAGCTGTCTCTGGCCAGGGGTTCAGCAGCTTTAATGGTTGTAGCTCGTCTATGTACAGTGCAGTTACACACCAAAGCTTGCACGGGCACCGGGGCTGCCCGCTGGCCTGGCCAGGGGGAGGATCCTGCCCCCGGGCCGGGCTCCGGCCCCACCTGTGCCGGGATGGGGCTGGAAGCTCCTGTCTCCGCCAGCATCTCCCGGGGACCGGCAGGGTCTCTCGCCGGTGAAGGATTTGTGCCTGTGCCCGCTCTGCGTGGCAGGGGTGCCCGGGGGGGGGGGCTGTGCTCTGCAGTGAACGTGCCGGGTGGGTGGGGGGATGCTGCCCCCCGCCCGGGGGGGCTCGAGCCGCTGCCTCCATCCCCGCCCCTCCCTGCAGCGCCCCCCCCCCCCCCCCCGCC
>JAWWEU010000029.1:2298143-2313318 GCA_035583155.1 Acropternis orthonyx
CCGGGGGGGGGGGGGGTGGGGGCCCCCCGCCCGGGGGGGGTCGACCCGCTGCCTCCACCCCCCCCCCTCCCTGCAGCGCCCCCCCCCCCACTCCGATCCTTGCCCCGGAGCTGGGGGCGGGCTGCGGGGGCCGGGTGCGCAGCGGGGGCTGGGGGCTGTGCTGCCCCTGCCTCGCCCGACAGCCCCCCAGGGGGGGGGTTCTCCGGGGCCGGTGCGGTGGGTGGGACTCGGGTACCTATTGCCAATGGGATGAGGTCTGGCGCCCAGCGCGGTTGTCGGTAACGCCGGCGCGTCGCTCTGGCCATGCCAAGCGCGTAGCTGCCCACCCGGGGCCGGGGCCGGCTGCCCCACGGCTGCCCCACGGCAGAGCCCCCTGCCCGGCGTGGGGGCCGGGGGCTGCGCGCCTCCTGTCCGCGCTCCAGCCGGGAGTGGAGAGGAGCTGTGGGGAGAGGGGCAGGATAGGACTTGTCCCCCACCATGACGGCACCACCCCATCCGCCCCCCACGCCCGTGTCTGCCCGCTGGCGTCACTGTCTGTGGCTGGACATGTGGTCCTGCCCGTGCAGGATGTGGTACACTGGGAGCTGATCCCCCTGGAGAAAGGGTTCAGCCTCTCTCCAGCTCCATCAGCAGAGTGTGACCCACCAGGGCAGGGACACTGACAGTGCCCTCCCACCCCACACTGCCCCAGGGTTGGGAGACAAAACACTTACGTCACACTGTCGGTCTTCGGTCCTTTTCCGCGGCGCTGGGCTCCTGTGGGGTGGAGAAGGGATGTGGATGAGGAGGGATGTCAGCAGGAGCAGAATGCTGGGTGAGGGCCAGGTCTCTCTTGGCCACAGCAGTGACCCCTGGGCCACTGGGCAGAACCCCACCGAGTGTTCAGGAGCGACTACAGCCCACACACCATCTCTGCCCTTCCCCATCACCTGCAGGATGTGATGACCAGCAGCCAAGAACCCCCGTGGAGGCCCTGACTGGGACTGAGGGGATGGGGGAGATGGGGTGGTGCCAGGGCTTGGTGACAAATATCCCAGGAAGGTCCCATGACTGCTCTCCTGGAACTCCATGTCCTGGAGCACCTCAACACCACATGCAGAGTCCAAGACAAGAGCCTGGAATCACAGAGGGGACATCACCATGTCCTTGGGCTTGCGCTGCATGTAACTGCTTCCCCAGTGATCAGATGGACCACAGCCATCACTGAAGGCATAGTTGGTCATAGCAGGACCTGTCACCACCTCTCCAGGTCTCTGGGGAAGGGCTGCAGCCCATCAGCTTTGTCCTGCCTGGCTGCCCTTCTCTCTGAAACAGCTCAAACCTCCCAGCCTGGCCACCAGAAAGCAAAGAGGGAAACAAGTAAACAACAGGATCCTGCTTTTCCCTTAGTCAGCATCCAGCCAGGCACTTTTCCCAGGGCTCTCCCAGTCCTACCCCAGCCCAGCCCATGCCAAGAGCTGCTGACATGTGCCATGCCCTTGGAGCTCCAGCAGAGCCACCCCCGGGGGATCTCCCTGGTTTGAAACATGCCAGGAATTTTACCCAGGTGTTTGCCTTCCTCTTTCTTTCTTCCAAGGACTTTGTGAGATGCGCCCTCATGCTGGTTTTGTGAAGCCAGTCAAGGCCAGCTCTTGGGGCTTCTGACATCACACCAGGGATGTTTCCCCATGAAAGTCATCTTACCCCAACTGCAGAACCATGTGTGAGTGCATGAGTGAAATGCCGGGTGTCTGTTCTCACCACCACCAGCGTCATTTGCTCAGTGGTGAGATCCCAGAGGAAGTTTCAGGGAGCAAATCCCCCGGATTGGGGGCCACCAATGGCCAAGCAAACCATGTCATCACCCTGGAGCTCTCTGGCTCCTCCAGGAAGGTGGTTGGGTGGGAAAGAGCTGGGAGATACCAGGGTGCTGGGAGCTCCAGGCAGCATGAGCTCCCCTCCTCTCTGAGCACAGCTCCTCTGGAGCAGGGTAAAACAACCAAGAAATGGCCATTTGGCTTCACAATTCCCTAGACTTCAGGGCAAGAAAGGCTCCTAGACACATCTGTCCCTGTCTGTTCACTGCTGGTCACTCTAAGCCAGGTTTTGGGGAGACCATGTACAACAGTGGAGCTCTGCCAAGTCAAGATTCCTATGAACATCTCCAATGAGCTCAGCCACAAAGGGAAACACCCCTTGCCCAAGGGGCAGCTGGGCCTGCAGCATCTCCCATTCCCCTTGAAGCTCAGGTGGGACCTGCCATGGTGACTCTGCATGGCCCAGACTTTGGAAAACCGGTGGGAAAAAGCAATTCCCCTCCAGCCCAGGGGACAAGGATGAGGAGGAACATACCTGCTGCTCCTCATCCTCCGCTCCAGGCTGTTTCCTGCTGCTGTCATCTCTTCCCAACTCCTCGGCCTGTTCGTGCAGACTCAGGCTCCCGTGAATATCCGACACTTCATCTGCTGACCCCAGTCCGATCTCCTCCAGGCAGATGCTGGCTCCTTCCCGCGCCAGCTCTCCCGGGATGCTGGGACTCGACCCTCCCAGGGCCGGACGGCTCAGGAGCCTCCTCTGGCGGCTCACGCTCCCGGGAGCAGTGCCAGCATCCTGCAGCGAGCCTGCCCTGCCGGAGCCCGTGCCCGCCCGTCGGCTGTCGCGATTGCCGGAGCTGGCTGGTGTGTTCGGGGCTGGGGTGGTGGAGAGGCTCTGCTCCCCGCCTTTGCCACTCTGGATGTCTCCGTTCTGCAGGCCCCCCGTGGGCACAGTCCCATTGAGGGCCCGCTCCCGCTGGAGCCGGTCACTGCTGTGCTCCAGCTCCTCCGTGCTCAGCTCCCGGCTGCCGTCGGGCAGGGCACCGTCCTGCTGCTCCTGGAGAGGGGGTTTCTTCCCGATGTGTGTGACACGAAACCTGGAATGGGGGCGGGACAGATCAAAATCCTTTCCCTCCTCTCCAAGAGCTGCATTCCCAGCTTGCCTGTACCTCCAGCCTCGAATCGCCTCTTTACCATGATCACCAACCTTTCAGACTCATTCAGCACCACCCCACTCCTGCTCTAGCCATGCCCCCACTGACTTAACCCAAATTTTCACTGCATTTTTAGCAAAACGAATAGAAAGAGAAGGATGAAAAGTCCAATCCAGATGTTGGCTGGTGTAGACCCTGCCAGCTTGTCCTCCAAGACGGCATACAGCTGTTGGAAACACAGCCTGGACCACAATGTGCCCTAAGCAAAGGCAGGGACAGGTTTTGACAGTGATTTGGGAACGGGGATCAAAGGCAGGAGGAGTTGTTTAGGGTTTAGTTGTTTAGCTAAAATTTGCCAGAGCACATTTTTCACCATCCCCTGGAGTGACAGATGGTACCTGGGTGGTTCACCGAGGTTCCACCATGGCCAAGCAACAGCTCAGAGCTGCCAGGTGGGCAGGAGAACAGCTACAGACACTGGTCTGACACCCTCAAGGGGTGTGTTTATAATCAGGGGTGATGCAATATTGCACGTGGGGAGAACAGAGAAGTTGGGGATCATAGAATCATAGAATGGTTGGGGTTGGAAGGGTCCTTAAAGACATATCATTCCACCCCTTGCCATGGACAGGGACACCTTCCACTAGACCAGGTTGCTCCAAGCCCTGTCCAACCCAGCCTTGAAGACTTCCAAGGATCCAGGGGCAGCCAGAACTTCTCTGGGCAACCTGTGCCAGGGCCTCACCAACCTCACAGAGAAGAATTCCTTCCCAATATCCCATCTAACCCACCCTCTGGCACTGGGAAGCCATTCCCCCTTGTCCTGTCACTCCATGCCCTTCTCCAAAGTCCCTCTCCATCCCTCTTGGAGCCCCTTTAGGCACTGGAAGGGGCTCTAAGGGCTCCCCAGGGCCTTCTCTTCTCCAGGCTGAACAATCACAACTCCCTCAGCTTGGGAGGGGTAAAGTGTAGGCAAAACCTAAACTGAATTGTGAGGGAGCTGGTTGTGACTCACGCTGTGACTCCTCCTCACAAGCACTACCAGCCACTGCTGGACCAGCAGACAGGAAATCTCTTCCATGGTGAGCTGGTGTCCACCAGCCAGAGCACGCCAATCCCACCACAGAGACCTCCTGCAGCCCACAACTCAGCCACACCTGCTCTTCCTGCACTTGGATCACACGTGGAGGAGCTGCTGATGGCCCTGGACATGCTGAGGTTCAGCTGAGAGTCAGCACCAGGGCAAGACACAACTCCAGCAGCAAAGTTCAAGCACTGCTGGGGTTGAAAGAAGAGCAAGACCCAAGGGTCAAGTGCGTGGCAGCACAGCAGTTGTGAAGGAAGAAGCAGAGAGGTCTGAGAGACAAGAACAGATGCCAGGTGAGATGGCAGAGTTGAAGGAGACCACCAACAGGCTGGGGACTAGCCTATGGACAGCACAGACCCCTCAGCACGGTCAGAAATGCTGCTCAGGATTGGAAGGGTCAAGAAGAGAAATGCTCCAGCTCCAGTCAAGGTACCCACAAGTCTGCTCAGCTTAAGCAGCAGCAAATATGACCTTGCAGGTCTGTCCGGGTGTTTGGAGACAAGACACCAGTGCTGCAATTTGGGAAGACCAAAGAATGTTCTGGTCCCCAAGAGGGACTGGGAGGAGGCACAAGCGGCAGGATCATTTCTTGGTAATGCCATTGAGCAATGCCAGCCTGGGAGAGCCGGGAACGGATTCAAAAGAGCAGGAAGGGCTTGGACTGGAGAGGACACAAGAGGTAATGTAACCAACCTGTGGCTGGTGAGGGACAGGCAGAGAGCACTTGCTTGGCTGCCTCGTCAGCATCACTGAGGCTTTTGATCGGTAGGATGTGACACACTGTGGCTCACTGGGCTGAGGACAGTCAGATTCTGATGCTCTGATGGACAAGCTCTGGCACTGACAACAACTGGTCTAGGGAAAGCCCTGAGATAAATGGTAAATTATTCTATGATATAAGAGTACAGATCGTATAACCCCGGTTGCCGCAGAAGTACTGAATAATTTAGGTGCAAAAAGCCCTCAGAAGGTCTCCAGTCCAGCCCTCTGCTCAAAACTGGGCTGTCTCCTACCCTCAATCAGTTTGCCCAGAGCCCCATCCAGTCAGGTTTTGGAAATCTCCAAAGATTGAGATCCCTCTACTCCTCAGGGCCCTGCCCCAGGTCTGCACTTCATGGTAAAATTGTTTTTCCTTATGTCTTTTCTGGATTTCTCTTGTTGCAATTTATGGCCATTGCCTCTTGCCCTTCCCAGTGCATGTCTGAGAAGACTCTTGTTCCACCTTCATTTAAACTCTGCACACCCTTTGGGTAGAGAGAACTATTAGATCCTCCCTTTATAATTCTTCAGGCTAAAAAAGCCTCCTCACATGCCATGTTTGAGTCCCAGATGACCTTGGTGGGCCTCCACAGTTCTCATCCTTTCCATCCCTCAGCCATGACCATGTGTCTGCCAGGGCCAGTCCATGTAGTAGGAGGTTGGACACTCAACCACTGTGCCCGAGGCAAAAAAAACAACCCACAAAAATAAAAGATAACAAAACCTGAGAGTGAGTCTTTAACTCAAAAGGTGGGTTAAAGAAGCTGTTTTATGTAGGGCCAGTCTTGAGTTAAAGTATTTAGTGTCATAAGATCTTTGTCATAAATAAGACACAACAAGGGCAGTCCCAGGAAAGTCATCCAAGATTTGGAAGAGACAGGGCCAGCTTGGAAACAAGAAGCAGAATTTGGAGGTGTTTCTGTACCTCATGGGCACGTAGGTCCCTTAGTAGAGGGACCTTGTACCAAGGACACTCAGGATTTAAAATACAGCCTTGGAGAAATGGGATGACTATCCTGTGGAGAAGGCTGGTGTGACATGGGATATTAACAGGGATGAGTAGGGAAAACCAAAATTTGAGGGAAAGTGCCTTTACGAAAAGAGACCATCTTCTCTGGCACTCAGGGGTGAGTGAGAGGAGACTGGGAAGAGCACAGAGAAAGGACACGGAGGAGTGGCTGGAGCTGAGCACTAGCCAGGGATTGAATTAGCCATGAATATGCAACTGTGCAGAGATCTGGCTTACCAGGAGCTGTCAGTCTCCTGAAGATGGGATCTGAGCTGGAATTCAGCATGGGGAGGGCTGGCATGTGTGCCCCCTTTCTCCAGCTCCCCATAAAGCCCCAGTACCTCCCTGCTGAGGCTCCTGGCTCTGACAGTGGAAAAATCCCCATGGCAGGACAAGGCGGAGTGGGTTCTCAGTGCCAGAGGGTGGGTTAGATGGGATACTGGGAAGAAATTCTTCCCTGGGAGGGTGGGCAGGCCCTGGCACAGGTTGGGCAGAGAAGCTGTGGCTGCCCCCGGATCCCTGGGAGTGTCCAAGGCCAGGTTGGACAGGGCTTGGAGCAACCTGATCTAGTGGAAGGTGTCCCTGCCCGTGGCAGGGGGATGAAACGAGATGAGCTTTGAGGTCTTTTCCAGCCCAAACCATTCCGTGATTCCATGCCTGCTCTGGCTTAGTATTCCCATGGAAAGACTGTCTCTCTGGACCACAACAGGCAGCTTCATCAAGGCTCAGGCCCTGAACGATGTCCTGTGGCACGATTTGAGCATGACAGAGCGTTGTGCCTCACCAGGGTGGCCATCCAGGGACCGGCAGTCACTTGCCACCCTGCCCCTGTCACCACTGCTGTGGGGAGCCAGGCCCTGGAAGGCTTTTCTAAGCCCTTCTCCAGGGGAACCAGGCAACCTGGGCAAGCCTAGAGACTGTCCTGGAGGTTACTGACTACACAGAGACCACAGGATGCTCAGGAAGTCCCTTGAGGTGAGACCAGGTGGGGACTGGAGAAGTATTTGTGGGAAGTATCAGGAACACTCCCCTACTCTTATATTCCTGCTGTGTCATCTAATTACAGATACCATTGGAGGCAACGACCTGGAGCAGCACAGCCACTCTTTCATTCTGATGGTGGCAGAAGGCAACTTGCACCTGGGACATGCTGTCCCCTCCTCCCTCTCTCCTGATGTCCCTAAAGCCCCCAGTTGGGCAGCGAGAGCCCTGCTTGCACACAGCTGGGACAGCAGACTCTGAAGGACATGGACCTGGGGCTGTGCCCAGCACTGACTCAGCAGGAAAACCCAGGCTTGAGTCACCTTCCCGGAGAAGGAGGGAAGCCACTGGTGCATCACGGCCTGCCACATACCACAGGCATTTCCAGGTGCAGGAGCCACCTGGGTCCTCGGGGCTTCCAGCTGCAGAGCTGCTCCTGGAGGCAGCTCACCGGGGAAGAGCAAAGAGGGAGCCCAGCCTGGAGCAGCCAGAGCAGGCCAGGGGAAAGGAAGCAGGAGACTGAGGAGACCCTGTGGTGTTTGTTCCATCAGGACATGGCTGGCAAAGCTCACTTAAGTACCTGCCCACTGAGAAGACGGTGGTCTCTCCGGGGTGCATCCTGCCTTTGCCCTCCTTGGACCGGCCTTGCCGCTGCAGTGGGTGCCTCTTCCTCCGGCTGCAGTGGATGCAGGGGGCCTGTGTGGAGCCCAGGTGCACTGTGTGGTGATGTGGTGGGCCCCCATCCTGGCTGTGGGGACAGATGCTGCAACAGGAGAAGGACATGACAGGTCATATTATCTGCCAGAGACATCCCAACCTTGGTGCAGCCCCGCTGCAGCAAGCCCTGGGAGCAGCAGCTCTGGAAGGGACCTCCACTGAGGACGGGAATGAGGAAGAGCTATTCCTCTTGCCAGTGGGGTGAAGCTCTCCTCAAGGCCCCCAAAGGAGCGGGACTTCTTGTTGAGATGTTTTGTAACAGCTGGAAAGGGGGTGGCTGCAGTCTCCAGACCAAAGGGATACCCAAAGGCTGCTTCTCCCCCACTCTGCATCAGCCACAAGCTGCTATTGGCTTCCCTCACCTCACTGGCACTGGGATGTCCCCTTCATTTTCCCCCAGCATCTCCTTGAGAGCCTCTGCATTTGCTGAAGAGAGAGGAAAACAGGAATGTGTCAGCCAAGGTGGTCAGCACACCTCCAGGCTGGCCCACAGACTTGCTCACCTTCATTTTGTATGATGCATCTCACAATCTTCTCCACAGTGTCCTCGTTCAGCTCCTCCTCTTCATCTGAAAAGAGACAACGTGGCACTGAGGGCTGGGATCCAGAGAGCTCCTCTCAGGAGCAGCCACATCCACAGACAGGTTGGAGAAGCCTCATATCCCTCATCATACTGGGAAACCAGTGGGGAACACCAGACCCCTCACCCTGGAAAGGAAATGGCTGAGTCGGCAGATATGCGTGCAGGGAGAGGGGGGTTGTGTTGCTCCTTCAGAACTGGGGAGCATCTGGAGAACTGAGTGGGAAGCAGGTTCCAAAAAGCTGAAAGAAGAGGGTCCTTGTGGGGACAGTCTAGCCCTGGAGCCCCTGGATGCAGAAGTTGGGAGTGCTCAACTCCCCAAGGGTAAACAGGACATGTTCGCAGTAAATAAACCCACTGGGGCCTGTTGAACACAGAGAAAAATATCTCTGGTGGAGAAAGCCCCAGAGCTGCACACTGTTAGAAGCCTAAAAGAGGGGAAACTTGGCTGGTGCTTGCTCTGCTTGTGGAATTCATACCCAACATTCATAACAACCTGCTTTTGAACACTCTTGGAGGCAGGAGGCCTGCATGAATGGATGGACCTTCAGCACGGTCTGCTGTGTTAGGTGTTCCTGTAAGCTCTTTGGAGCTGTGGCCTGGCAGGCAGCTGCCTCAAAGGGCATGGTCACAGCCTGCCACCATAGTCCTGGAAGCCCATGGAGTTGGTTCCCTGGGCTATGGTATCTCCAGAGGGCAAAGCCCATCCTGGAAGATTCAGACACTTTCTCCATGTCATGTACAGCCAAGTCATTAAAGGCAGAGAAGCATATCCATGGACACCTGGAAGCTCTTCCTGCATCCGTGGGTGAGCTGGAGGAGCCACATTCCCCTCCTGTGCACAGGAAATGGCATCAGGAGGTGCTGATCTTCCCGAGCACTGCCGATAGCACATGGAAGCTGGAGGAGTTATGTAGCACCATGTGGCTGTTTCCAGCTAAGGAAGCAGCTGAAGGAATGTGTCTTCCCCATTTCAGCAGAGACTCATGAAACCACCAAACAACACAGCCTGCTTGGGCCAGGCTCTACTTTGCACCCACACTTGATGCTGCAGTGACTTCCCAATCCAGCCACCCAAGAGCGACTTACAGTGGCCTGAAGTGATGGGAAAAAAATCCCTAAAGGTCCCCCTTTTAGCATGGAGATCAAGGAAATACCCTTATTCCTCTGGCCTGCATGAACACAGCAGGGATTAGAAGAAGACACAACCAACACCGTGCTGGCCCCATGCCAGACCTAATGCCAAAGGGGCAGAGAGAACATCTTGTGCCCCTGCTTGGGGATGTGGATTTTAATCCAGGCACTGTGAGTTCAGTAGGTCCATCAGAATTGCCTTTTGATGGCCATGCTCCTTTGGGAAGAGCCAGACACTGTTTCCCACCTCCCTGTCACCACCAGCCTTCATCAGATTGTGGAGCTGGCAGATCAGAGGGATCCCTGGGCCACACACTCCCAATCCCCAGGGAACACCGTGCTCCTCTCATCATCCCTTTTTCCCAACCCAGCCACACGTCACAGGTGACTCTCCCAGCCCCATCCCACATCCCAGAAGTGTGTATAAGGAGCACCAGTCCATGTTGGATGAAAGGCAGACCCCGAGCCCCCACTGAGCACTCACTGTCCTGGAGCTCTGCCAGCACATCTTTGTTATCTGGGTCAAGATCGTCCCGGAAAGTCCGGCACCGGTAACCCTTCTTCTTCAGGACATGGCAGATCAGGAAACCCACCAGCCCCATGATGAAGAAGACGAGGACGAGGAGGAAGACCATAGACAGGCTGTGCTGGGGGTCTGACTCCCCATCTTCGGTGCTGTTCTGGTCTGACATGCGGATCTAGGAGAAGGGGGAAGGCAGCTCAGAGCCCCCGGTGCTCGCCCCCAGCAAGCTCCCTGTGCCCATCCTCTTCCTCCTGTCGGGCAAGACCCAGCTCCCAGTTTGGGGTGGGCTGCCCAGGTCTCATCTCTTGCCCCACAAGGTCCAGCGTGGTGCGGTGCCCCCGGGGAGGAGAGGACAAGCTGGAGGTGTCTCGGCGCGCTCTCCCAAGGACACCGCTGCCCCGCACGCACCCGGCAAGAGGCATCCCAAGGGCAGCGGCGGCGGCAGCATCCCCGCAGGCCCGCTGGCCCCGGGCTGCGGCGCTCCCCCGGCCCTTGCCGGCGGCTTCCCAAGGGCACCGATGCCCCGGCCTTCCCGGGGCTCTGCGGCGGGCGGCATCCCCCCGCTCGCCCTTGCCGGAGGATGGCTGAGCATCCTCCCGCTCCGCTCCGCCCGCAGCCCTCGGTACTCACGGCCGAGGGCCTCTGCCGGCACCGGCAGGGATGGAGCCGCGGCAGCCGGGCTGGCGGAGGGCCGAGCCGCCGGCAGCTCCCGCATCGTCCTCCCACAAAACCGAGCCGGCTCCCTCCGTCCCGGCTGCCCTGGGAGCTCCCGGCTCCCTTCCCGAGGGCTCAGCGCTCGCATTCCCACTCGCCGGCTCTGCTTCGCGGCACAGAGGGAGTCCCCCTCGGCTGTCCCCCAGCCCCGTTGCGGCAGTACCTGGGCCTGCGGTCCTCCGCAGCGCTCTCCTCTTCACCTTCACCTTCACCTTCACCTGCCTCCTAGCAACCCCGCATCCCCGCGGCTGGGGACCGCGGCGAGCATCCTCCGGCTCCCGGCGGCTCCCAGCTCCCAGCTCCCTGCCTGCCTTCCCCGGGAAGGAGCCAGCTGCTTCTGGCTGCCGCTCTCTGTCGCTCTCTGCCACAAGAGCACCCGCCTGTCCCGATCCCAGAAAAAAAATCTCTCCGAAGCGGTTTCGGCGGATGAAGGTGCGGAGCGGAGCTCAGGGAAATGCCGGCGGCTGCAGCAGGACGAACAGGAGCGCTGCTCAGGGAAGCCAGCCCTGCCAAGCTGCTGCCCGCCCCGGGGTGAATAAGCCTCACCCGCACGCGTGCCAGCCCCGAATTCCCCTGGCACCCTCCTTTCCGTGATTTTCAGAGCGCTGAGCCCTGGCGATGGGAGGGAGAAGGGTGGAAGTGGGGCTCAGTAAAACCAGTACCGGTCCCACACCAGCATATGCTGGGGGAGAGGGGTGCAGACACCCACACTGAAATCACAGCACTGAGGAGAAGGTGGAAAAAGAGCCCTGGGAAACCCCTCTCTCTTCCTCTTTCCTAAAAAAGGAATTTGAATTTGAATTCTCATTTTAATTCATTTGAATTCTCCAGGCATGGTGGTCTCACAACCTTCATCTTCACCACATCATCCTCACTCTGGAAGGCTTCACCCAGCCCTCCTTTGCCACTGCACATTAGGTTTGCTCCTCTCTGTCCTTCACCCACCTGCCAGCTCTCCACCCAGACCTTGAGGAGCACACACAACCCTTGAAAATCCCTCCCACTCCACCTCTGCTGAACTGAGCATCTGAACCCATCTATACACACATTCCTTCATGGGAATTATCCCACCACACTCTGTATTGCCATGAGACAACTCTCAACCCCTCCAGGCTGTCAGCTGAGCCATGCTGAGGGCTCCTGTCCCTCTGTGCAGGTGACCAAGTCACCTCTCAGGGGCCTCCTCCATCACTGTGACTTCCTGAGGTCACCTCGTCATAGGTGCCACCCATCTGTCTGCTGTCCTGGCAGGGAGACAGGCCCTGAGAGGCAGGAATGGCAGGAAAACACCACAGGCTGCAGGACTTATTCCTGCTGCTGTGGATTGCTGAGCCATAGGAGAGGAGAGGTCTCCAAATGCTGGACCAACAAGCTGCCACATCACCCGAGTCTCTGCTGTTGAAGACTTCAAAAAATAAACCTCAAAGGCAGTTTACTCCTTGCCCTTTTTTTCCCTTTGGAGAGGGGGAAGTGGCAGGTCTGGGTTCCTGCAGAGCCCTGAGGGGATGCAGTCATGGTGAGCTTGTTCCCATTTCCCTCGTGCCCACGCCCGCTGCCCTGCACAATAAATTGCTCTTTCTCCTCCCGGGCGTTCCCGCCCACCCGATGCATTGCTGCACCCCACCCCCCTCCCAGCATACCCACCCCCTTTCCAGACTCCAGCCGTGCTGGACAAAACAAGCCTAGGCTGCTCAGCATTCCCCACTTCAAGGGAAGATTCCCATTTTCCCACAGTCTCTGGTGTCAAAGCATTTCCACAAGCTGGAGAGCACAGGATGGCACAGCAGCCTGTCCAGGGACAAATCCTGGCCTCCATGGGGTGAACCAGGGTGAGGAAGGGTCTCTCCTGGCTCTGCAGATGGGTTATCCCAGTTTCTCATAGTGTTTCTCTTCTTAATCTCTCATCAGGGATTGCATTCTCCCAGTCTTCCTCCTGCTTCCACCACCTCAGCCTCAGCATCCCTCCAGGCTTCCCAGTCCTCATCCCACTGGGAATGCCATTAGCACTTCATTGGTCAGACCATGAGCCCTGTCCCACACAGCCCCTTGCAGGTGACCCAGAAAGGACATGGGGGCTCCTCTCTGCTCAAGATGGGCACAGCTGAGCTCTCCCTTCCAAGCAGGCTGGCCGTGTCCATCCTGGCCAGTGTGGATGGTCCCCATATGGGTTGAAGCCCCACACCAAGCCAGGTTGGTGTGGACACGGCTGTGGGCTGGATGCTTGGGATATATCCAGAGCCTGAGCTCTGCATCCCCTGTCCTCTCCTGTCCCCATCCTGTGTGACTCCACCAAGGCAGAATGAGCTGAGGCATGGGGCAATCCATCCAGATCTCTGGGATAGGCAGCTGCCTGCTTCCTGCCTGCCCACTGCATCCAGCACCACCATCCCCTGCCCTTCCTCCCTGGGTCACTTGGGGTTTCCCACGCCTGAATCCTCCCATGGAATTGCCTGTAAGCCCTTAAATTTTAAGCTTCCACATCAAAACATTGCTGGGGAGGGAGGGGACAGAGCTACTGAGGAGAGGGTGGAGGGACAGCACCGTCCCTGTCACCTCATCCCTCAGCCAGCTCTGATCCCTGCGTGGTGCCACATTACCTCTCGTCTGCTCTCTTCCCACATCTCTTCCACAGCCATCGGAGCAAACATCACCCCACAAGCAATGGGAATGCACCCGCTCAGGGGATTGGCCACTCCAGCCCCGCTGATTGTCCTCGTGGCAGCTAAACAGGCTGGATTGCCCAGATCTGGGAATCCCACGGGCAGGCTCCTCCTTAGGTCTTCTCTGCAATGCTCAGCCCAAAAATCGCCTTCGTGTCTGCAAAACTGCTCCATCCCATCCTGTCAAACATCTCCTTGAATCCTGAGCTCTTATTTCAGCTTTCCAGACATGCCCAGCGGCTGATGGCCGTTAAACCACAGCGTGTTTTTGCTCTCGGAGCACAAAGAGCATCTAAAAATATCCCTCTCCAACTCTTTCCTTGCTCTGCTCCGAGACCCGTGAAGATGCCCGGAGCAGCAACCAGCTTCCAGAAGGGAGGTCAGGCAGCAAAGCAATCCCAGCTGGAATCAGGGATGTGTTTCTCCCCTCCTTGCCCCTCCTGGACACTGGGACGTGCCTCCCTGGGTGGCTCCATGTCCCCGGTCAGGCCTTATCTGGTGGCAGCAGCTTGTGGAGCAGTGACAGGACAATCGTCACACCGAGAGACGTCAGTGTGTTCCTTGAGTTCCCAGTACACCCGTGCTGTTCAGCACGTTCAAATCCTTGAAATTGAAGTCCCTTAAATTTATTTGGGTGCTGGGTGCAGTGCCCACTGTGCCAGGTGGCTGTTCTGAGTGTCCCCAGCAGGGTTCTGGGTCTCCTCTGAAGGTGGCAGAGGGTTGGAACAAGATGAGCTTTAAGGTCTCTTCTGACTAAACCATCCTATGATCCTTTCTCCATGCTCGGGAGCTGGCATCCTAAACGGAAACCCACACAGAGGGAGCAGTGTTCCTGCAGGAGGTGGCAGAGCCAGTCAGAAGCACCATTTACTAATCCCACGATATAATCACACCTTGGCACGTTCTCTCATCCACCTGCAGCCAGCACAGCACCTGAAATTCCATGCCATCCCACTGCCACCTTGCTGCCCCAGCAGCCTCATCCCGCACACGTGGGAAACCCCCCTTGCTGCACGTCGAGGGGTTTCCCTCCTGCACGTTTATTATCCGGGATCCTCTGAGTTGCCAAGGAACATCCCAGTGCCCATCTGCCTTGGTGTCCATCCTCAGCCAGCTCTTGGGGTGCCCCTTGGGGGTCCCACTCCTCTCTGAGACCCTGGAGGGTCAGGCAGTCTGTCTCCAGCGCAGCATCCTTCATCCCAACCTCCCAGCCATGGGAAGGCATCATGCAAGAGACCAGTAGGACCAAACCCTGACTTCAGCCAATTCCTTTTCCAAACCTTTGGGATGCACCATTCCTCTTTCTTTCCAGCCCACAGGGAACAGACCTTTACCACCATTACCTGTTGGAACCTTCTCATTCCCAGTTGCTTCCCAGCTCTGGCCGAGGTTCAGGTTTCCCTCATTCCACATGGCTGCCTCTTCCCACCCAAGAATTTCCTGCCTGGTTTTATCCTCCTCCTGCCCAGCAGTGCCTGCCTGTCCCTGCTCCCTGCCAGTCCCAGAGGTTGTGAGAACCTGGACCCTGCTGGGGTGGGACTGGGAGGGCTGGGATCTGCTCCCTGGAACAAGATGAGTCCCAGGAAGGTGCAGGTGTGACCCAAAGGAACCCCACTGCCACCTCCCCTGTGCCCTCAGCAGGTGGGCTGTGGTGACTGGGGGAGGCTGGGAGTAACTGGGAGACAACTGGGAGTAACTGGGGGCAGCTGGATGTGACTGGGAGAGGCTGGGATTGACTGGAGGACAAGTGGGAGTAACTGGGGGACACCTGGGATTGACTGGGAGAGAAGTGGGAGTAACTGGGGACAGATGGGGTGACCTGGGGGGGCAATGGGGGGACTAGGAGACAAGTGGGAGTAACTGGGAGCAGCTGGAGGTGACTGGGGAGCAATGGGGGGTGACTGGAAGAGAAGTGGAAGTAACTGGGGGAAGCTGAGGGTGACTGGGAGAGGCTGGGATTGACTGGGAGGCAAGTAGGAGTAATTGGGGGGCAGCTGGGGGTGACTGGGAGAGAAGTGGGAATATCTGGAGGGCACCTGGGATTGACTGGGAGACAAGTGGGAG
>JAWWEU010000029.1:2314972-2338589 GCA_035583155.1 Acropternis orthonyx
GGGGGCTTTGGGGCAGGGGATTTGGGATAGGGCTTTGGGGCTGGAGGATTTGGGACAGAGGTTTGGGGGAGCGAGCTTTGGGATGGGGCTTTGGGACAAGGGCTTGGGGCAGGGGGGGTTTGAGATAGGGGCTTTGGGGCATAGGGTTTGGGATGGGGCCTTGGGGTAGGAGGTTTGGGGCAGGGGGCCTTGGGGTAGGGGCTTTGGGACCAGGGGTTTGGGACAGGGACTTAAGGGTTTTTGGGACAGGGATGTTTGCACAGAGTGTTGGGGTGGGTGTTTGGGGCAGGGGTGTTGGGATAAGGTGTTTTGGATGAGGGGGTTGGGGCTGAAGGATCTGGGGCAGGGGGTTTGGCATGAGGGGTTTGGGGCAGGGATGTTGGCACAAGGCATTTGGGACAGGGGTTTAGGACAGGGAGCTTGAGAGTTTGGGGTAGCGGGGCTTGAGACAAGGTTTTTGGGGTAGGGTGTTCAGGAGTTTTGGGACACGGGTGTCTGCACAGGGTGTTGGGATGGGGGTTTGGGACAGGGGCTTGGGGCAGGAGGGACACCACGGTGGGCGTTTGAGGCTTCAGCACATGTGAGAGGTGCCAAACCTGAGGCCTGACCTGCTCCCTGCACTCGTGGGCCCCACGTGGCCCCTGCCAGTAGCTGTTCACAGCTTTGCTGTGTCCCTGCCCTTCCTTCAGCCCCGCTCCTGCCCCAGCAGGACCAGGCTTGGAGCAGCCTCAGGCATTCCCATTGTCCTGACCCCCACCTTGGACCACCCAGGGCTCCTTTGAAGGGCTGTCACTGCCCTGGTCACACCTGGGTGGCAGTGCCATCCCTGGGGCTGTGACAGTGCCCTGGCACTGAGTGTGGCATTCCTGTGTCTGCAGCACCTGCTGGGAGGGACCGGTGAGCTCTGGGATTGGGGCTGTTCAGCCTGGAGAAGGGAAGATTCCAGGGAGACCTTAGACCCCCTACAGTGCTGAAAGGGGCTCCAGGAGAGCTGGAGAGGGACTTTGGACAAGGGTCTGGAGTGACAGGACAAGGGGGAATGTCTTCCCACTGTCAGGGTTAGATGGGATACTGGGAAGAATTTCTTCCCTGTGAGGGTGGGCAGGCCCTGGCATAGGTTGGGCACAGAAGCTGTGGCTGCCCCATCCCTGGGAGTGTCCAAGGCCAGGTTGGACAGGGCTTGGAGCAACCTGGTCTAGTGGAAGGTGTCCCTGCCCATGGCAGTGGGTGGGGCTGAATGATCCTAAACTTTTCCAGCCCAAACCAGTCTGTGATTCCATGACTCCATGTGAACAGTGTCATCTCCACTGTCTGGGCAGGACAAGGTGCACAGATCCTGTAGGTGTGCGAGAGGGCAAAGTCTGAGCAGCCAAACCAATACAAGGGGGCAGAGGGGAAAGCTGGATCTCAGCTGCTCTGAACCTGCCCATCCCATGCTGCAGAACTTGGTCATTGTCTCCAGCACTGTACAAGTGCCTGGAGGTTGGACTGGGCTCAAGTTCAAGCTCTTCCAGTGCCAGATCTGCACTGCCAAGGCCACCACTAATCCATGTCCCCAAGTACCACATCCACATGGCTTTTAAATCCCTCCAGGGATGGGGACTCCACCCTTTCAGTGAAGAAACTGTCCCAGTATCCAATCTAAACCTCCTCTGGTGCAACTTGAGGCTGTTTCCTCTTGTCCTGTCACTACCTGGGAGGAGAGCACAACCCCCACCTGGTTCCACCTTCCTGTCAGGGAGTTGTAGGGGTGCAATGTATGAAATGAATCTGGGATGTTCAAACATGGGCAAAGCTTTCCTAATGAATATAATTCCCCAGTAAAACCAAATCCAGCACTGTGACCATTGCCCATGGTGGAGATGCAGCACTTGTGGGACTGTGGGGAATCTTTGCAGAATGTCCCTGTCAGATTTTTCCTGTCAGTGTGTGAACTTCCACAAATAACTTCCCTAAAGCTGGGCTTTTCCTTGCAGGAACAGGGGAAAAAAAAAAAACAAACATGTTCAGACCTAACACTTTCAAAGGTCACATCCATGTCTGAGGGAGGCAGTGGGCAGAGCTCTACATTTAGCAACATTTTTAGTCTTGAAACTCTTTTCTGGGGTTCATATTTTCCACAAGGTGCCACCATGAAGCTGAAAACCTCAGAGGCAACTTTGTCTTTTGAACAAATAAAAGCAGGGATTATGGTCAGCTGGGACTACAAAAAGTCCTGCTAACTTTGTGCTGTGGTTGCATCATCTGCTCACTCTGCCTCCTGCAAATAAAAGGCTGCTGTCCTGTCAGGCTGGCTTTGCCTCTTCCCACCTTTCCCAGCTTGGGAGAGTGGGTGGGATTGCTGGCACTGGGTGAAGGTGGAAGATTTTGGCCTATTTTTTCCCTGCCTTTGTGTTTGAATCACCTCTCCCTGCTTGTTGTTGTCCAGGAGAGTCTCTGGATATCCAGTGAGAGTGGTGACTCTTTAGCCTTGGTTTTGGTCTTGTTTGATTTCACAAACCATCTGGATTCCTGGAGCCCTCCTGGGGAATGGAAACACCAAACTCCAGACACTCCTGTGTGGAAAACACCAGGAGAGAAGGAGATGGGCTTGTTTGGGTGTTTTGTGGCTCTGAAAATGAACAGGTTTCCTGCTCAGCCCAGGAAACAGGAACACTGGTGTGGTTTTCCTGATAAATTTCCCTTTGGAGACCACTTTGTGCATCTTGCTGTTATTTTCATGCCCCATTTTTCTTAAAAAGCGGTTGTTTTAAATAAGAGAAATTGGGAGACACAACAAAGATCTCTTATCAATTTGATTTCCTCTCCCAGGTATATGGTGTTAATATTTAACCTCCCCTGTACTGAGGTATGTGCCCTGAGTGCCAAACTGGCAAGCCTGAGTTGTCACAAGATCCTGAATTTGATTCCATGCAGCTCCCTGAGCATTTTTCACCATTTTCCTTTCCAAAGGAAACAGAACTTACACAACTCTTCCATCTGTTTTAGAGCTTTCACCAAATAATTTGGAACCTGTCAGCCCATTCCAGGCAAATTTGTCAGAGGGACTGAAACCACTCCTAGATCTGGGTCTTAAAATCATGGAAAGCTGGTGACTGAGGAGGGAATAATCGCTCCAGTGAAGGAAAAGCTGTGGTTTGGACTTGGCTGGTTTGTTTTGCTCCTTCACAAGGAGGGGAATGTGCTTGTGGGGGAAGCACTGGAGAGTTTGTGGCAACAGCTGCAGTCAGGACAGGCTGGAGATGGATTTGTGGCTGCAGGAGGGCAGGAAAAGCTTTCATGGAACAGGGATTTAATGATGAATTTAAAAGAACACAAATGGCACGAAGCAAAGTCAGAGCATTTTTAATGTACTTCATGCAAGTCACTTGTGTGTTAGCTTGAGATTTCTTCCAGCCCAAGTTTGGATGGGAAATAAGTGCTGTTTCTCTCCCTGGAAGGTTTTCAAGCCATACCAGGCGTCCCAGCACGACATGTGCCGCTTCCACTCCGAGGATTACATCGACTTCCTGCAGAGAGTGAGTCCCAACAACATGCAGGGCTTCACCAAGAGCCTCAATGCCTTCAACGTGGGCGACGACTGGTGAGTGTGCCCTGGGCCTCCTGCAGCCAGAATGTTGCTCCTGCTTTGCTCATGTCCTCAGAGCACTCTCAGAACGTGCCATTTCCTGCTTGTTTTCAAGCAGAATGAGGAGCGTGTCCCTCCTGTGCGTAGCAGGTTATGGAACACCCTTGATCCCTTTAGACGTTGCAGTTTTCCTTTTTAGATCTATGTTTTGGCTCGGTGGGTTACAGACTCTGTCTCTGCTTGCTCTGGAAGAGCCTGCAGTTCTTCTGGAATGTGTCAGAGATCTTTATTAATAATTTGAGTGCTGCCTCCAGCTGTGGGGTCCCAGTGCAAGGACATGGAGCTGTTGGAGCGAGTCCAGAGGAGGCACCAGGATGATCAGAGGGATTGGAGCAGCTCTGCTGGGAGGAAAGGCTGGGAGAGTTGGGATTGTTCAGCATGGAGAGGAGAAGGCTCCAGTGTGACCTAATTGTGGCCTTCCAGGACTTGAAGTGACAGGACAAGGGGGAATTGTTGCCCATTGCCAGAGGGCAGGGTTAGATGGGATATTGGGAAGGAATTCTTGGCTGTGAGAGTGGTGAGGCCCTGGCACAGCTTGCCCAGAGAAACTGTGACTGCATCTGGGTCCCTGGAAGTGTCCAAAGCCAAGTTGGATAGGGCTTGGAACAACCTAGGATAGTGGAAGGTGTCTCTGCCATGGTGTGGAGCTAGATGTGGCTTTGAGATCCAACCCAAACCAGTCTGTGATTCCATGATATTCCACATGCAGCCAAAGGGGAGCCAGTGCACGACCATAGCAGTCCTCTCCTCTCCTGAGACAGGGTCTCTCATCACGTCCCAGCTCTGGGCACCTCGCAGCAGGGCTCCAGAACACTGGCACACTTTGGGAGCAGGGGAGCCTTTTCAGGACTGGCTTGGAAGCTTTGGGTATTATTATCAAATTTCCTGAGTTTCCCGTTGTGTTTGCATCTGGCTGACTCACCTGCAGGGTCAGAGTGATCCTGATCCCAAATTAACTCTTTCAGAGAACCTTGCTCAGGTAATATCCCTGGACAGTTTTATCCCTGGCTTTGCTCTGGAGAAATGGGGAGGAGGGATGAGATGTTCTGTGTTTCGATGGTGGTTTCTTTTTCAGCCCAGTGTTTCCAGGCCTCTTTGAATTCTGCTCTCGTTATACTGGGGCCTCCCTGCAGGGAGCAACACAACTGAACAACAAGGTAAGGGGGCTGAAATGCTGATGTTTTGGAACACAAATGGAGCTTTGGAAAGGTCTCCTTTGGAGGAGAAAGGGCCACAAGGGTGTTTGTGGGCCACAGGTGGGAGTGGTGCAGAGGGGAAGAGGGGGCAGGGTTGTTACCACGTTGTCACCTAAAGGTCACTTCTCTTTCCTTTCCTAGATCTGTGACATTGCCATAAACTGGGCAGGGGGCCTCCATCATGCCAAAAAGTTTGAGGTAATGAGGCAAATCTGTGGATTCCTCTTTCTGGGGCCCCGGGCTCTGTGTTGGTGCCATCCTAAAGCTGCTTCTCTTTCTTGCAGGCTTCTGGGTTTTGTTACGTTAATGACATCGTTATCGGCATCCTGGAGCTGCTCAAGTAAGGACAGGGGGGCAAGGGCTGACCTGTCCTGTCTGGTTTGTGCTTTCCCTCTGCTGCTTCACTGTTCTCTCTCTTGTTTCCCCATCTCAGTTGCCTTCCTGGAATCCAGGAAGCCCAAAAACTTGATTTTTTTTTTTTTTTTTTTTTTTCTTTTTTTCCCCCCTGGCTTTATTAGACATGAGAAAGCATGTGAGATCTGGAATATCTGCCTGCAGTCTTGTTGCATGAAGCTTAAGGGATACAGAAGAGTTCTTCAATCCCTTTTCTCATCCATCTGTAAAACACTCATTTCAGGGTCTCCTGAGCCTCAGCCTTTTTGCCACAGCGAGCCTTTTGTGGGTAAATGCATGTTATGGCTCACTGGAGGCAGAGAAATTATTCAAATCTTCCTTGAGTTGCTTGAGTGGGTCAGGAACAGGACTTGAGCTACTCATGGATAATCAAAGGACACTTGCTCTCAGTAGAAAAGGGTCAGGTTATTTTGCTTTTTAGAGAAGGAAAATGAAGTTCAGAATGGGAGGAAGAGTAACAGAAATACCTTCAATATCTTGAGTTGGTCTGTGGGATTTTTATTTGGTTTTTTGTACTCTCAAGTGCCCTCCTTGTCACTGAATCCGAGACAAGTTGTTTTGAACAGAAAATAGTTACGTGGCTGGTGGCAAATTTACTCACAAAGTCAGATTTTGGAGGACAAACGGGGATTTCTTGTACCTCCTTCCTCTCTGCCTGTCATCCCTGCTCTGTGTTTGCAGCCTCAGGATTTCACTGTGTATCTCTCACACCCATTTTCCAGTCTCACACGAGTCCAGTACACCAGAGGCCTCAAATACAGCCCAGTTACTCCTCATGGGAGATGATAATGTGTCCTTCTCCTTTTGTTCCCTGTTTCCAGGAGCCATTCCTGCAGCAGGGGACTGTATTTTGGGTTTGCTTCCCACCGCTGGTGCCTGCTTTTAACAGGTCCCTTTCTTCCTTTCTCAGTGTGGAAAGGCTGTGTCCATGCATCCCTCTTTTCTCCTTGCTGTCATTTGTGGGATGAATAATCCAGGAAATTGAAATAGTTTATGTGTCTCTTTGGAAGACCATCAGCCAGTTTGCTCAGATCCCTGCAGACACTTCACACAACCCTGGTTCCAAAGGCACGAACCACACACTGCTCCTCTCTCCTTTGCTGTTCTTTTGTTTTTCCAGAGTCCTCCCCACTCCCTGAGTGTTCTGGCATGGATCCCCTGTTCTTTGGGGTTTAACCAGGTGCAGCATTTCCTTGGGAAAAGCTGGAGAAGCTCTCTGCAGCCAAGCAGGCAGCTCTGGAGCTGGGATGGCTCAGGGCTGTGTCTCAGTGCTGCAGTTTGACCATTACCCTGAAGCATTTGCTGGTGATGATCTCCCTTCTTCACCCTCTCTCTGTGTCTCTGGCTGCTTCTGCAGGAAATTTAATCCAGCCTGGAATTTTTGGTGCTCACCAGCTGGGACATGGTGCTCCAGTACTCTTGATGTGTGGAGGAAATGAGTTGTTCCCACCTCCTCCTTGCCCTTCATTTCCTGATATGATCAAAGGCATTGCAGCTCTTAAAGATTAACAAAGGGCACGTTGGAACCAAAAACCTGCAACTTTCTAAACCCCAGGTGGTTCAAGAGAGTTATTTTCACCAAGGCCCCATCTGAAACCCCTTTTTGGTTTTTTTTTCTGTATGTCTGTTTTCAAGCACATCAGAAAAGAAAGTATTTCAAATATCAATTTCCAAGCACATGAGAAGAAAACATTTGAAATACCGATTTTTTTTTCAGGCACATCAGAAGAAAACGTTTGAAATACTGATTTCCAAGCACATCAAAAGGAAATGGTTTTGTCTGTTTGTATACAAATGCCTCATGCCCAAAGCATTTGATGTGCTCAGGTTTCCCTCCTGTATTCCACAGGTATCACCCACGTGTCCTGTACATCGACATCGATATCCATCACGGAGATGGAGTGCAGGAGGCTTTTTACTTGACAGACCGTGTCATGACAGTGTCATTTCACAAATACGGGAACTATTTCTTTCCTGGTACAGGTATGTGTGAACGTGGCCTCTCTTCAGAGTCCTTTGCTGGAGTAGGAAAGTGGAAATCACAAAATCAGAGCTGCGGGGAGAACTGGTGGGAGGAAGAGATTTAGAGAAGGAACAGAACTGGAGCTGTTTGTAAGAAGGAGGGGTCCTAACTAGGTGAAGAGACTCAGCCCAGACCTGACCTGGCCTTTCCAGCCCTGTGAAGTCTCAGAGCTGTTGTGACTCCCCTGTTTTCCAGGTGACATGTATGAGGTGGGTGCAGAGAGTGGGCGTTACTACTGTCTGAACGTGCCTCTGCGAGATGGCATCGATGACCAGAGTAGGTGTTCCCTGCCCTTTTCCCTTGCCCAGGTGATTCCTGGTCCTCTGTTCCAGGGCCATGACAGATCTACCTTTCTCTCCAAAGGTTACAAACACCTCTTCCAGCCAGTCATTAACCAGGTGGTAGATTACTATCAGCCCACCTGCATAGTGCTGCAGGTAAGGAAGCAAAGCTCTGCACACCTGCACCCCTTTTGGAGGCTGTAGGTTGGAGAGGGCTGTGCCTTTGTTCCCTGCTGTTCCTGGGGTTGGTGTGTGTCTGGAAAGCAATGCCAAAATTCACTTTTTTTTTTTTTTTCTTCCCCAGTGTGGTGCTGATTCTCTGGGCTGTGACCGGTTGGGTTGTTTTAACCTCAGTATAAGAGGCCATGGGTAAGTACAGCAGGGCTGGGCAGAGAAAGACCATCTGAAGGGCTCTAGTGAGTCTCTGCTGTGAGGTTTGAGCTTTGGCTTTGGCCTTCCAGCAGCTTTTTGGGTATTTTTTTAATGTTTGTGTGACAGGAGTGGGTCTGAGAATGAGGTGTTGTACAGGCAGAGGTTCAGGGCAGTGCATGCTTCAGAGGAAGCCATGGAGATGCTCTCAGTGAGGGCTGGAACCCCTCTGCTCTGGAGACAGGTTGGGAGAGCTGGGGTGGTTCAGCCTGGAAGGGGCTCCAGGAGAGCTGGAGAGGGACTTGAAGGGACAGGATAAGGGGGATGAGATTGGATGTTTGGAAGGAATTCTTGGCTGGGGGTGGGCAGGCCCTGGCACAGGTTGGGCAGAGAAGCTGTGGCTGCCCCATCCCTGGGAGTGTTCAAGGCCAGATTGGACAGGGCTTGGAGCACACTGGGATTGTGGAAGGTATCCCCTGCCCATGGCAGGGTGTGGAACAGTTTGGGAAGATGGGCATTAGGGTCCCTTCCAACCCAAACCATTGTGAGATGATGACTCTGTGGTTCAGGCTCCCTGGGTGGGTAACAGCAGCCGTGGTGGCGTTTGAGTGCACAGGGGTGTTTCTGACACAGGAATCTGTGCTGCAGTTCACAGTTCTGGCATTTTACTCTTCTGGGGGTTGTAGGGAGTGTGTGGAGTATGTGAAGAGCTTCAACATCCCCTTGCTGGTCCTGGGAGGAGGTGGTTACACAGTCCGGAACGTGGCACGATGCTGGTGAGTCTCTTCTCTGCAACTGGCTGAGCAGTTGCTGTGGGATTTGTCCCTCCATTTACTATATCCTTCTCTCTGGACTAAGCTCATATTTTTCCATGTTTTCAGGACTTATGAAACATCACTGCTTGTAGATGAAGCAATTAGTGAAGAGCTCCCATACAGTGGTAAGTTGGAGTTCCCCCTTTTCCTCGTTAGGTGAGCTAAAATATTTGTTATGCTCTATTCTGCACTCACCAGGGCCAAACTGACAGCACCTTCTGACCTTGGAGATGGCCTTGGTGATCCCTGGAAGTGCTCAAGGCCAGGTTGGATGGGCTTGGAGCAACCTGATCTAGTGAAAGGTGTCCCTGCCCATGGCAGGGGGGTGGAATGAGATGAGCTTTAAGGCCCCTTCCAACCCAAACCACTCTGTGATCTCCAGCCACCCACCGTAGACTTCTCTGGGCAGACGCACCCTGTATCATTTAATTTGGATCACTTCCTGTTCAGTGACCTGAGTGTTGCTGTTGTTTGCTCTGTTGTTTTGTCTAATCCCTTGCAGTCAGAGCTGTACATCAGTGTGCCTTTAAGGCTGTGTCTCTCCCAGGCAGGGCTGAGGGTGAGCTGTGCTCTCTGCAGAGCTCCTGCCCCTCTGTGCTCTGACTCTGTCTCCTTCCATCACAGAGTACTTCGAATACTTTGCTCCAGACTTCACCCTTCACCCTGATGTCAGCACAAGGATTGAAAATCAGAACTCCAGGCAGGTGAGTGCTCCCAGCTGTGTTGCAGTCTCAGCTATGAACCTCCAGAGCCCTGTGGTTGATGCTCTGTCCTAGGAAACCAGGTAGAGCCCGGGCAAGGGCAGACAACAGACAAAAAACAAGAACCACCTTTACTCTGGGGTGTCAGAAAGTGTTTGAGACCCTTGCTGGGTTGTCTCACTGTTTCCTGTGTTCTCAAGTATCGATGATTGAAATAACCCTCCAAACTCCTCTGCTCTGATAAATGGCTTTTTGCACAATTTTCCTTCTCTTGACCACCACGTAGGTGATGAAGGCAGGTAACAGTGCAGATTGACAGTCCCACCGAGGTGATCCCTCTGTTTTTTTTCCATGTAGTACTTGGATCAGATCAGGCAGACCATATTTGAGAACCTGAAGATGCTGAACCATGCTCCCAGCGTGCAGATCCACGACGTCCCCTCGGACTTGCTCAGCTACGATCGCACAGATGAGCCCGATCCAGAGGAAAGAGGCTCTGAGGAAAACTACAGCAGGTAACCAGAGCTTGTTCTGGAGAAACGGGCTTCCCTTTCTGTCCCTGCTGTCATGGGTAGGTGATATACTGGAGACTGTCTGTTTCAGTCATAGAATCTCAGAATGGTTTGGGTTGGAAGGGACTTCAAAGGTTACCTTGTTCCAACCCCCTGCCGTGGGCAGGGAGGTAATTTCAGAGTCTCTGGCTTCACCCAGGAACATGTGGTGTCCTTATATGACATTCCACAGGGTGTCTGGGTGCAGAACATCCTCTGACCTCGGGTCCCAGGGGTGCCAGGGCTCTCTCTCCTCCCTGACAGGGATTTCTCTTTCCCCAGGCCTGAGGCTGCCAACGAGTTTTACGACGGTGACCACGACAACGACAAAGAGAGTGACGTTGAGATCTGAGGGCTCTGGACTGCTGGGCATGCCATGTTGGACATGAATGCTTGGAGCACTTAACTGGGCCATGTAGGAGCCAGTTAGCCTTCCCTTCATCTAAGACTGCACATGGTGGCAGCAGAAACAGCACCACTGCAGGATTCTGCCACCTGCAGAGGCAGAGAACAGTGAAATGTGTTCCTTACTTCCCACCACGTGTCACAGTTCCAGCTGTCCCTGCTCTGGGAAATGGGATCCATGCTGTGTCCTGGCTGGCTGCCTTCAGAGCCTGACCCGTGCTCTGTGACTCTTGTGCAGGCTCCTGCCAGGCAGGTGGGATCTGGAGCAGCTGTGCCTGCAATCTCTGCCTCTCTCCAGCACCACCGGATCCATCCTGCTCTCCCCAGCCCTCCACTCAGGTACCCACTTGACTGTCTCTGCAGCATGCACTGAGTCGCTTCCTGATGGCCCTTCCAACCATCCGATGCTCCACAGCTCGAGCAAAATCATTGGAGAAGACAAGGCCAGCTGTGGGATCAGGGTCAGGAGTGTCCCTGGAGCAGGGAGCAAGGGATGGAAGGATGTTTGCAGAGCACAGGCTCGTTCCTTCCTCCCACACCCAGATTTGCATTCATAAACGAGTTCTGCAACACTCTGCCCAGCTGGACCCAACTTCCCTGCTGTGTTTGTCCTTCCAGAGGCTAAAATCCCTGTGGAACAGAGGTTTTGCTGCCAAGGTCAGTACATGGTGTGTCTTGCACCTCTAATACAGCTCCCAGCTGTCTTTTTCCAAGTTCACACATGGCCCTTCTGTGTGTTAGCAAGAGATTTGGGCACCTTGCTCCGAGTGGAAGCCATTCCCTCTTGACTGCACCCAGCGGACATGGGTGAGGGAAGCTCCTTCCTCCAAGTCCTGTGTCTTCTTGCCCTCACACAGCAGAGATTTCTCTCAGCCATCCCTCAAATCCCAGACTTTGCTGCTCCTTCTCCTGAGCTGTCACCTGGTACCTGTGGTGGTTTGGAACGTGCTGTTTGGGGAGGTGGGAGGGTTTGGCCTCTGTCTCTACGGTTCTGTTTTGTTTACTGATGTCTTTAAACATTAAATAAGAAGCAGTATTTTTCTTACCTGACCTGTTGTTTGTCTCTTTAATCCTCACACCTTTTTGGCTCCTGTTCTCCCAAGGATCAAGTACATCCCTGGCAGGGTAGTGTCATCCCACTGTCTGAAAGAATGGAGGGAATTCTCAGAGTAAATGGTGAGTTTTCAGCATCACTGCATGTGAGGAGAGTGCCCAGAACTCCCTTACAAGAGGCCAGATGTAGTGGAGACTCTTGCTTAGGCCTCTGAATCCAGTGAAAGCTTTACAGGAAGCTGTGGATCTGCTCCAGGAAATTTTTCAGTTATTTTAAATACCATGATTTCTTTGAATTGCAATGTCCATAACAGCCTGCTCTTTTGCACTCTCCCAAATCCCTTGTTGGTGGCTGCTTTGCAGTTCGTGTAACTACAACATGAAGCAGGCAGTAAGTCAGGGTTACTCCCAGCAGATGCCCAGTGAGACCCCAGAAATAAGTTGTGGTACAGTTAAAACTGGGTGGGGAGAAGGATGATCAAAGATACAGCACAGTTTCTGTGTGAGGAATGAGTTGATGGATCAGGATCCATCAGCTGGGCAGGGAGAGCTGAGCTGGGAAAGGAGCTATAAGGTCATAACCATGAGTATGGCAGAGGGTTTCTCCAAATATTAGATACCAGAGGAGAGTGAATTCCAAAAGCAGGGTATGGAGTGACAGCACTAGGGGGAATGGCTTCCCACTACCAGAGGGCAGGGTTAGATGGGGTATTGGGAAGGAATTCCTCCCTGTGAGGGTGGGCAGGCCCTGGCACAGGTTGCCCAGAGAAGCTGTGGCTGCCCCTGGATCCCTGGAAGTGTCCAAGGCCAGGTTGGATGGGGCTTGGAGCAACCTGGGATAGTGGAAAGTGTCCCTGTCCATGGCAGGCTGTTGGAATTAGATGACCCTTTCCAGCCCAAACCATTCTGTCATTCTATGATTGTATCAAATGAATCTACCAAGGCCCAGCTCAACAGAAGTGGTTTTGCACACACCAAACCGAGCCACACAAGGTTTTGTCACCAGCTACTGGAAATACAGTTTTTAAAAAGGGTCTAAGGGAAAGAAGAATTGAGGTTGTAAAAACAAAGACACTTCTGGGTACAAATTGTGGGTGAGTACTCTGGAGAAGCCTTGCTGAGTGCTGACCCTGGGCTTGTGCCATTCCTGCATTTATTTGGCCTCTGGGATACATGTGCCTTACCCTGACCCCTGTTTGATCAGCTGTATTTGTTGATCAGCACCTGAGAAAACATTCTTGGCAAATCAGGAGGCACAAAATGCTGCTCTGTTGGCTGGACAGACTTGGGGAATAATAGAAGACACTAGAAAATAAGTTAGTTTATTGCAGCCTGCCATCTCACCTGGTGTCACAGAGCTGGCATGTTCCCTCTGCTGCTGTCACCACCCTTATGGCAAAACTGATTTACAGAAGGAATCCAGGCTCCCACCTTCTTTTTGGAATAAAAAGGGAATTCCCCCCTGTAATTCTCTGAGCCATGAGGGTAGACATGACTTCACTTTGCAGACCCCACACCCACCTCTTCCTCCAGCACTGCTCAGGCTTTGTCTTTCCAGAGTTCCACTGTCTCCTGCGTTTTGAAACAGTGCTGGGAATTTGGAGTATCATCTCACCTGGATTTCTGAAGGTGGGTTTGTTTTCCCTGCTTTGGGAAATGACTGGGACACGGGTTTGGTCTGTGGAGATCTTGCTCTCTGGTGCTTCAGGGCTGCTGGGGGTCACGTTATCCCAAAGTTTATCCCTGGGGTCACCCTGCCATGGGCTCCTGGTGCCAGGGCAAGACCAGGGTGAACCTGACACCCCCCCCACTCCTTGACAGCCCAGGTAAGGTGGCATACCTGCACCTCTGCATCACTGACACCAACCTGCTTGGCTGCTCCCTAAAACACAGGGTGGGCTGGCAAAGACTGCAATTTAATGAAGCCAGATTTAATTAGCTGTGCTTGAGAACAGCCACCTGCAGACCTTGGTACAACAAGGACTGTGCTGAGCTGCAGTGAAGGGTGGGCCCTCCTGGCTGGCAGGGCACTGATGCTCACGTCCAGCTTGCCACTGACCAGGACCCCCAGGTCCCTTCCCACGGTGCTGCTCTCCAGTTTGTCCCATCCCAGGGGCAGAATCCAGCTCTTGTCTTTGTTAAACTTCCCAGCTCAGCTGAGACCAGCCTGGCCCTGGAGCAAACCCTGTTTCCCTTTCCCTGCACTCACTGGAGCCATTGGACATCAGAGCTTCTGGCTTTTCTTCTCCATGTTTTTTCCTGGAGTTGAGGTGTCTTCTGGTGTTTGTTTCCAGCATTCAGGATTGAGGCTGATCACCACTTCACACACCTCTCATTCCTTGGGGCACAGCAATTCCACCCTTCCCACATCCCGAACGCTGCTGTGTTTGGGCAGGGAGAGCTGCCACCATTTAGGGGTTTATATTGACAGTAGGTTCCAGAATAGAGTAATTTAGGTTGGAAATTACCTTTAAGATCGAGTCCAACCTTCACCTTATGGTGTCCTCCCTAGGAGAAGGGCATGGCAGATCTCTGGCAGAGGTTCTTCAGAGCAGAGGGGTTTGTCCAGCAAGAGCAGAGCACAGTCTGGGGCACTGTAAGGCTTGTGGAACACACTGAAAAAGGAAAAGGTATTTTATATTGTATTTCCCTTCTTTTTAGATAACTCAGCTGATACAACCAAGGTGGAGAAAACTGAAGCAGAGTGGTGGAACTGGAGGCAGGTTTTTTGCTGATGTGGCTGGGTGAGAGAGGGATTAGCAGGGAACAAACTAAAGCCTGGTTTGCCTGATGCTGGACTACAAGTGCTGCCACTCACTGCTGCCTAATTGGTTACCCCTGTACAGGTTGTGCTTGATGTTTCTGACAGAGCATGGGCTCACATCTTAATTTAAAATAAAAAAACCCAAACAGGTTGCAGCTGTCACAGGGGGGAGGGAAAGCTGTAATGGAACCTTCCCAACAAGAAAGGTGGTGTTCCAGTGTGAATCTGTGCCTTGGGAAACCTGGGGCTGATGCTGCTGGACTGGAGATGGGCTGTTAGAGGGGTTTTTGCCTCTTGGGTTAGGCAGAGGGATGGTTGGGATTTTTGGGAAAAGCAAGGAAGGCCCTCTCTCCCTGTATATATACAATTCCTTGTATGTCCCTGCTCAGCCCTGTTTGTTGCCTCTGCAGCTGAACTGACCACCTTGAAGAGCTGCAGGTTGAAGTGAAGAGGATGAAAAGGGACTTGGAGGAGAAACTACTCGATGCACGTGGTGGGAAGGAGGTGCTGGATGTGGAGAAGCAGCAGCTGGTTGTGGAGAAGCAGGAGCTGGCAAGCAAAGTCTCCCATCCTCAGATGGGAGAGCGTGAGGAGATCCAGGCTTGGGCTGAGACATGGGCTGGGGAACTGGGGAAGGGGTACAGAAGATCAGAGACTGTTCTGTGTCCCTGTCTGGAGAGAAGTGACATTGGAGGGAGGAGAAACAATGATGAGAGGCTGCCCTGGTCAGGGATTTGGGGAGTGCCTGTCCTGAAGACCCTCAGAATATTCCCTGTTTATCCTCACTGGATACATCACTGCAGTTATCCTCACTGCAAACATCACACAGTGCATCTTTAGCACCTTGTTTGATCTTCAGGGACAGAGATCACTCTTGAATATATTCCCCAGCTTCCTAACACTTGAGATGGATCTAACAACCACCACAGGTCTCTGAGGCCTGTTCCAACCCCTCAGTTTTGGGACTGGGAAAAGACTCTACTTGGTTGTTGTGTTTCCACCTGTAGTTTTCTCACCAGACCTTGTCCCTCTGTCACCTCATGGGAGGAGGACACCAAGTCCCCAGGTGATGGTACAGGTGAGGAGAAGGGTGGGGCTTTGAGATGGGCCTGATCATCTGGGACATGCTTGAGGGTGATGCCCTCTTTGCTCTGGCACGAGCTGACCACCAGCATGTTCTTGTTTCTGCTTCAGGTGGAGAGGCTGAAAGAAGATCTTGAAGGCACAGGGAGAGAAAAGGCTTCAGAGGCTCCTGTTCCCTGCCTGCAGCTTCACTCCAGGCACTGCAGTGAATGTCCAGCCACCACCCACCACCTCCTCCACTCCTCAGTTTTCTGGAATGAGGAATGTTCTCCGTGAGGGTATCCCCCCTCCTGCCCTTGGCTTTGGATTTGAGGGAGCCTGTGCACCTCAGCTGCTTCCATGGGGATTGGCTCCAAAGAAAATTCTCAGCCAGCTGTACAACGGTGACTACCACACTGGGCTAAGGTAGGACCTACCTTTTCAAGGCCACCTCACACCTTGATCTTTCACCCCAGCAGGCTCATCCTTGTGTCTCCCCTCACATCACACTGGCTGAGGGGTGTCTGTACTATAAAAAAGCCAGGGTTTGCAGCAGTGGGTGATTCCCTCTTTGCCTCAGCAAGCAGAGAGGACAGGACAGAGCACTCAGGGACCTGAAGTTTCCAGAATCCATGAGGGGGGCCCGACTTGCATCAGGCTGGCACCTGCTTTCCTCTGCCACCTTTGAAGGCTCTCTGGGCTTGGAAGGTCTTCAGGCTGAGAAAGCTGGTGCTGTTCAGCCTGGAGAAGAGAAAGTTCCTGTATCTGAAGGGGCCTGCAAGAGAGCTGTGGTGACAGGACAAGAGGGAATGGCTTCACACTGACAGAGAGGAAGTTTAGGCTGGATATACTGAAGAAATTCCTCTCTGTGAGAGTGGTGAGACCCTGGCACAGGTGGTCCAGAGAAGCTGTGACTGCCCCATCCCTGGAAGTCCCCGATGAGGACATTATTTCCATATTAAACGGGTTAAATTCCCTGTTTCTGGGCACTGGGGGTCTCAGTGCAGAGCTCTGTTTGGGCACCAGGTGGCATCTGGATCTCTGGGATTGAATGGAGACTCCATGTCCCTGCTGCAGAGCCTGGCAGGGAGAACTGCACTCCTGGGAGTGGGTTTTTTGGGGGAGCAGGGTCCTGGCTGTGCTCTCAGAGAGGTCTGGGGTTGCCAGGGTGCTCCAACCCCTACAGAGTCCACGGGGGGCAGGTTTGTGGCCTGATTGTCACCAGCTACAGAGGAGCAGAGTTTGCTCCTGCAGCACGTTTGTGGCTTCCCTGTGTGAGCTGCTGCACTGGCCCAGCAAAGCCCTTGGCATCAGGAGTGTGGCCAGGCTGGCACTGCCCTTTCTCCACACTTGCTCCCATGGCAGAACAGCCCTCACACCCAGGGATTCCCTCTGGGGAGCAGTGAGTTTTCTGTCCTAATTGCTCATAAAGAATCACATCAAATACAGGTTTTTTTCCCTTGTTTTACCTGACTGGCCATGCTGTACCCAGCAGGGCTTGTCCTGCCTGTGTTGGTCACACAGGGCAGCTCAGGAGCCTCAGTGTCAGGTGGCTGCTGCAAACAACTCACTCAGGAGCCCCACGTTATCTGTATTGGGTTGTTCTCCATGTGAAACAGCCTGTGGAAAAGTTCTGCCCGTTTTTATCTGTTTTATTTTTTGGTAGGTGTAATCTAGAGAGGCAGGAGGTAGTGATATTGAGTGATCATTGAAAGGTTGTGGTTAGAGGGATCTTCAAAGATCATCTGCACAACTCCCCTGCCATGGGCAGGGACACCTTCTAGCCCAGGTTGCTCCAAGCCCTGTCCAACCTGGCCTTGGACACTTCCAGGGATCCAGGAGCAGCCACAGATTCTCTGGGCAACCTGTGCCAGGGCCTGCCCACCCTCACACGGAAGAATTTCTTTGCAGTATCCATCCAAGCCTCCCCTCTGGCAGTGGGAAGCCATTCCCTGCCCCTTGTCCTGCCCTGGTACAAGGTCTCTCTCCACCTTCCCTATAAACCCTGCCTTAGCATCCCTTATTAGATCCTCTTGTTGTCTCTGCCTGTTAAAACTCCCCTTCATTTACAACCACAGCTTTAATCAGTTGGACTCAGCATTAGTCCCACCACTCTCATCATACAACACTTCTTATGTCCAGTCTAAACCGAGTCTCTTCCAGTTTAAAACCCTCATCCCTTCTCTTCTCACAAGAGAGCCTGGTAGAAAAGCCCTCTCCATCTCTCTCATATATGGAAAGGCTGCAATGAGGTCTCCCTGGAGCCTCCTCTTCTCCAGGCAGAACACCCCCAGCTCTCCCAGCCTGTCTCCACAGCAGAGCTGTCCCAGCCCTTGGAGCATTCCTGTGGCCTCCTCTGGACCTGCTCCAGCAGTCCATGTTTGTTTTCTGCCAGGGATCCCAGGTCTGGATGTGGCACTCCAAGAGGGATCTCAGCAGAGCAGAGAGGGAAAATCCCCTCTCCCACCTTCCTGCCCAACTGCTGGGGGTGAGCCCAGGAGATACTCAGCTTCCTGGGCTGCCAGCACACCTTGCTGGGTCATGTCCCTTTTGTCACCCACCAGCATCCCCCAGTCCTTCTGCTCAGGGCTGCTCTCCGTCCATCCATTTTTGTTCTTCAGGAGGTTTGCAGGGCCCACTCTTCCAGCCCGTGCAGGTCCCTCTGGATGTGACCAGGCACAGTCCCACCATCTGATGTCACTGGTGATGACATTAAATAGTGACGGTCCCAATGTGGACCCTTGTGAGACTCACATGTTACTGGTTTCCATGTGGACCCTGAGCCACTGACTGTAACTCTTTGGATGCACCATCCAGACAATTCCTTACCCATCTATTAAGATCAGATATAGAAGTCAGTGACTCCACAGCTCCACAAGGCCAGATCCAGAAAGTATTTACCTCCTAACACATGGATTTCAAGATACCCTTAACAAACAGTGGGACTTTATTCACCCAGCTGGGGGTCAGGGCCCTGAGCACCTTGTGTGGACCCAAATCAGAGTTTCTCTTGAGACTGAAACTTCGGTGTTTTCTGACAGTCCTGCCCAGTGCTGTGCACCAGTCACAAAATTCCTGTTCCTGGTTCTCTGCACCCTCCAGGTGCTCACAGATGCATTTACAGCATCCCCATGTGCTTTTGGCATGTCCTCAGATTCCCAGGATGCTGCAGCATCCTTTCCTCTTGCCCGTGGATGTCTTGCTGCAGGGATTGCTGGCATAAGTATCTCCTCTAGCCAATACCTCCTTCCCTTTCCCTTGTCCATCCCGGTGTCCCCAGCTCCATCACCTCTCTGATGAGGCAGAGGCCTTTGGAATTCTGAGGCTGTAGCTCCCCTCTTCCTCCATCCATTCCTGTTGTGCCAACATTGGCTGAGAAGCAGCAGCAAACAGGGCCAGAAACTTCTCTCTTCCTCTGTTGCTCAGGAATATTCTCAGATAAAATGGAGAAATCTGTCCACAAACCAGGGAGCTGGTAAATCCAAAAGTTTCTGCTGAGGAGAATGAACAAGGGGAGCTCAGCAGGGTCCTTCCAGGATCATTCAGGTTCAGTGGGTCCTTTAGAGGTCTCAGGTCCATTCCTCCTGCTCCAAGTAAGGCTAATCCAAAAGTTAGGGATTGCTCAGGGCATTTTACAGTCAAGTTGGAGGATTTTCAATGACAGGAATTTCCCCAGCTCTCTTGATGTAACTGAGGTCCCTTCTCTGGTGTTTAACCACCCTTGTGAAAATATTCTTCCGACATAAGTCAGGATTCTCCTGGTTGGAGCTGGTAGCTGTCATCCCTTCACCTTCTCCCGGTTCCTGCTTCCTTCTTTCTCCGGGAGTGGTGTTGAACACACACTAACAGCTTCAGAGTACTTTGACAGGGTTCTGGGAGCAGTGCTGGTGGGAAAATGAATATTCCTTTGTCTTCTGAAGGAGGCAAAGCCTCTTTGGAGAACTTTTTCCCTAGACCTTGTGTTTCAGCTCTGCAGCACACGTGGGGTACCCACTCCCTGTGTCGTGCCCTAGGAGAGGGTTTTGAGCCTGTTCCCTGGAGTTCCTGGAAACTGGATTTACTCCTCACCTCACACATGCAGTCTATAAGTACAGGTAGAGTGCTGGCTGGTCTGGAAGGTGTTTATCCACCCCCCTCCTGTGTATCAGAGCCTGGAGAGAAGAACCTCCCACCTCACAAACTTTCTGTAGCACGGCTGTGTTTTTAGCAGCTCTTTTCACCTCACAACAAGTGATGGTGCTGCCTGTGTGTCTCAGACTGACCTTGCCTGATGTTTTAGGGCAAGCAGCACTTTTTCTGCCATTTCAGAACCATCCCTGGGACACCTGGCCTGGTCCAGCTGCAGCAGCCACCCTGGTACAAGTGTTTTCCCAGGTGGAGGTGGCGATTTTAAGAAAGGACATGTGGAAAAGTAACTGGGAGGGAGGTTGGGCTGTGTCCCAGGGCTGGATCTTTGGGGGTGAGGAGCTGCTGCTGTCCCCTTTGCTGCTGGCACTGTGGTGGCTTCACCTGGTGACAGTCACCTGCCACCCCTCACTTTTGGGGGAGCTGCAGGTGGCACGTTCACCCAGCTCTGGGGTGCAGCTCCTGCCTGTCCCAAGCTGCTGCCACTGCAAGGAGCACTTGGGGTCTTACTGGTGGGCTGCCTGCTGGTGTGTGGTGCTTACTGGGAGGCACTGGGAGCAAGACTGTGCCTGTAGTGCCCACCACACTCCCCCACCACGTTCACGTGGGGCACAAGCGCTGGGGGGTGGTTTTATTTGCAGTGTGAGCTCTGACAAGCCCCTGCCTGAGCCCTGAGTTGGCTCAAGGGGTTCCCTAAGTGATTCTTTGCCTCATGTGGGTGTCGGGGGGATTTTGCCGGTGGAACTGGGGGGGTTTTCCCGGTGCCCCCCTGGCAGAGTGCGGGTGTCCCCGGGTCCCTGCAGTGCCATTTCCATCCGCCAGATGTGCGCAGTTGAGCCGCGCTGGCTCCGTTCCCAGGGATGAGCTCAGAGCATCGGGATTGGGAGACGGGATCAGGTGCTCTCCTGACGCGCTGCTGACGCGATCCCGCATCCCCCCCTGCATCCCCCGACCCCCCCAGCTCCCCCCTCCCCCTGACCTCCTTTTCCAGACAAAGACGGGAAGTGATGGATGCGCACGCATTCTGCCCATCCAGCCCCCCCTTCCCTCGCTGCCCCCCCTCCCTCCATCCCTGCTCTGAACCTGGAAAAAACAGCTCAGCTCCTATTTTAAGGAGCCTTTGTCCTCACAAACAGCTTTCTTTGGGACATTTGTCTTTCTTTTTTTCTGCCTGTGACAAGAACATAATTGGGAGCGGGTCTCCATCTGCTGCTGGGAGGAATGGGAGGGGGGAGCAGGGAGAAATCCCCAGCCCTGGCACACAAAGGCAGCACTTGCCCCCCTCAGCTGGCATCACTGGCCTTTTGGGTGCTTAGTTATCAGGCATTTTGGGAGCAGCAACAGGGATTTGCAGTGTTTTGGGCTATTAAATGAAACTGGGATCTCTGGAGAATGGTGCAAGCCCCTCTCTGCATCCCTCTGTTGCGGGGCTCCTGCATCTCCCCAGTGCCCCCCACTCTGCCCTGTGCTCTCAGCCCATTGCTGGGGCTGAGGTTGTGCTCCCCCATTCCTCTCCCCTCCAAATCCCCTTCCCTGCTGGAATTGCAGGCCCAGCAGTGCCAGTGTACCCCAATCCTGGGCTCCCACAGATCTCCATGCCCAGACTGGGGTCCACCCTGATGTCTCACTTGTGCTTTCCCAGCACTCCCATGCTGAGTCACTGAGGCTGTGCTGGGAATACACCCGGGGTTGGGAGCCCCAGAGCCATGTTTTGCAAGCTTTTCAGTCCCCATTGCTCACAGGATGAGGTGTCCTGGCACCTCAGCCCTTGATGCCTCTTTTTTATGCAGCATCACTGCAAAAGCACCCTCTCCTCAGAACCCCCAGCCCTGCCAAGCTCCTGCTGTCCCAGTGCCACCCTCACTTGTGCCCTGCCATGCAGGGGGATGTGCCCATAATATACAGTAATAAAACTGAGGCTCCCTGGGTGTCCCATTCTGGATGTTCCCTGCTCCATTTGCACCCAGACACCTTGCTATGGCAGGAGCATCACCTCAGAACTCCATCTCTGGATCAGCCTCACCCTGATCCCACAAAAAGGGCTGTTCTCTGCCAGGAAAGGCCCTCAGAGGTATTTTTTGTAGTTATATAACCAGTGGGAATTTCTGTGTGCAGCTTTGGAGTGTGTGAGTGCTGATATCCCACAACCGATGCTGTGCAGGGCATCCCATTCCTGGCAGAATTCAACCCTTCAGCTGGTATTTTCCCTGCTGTCTCCTTTCCAAGTGCTTTTCATTTTCTAAAACTCCTTGCTTTTCTTCCTCATCCTCCTCAGTGTTTAAATTATCGCGAAGGACTTGGGATCCTGGATCTGTTTGTGTCTTTCACCTCCTGTCTGAGTGGTGCTTTTTGGCCCTTTTTGGACTGATCTTGGGAAAACCTTTTGCAACATTCACTTGGGAATTTTAGCCTCAGATTCATCTCTATTTGGCCCTACACTGACAAACTCCTGGCTTAAAAGCTGGATACTCAGGGATCAGCTTGCAAGGTTTTCCATGTACCCTTTTATCCCTAAACCTTTCCTAGGGACAACTCCTGGTCACCTCATTTCAGGTGGGAGCTGGTTGTCCCCTCATGTCCATCTTCAACCCTTTTTCCCATCCCTGGGCCCTCCCATGAGAGATAACACCACATTTTGGATGCTTATCCTAATGTGGAACTTAATATAGATGAGATCTATTTTTTTTGTCTCAAACCTGGGAAATTATGTAACTATCTAGGGCAGTGGCATTAATTTTTGGGAGCTGTGTGTGTAAAATATGTTGGTTTTAATGCAAAATACTGTCCTTTCCTAAGGATTTGGAATCTAACACAGTATGGATATTATAAGCACAAAAGGGGAGGGAGAGGCAACCAGGAGAGCTCAGGAGGTGACAAGGCTGCTGATATACTTCAAGTAAATAGAATTTTAGCCTCAGATCCAGTTGGATTTGTCCCTGCACTTGCAAACTCCTGGCTTAAATGTTGGTTGCTCAGGGAGCAGGTTTTGCATGTATCCTTTCATCCCTAAATCCTTCCTAGGGACAAAATCAGCTCACCCCATTTCGGGTAGGGGCTGGTTCTCCCCTCATGTCCATCTTCAACCTTTTCTCCCACCACATAAGACCTAACACTAAGTTTTGGTTGCTCATTCTAATGTGGAACTTAATACAGATGAAATGTAATGTTTTTTCTCAAAGCTGGAAAAAAAAATATGCAGGGCTGTGGCATTAATTTTTAGGAGTTTTGTGTGGAAAATATGCTGGTTTTAATATAAAATACCATCCTTTTCCCATGGATTTTGAATGTAACACAGCGAGGAAAATGTAAGTATAAAAGGGGAGGGAAAAGCAATCAGGAGAGCTCAGGAGGTGACAAGGCTGCTGAAATACTTCAAGTAAATAGAATTTTAGCCTCAGATCCAGTTGGATTTGGCCCTACATGGACAAACTCCTGGCTTTAAAGTTGGATGCTCAGGGAGCAGCTTTTGCACGTACCTTTTCATCCCTAAACCTTTCCTAGGGGTAAAATCAGCTCACCCCATTTCAGGTAGGGGCTGGTTCTCCCCTCATGTCCATTTTCAACCCTTTCTCCCATCCCATGAGAAGCAGCACAAAGTTTTGGATGCTCATCCTAATGTGGAACTTAATGAAATTTAATATATTTTTTTTTTCTCAAAGCTGGAAGGTTATACAAGTGTGGAGGGCAGTGGCATTAATTTTTAGGAATTGTGTGTGTAAAATATGCTGGTTTTAATACAAAACACCATCCTTTTCTTGAGTATTTTGAATGTAAAACAGTGAGGAAAGTGTAAGTATAAAAGAAGTGGTGGGGAGAGGCAACCAGGAGAGCTCAGGAGGTGACAAGGCTGCTGAAGCTTTTTAGACTAATATTTTGACTATAATAAATTTTTTACCGACCCAGTAAGGACTGGTTGGGGGTTCTTTTCCTGACTGGAGCCTGTGGGGCTGGAGCAGGGCTGGAGAAGTGTTTGCCCCCCCCCCCCCCCCCCTCAGCTCATCCAGCAGCAGAGGGTGCTCGTGCACTGCCTTGCAAATCCTTCTTCTCCCTCAGCCATCTTAGGAGAAATGTTTTCCTTCCCTGCAGTCTCCATTTTATGTTTCTGACGCAGAAAATGGAAAGGTCAGCGCTGGGAGGGGGCAGGACGGGGTCGGGGGGATGTGGGATGTGCTGAGCCTTCTCTTCTCCAGGATTCCTCAGCCACTCACTCCTCAGATGATTTACTCTCCA
>JAWWEU010000029.1:2356812-2379941 GCA_035583155.1 Acropternis orthonyx
TACAGGAGGGTCAGGAGAAGTCTGGAGAGAAATCTCCAACTCGTTTTACACAACCTACAGTGGCAGTGGGATTTTTGCTCATCATTTACACACAGGAAAGGGCAGGGATTTAAAGTAACACTGAGTGGCTGGAGCATGGTCAGAGAAGGGAACAGAGCTGGGAAAAGATCTGGAGCACCAGAAGCAGCTGGGGGGGCTCAGCCTGGAGAAAAGGAGGCTCAGGGGAACCTTCTCACTCTTGCCAACTCCCTGACAGGAGGGTGGAACCAGGTGGTGGATAGGCTGTGCTCCCAGGGAACAGGGGACAGGACAAGAGGAAACGGCTTCAAGTTGGGCCAGGGGGCGTTCAGGTTGGATATTAGGGGATATTTCTTTACTGAAAGGGTAGTCAAGCCCTGGCACAATCTGCTCAGGGCAGTGGTGGAGTCACCATCCCTGGAAGTGTTAAAAAGTCATGTGGGTGTGGCAATTTGGGGACATGGTTTAGTGGTGGCCTTGGCAGTGCTGGGTTAATGGTTGGACTGGATGATCTCAGAGGGTTTTTCCAACCTAGGCAATTCTGTGATCGTAACAGGCTGTTCTGCCTTTTGGCCTCAGTGGGGTCCAAGGCTCATCTATGGTTAGCATAGCCTTGCTGCCCCCCTCAGACCCTCATCAGCTTGACCTCTGCATGGCAGATGTGTCTTGGTGCTGTGACATGCAGGGTGTCCGTGTCCCTCCTGCCGTGTCAGGATTGGTGTCTGTGAGCAGCGGCAGCCCAAAACTCGTATGTCTCTTTGACCCTGGCACCACATGTGCTCCTGTACAGCACCTCATCTCTTGGTGACAGCATGCCCCTGACCCACTGACATCTCCCTGACTTGGTTTCACCCCTCTGGCCCTTTCCCAGAGGAGCGCTGTGTGCTCTGACCACAGGAAGCTCTCCTGCTGTAATCAAAACCCTGGGGGGACACTCACCACCGTCACAGCCATTCCAGGCCCAACTTCCCTTGGAGGGGGAGGATTTCCCCTTCCACACCTGCAAAAACAAGGGGCCCTGACTCACTGCCTACAGGGTGCAAGGGCCAGGAGGGATCCACTTACACCTTGCTCATGGGGGTAGGAGCTGCGCCAGGGGGTACCAGGCACATGAGCCTGAACTCTGCCAGTCCCTGTGGGAATTCCCTCCCCTGCCCTTTGGGTTTTCCCTTTTTTGCTCCATTCACAAGGTGATTTCAGTGCAGTGCAGTATCCGTGGGGTCCTGTCATGGTTGAACCCTGGCGAGCAGCTAAACACCACCAGCTGCTCCGTGACTGAACACCTGCCTGCCGAGGGGAAGTGATGAATGGATTCCTTATTTGCTTTGTTTGCATGCTCAGCTGTTGCTTTACCTATCAAACCCCTTAATCTCAACGCTCCCCCTTCCTGTTCTGCCTCCCACCCTGCTGTGGGGACTGAGGGGCTGTGTGGGGCAGAGCTGCCCACAGGGGTTAACCCACATCAGGTCCTGAACTTGGTTTTGGCATTTCTGCATGTGTTTGCAGAGGATCCTGCTGGACCCTGTGCTCCCTGAGTCCTCCTCCCCATGAACCTCCTATGTTGTTTTGTGGTCCCCAAGAGCTCTCCCAGTGGGATGTATTGTCCTCCTCCATCCCCACTTGTCAGGACATTTCTCCATCCCCCATCACAGCTCCCAAGGAAGACAGGAGCTCAGCATGTGAGCCTTGTCAGCTCTGATCTCTGATTCCCACCCTGCCCAGGCAGCTGTGTCTATTCAGCCACGAGCAGCTCCATCCCTAGACTGTGAAGGAGTGGGAAAAGCCGCCGGGCTTCTCCTTAAAGGAGCCGTTGTCGGGGAATGAGGTCAGGGAAAGGGGAATGCCGAGCAGCTCATTGAGGGACCATGGCCAGGCACTCACACAATAGCTCAGTGTCCTCCCCCGGTCTGGCTCAGCTCTTGTCCCACCCTCAGAGCTTCAGCTGGATGATTTGAAACTGGTTTGTGGTTGAAGTGACTCAACCCGTGTCCTTTTCAGTCACCTTGATGTCACAGCTTTGCCATTTGCTCCCCACCGCACGGGGAAGTGAAGGCAGGAAATCAATCACAAATCCATCACTGCTGGCCCAGGCAGCCAAAGGAGAGAGCCAGGACTGAGCTGGGCTGGATGGGGGGGATGTGACTCTGTTTTCTCAAATAAGAAGACACTGGTGCACAGAGCAGACACTTGTCCCAGTGCTCAGGCTGTTCCCTGGGCTGTGGGAGAGGAGATGATGATGGAGCCAGGGGAGCAGGGCAGGTTGCAGCTTTGCCAGTGGGCAACATCATGCTGGGACAGAAGTCCGTGTGTTTTGGGTAGAAGGCAGCAATTTCTGAGTGTTCTTGAAATGTTTTGTCAGTCCTGTCCAAAGCCACTGAAATCTCAAATGAGATCTGCTGGGGATGATAAAAAATTAGCATCTTTGGGCAGGGAGTTCCAGCCTAGCAATCCCTTGGTCAAGCCATAAATATTCTTTGCCCAAAATGCTACTTATGTTCAGTAACTCCAGTGTTTTCCTGTCCTGCTGCTGCAGCAGAGGGCATGTTGATAAAGCCCACCTGGATTTCCAAAGGGGTCTCTTGCAATCTCCTAAAGAAGCTGAGCTCCCATGGGAGGAGAGGGAGGTTCCTACATGACTGAAACCTGGTGTTTAACTGGCTAAAAGGCAGGAAACAAAACACAGTAGGAAGACTGTGAATAGTAGGAATATTTCTGACAGTATTTCAATAGGAAAAACCAAAAATCTCCATGTGAAGGGATGCAGAGGGATCTCACCTGGGTGCTTGGTGGCTTATAAGGCCACAAAGATGCTCTGAGGGCTGGACCACCTCTGCTATGGAGACAGGCTGGGAGAGCTGGGGGTGTTCAGCCTGAAGAAGAGAAGGCTCTGGGGAGATCTGAGAGCCCCTTCCTGTGTCTAAAGGGGATCCAAGAGAGCTGGAGAGGGACTTGGAGGGACAAGACAAGAGGGAATGGCTTCCCACTGCGAGAGGGCAGGGTTAGATGGGATACTGGGGAGAAATTGTTCCCTGTGAGAGTGGGCAGGCCCTGGCACAGGTTGGGCAGAGAAGCTGTGGCTGCCCCATCCCTGGGAGTGTCCAAGAGCAGGTTGGACAGGGCTTGGAGCAACCTGGTCTAGTGGAAGGTGTCCCTGCCCGTGGCAAGGGGGTGGAACTGGAAGGTTTTCAAAGTCCCCTCCAACCCAACTATTCTGTGATTTTTCTGATCTTGAAGGGTTTGTTCTGCCCTCTGTGTTTTGCCATTTTAACTCCATGTACTCAGGGATGCTCCAAGCTGACCATTTCCACTTGGAGCAAAACACAGGCCGTGTGGGGTGTCAGTGCAATGTCAGCCAATTGCTTTGCAGCAATTAAAACCCCAAAGCCCCCTCAGATCTAGAAATCCCTGGGAAAGGAAGGAGAGGAAAGAAAAGCAACCACAGTTGTGGCTTTCTCTTTGTTTGAAATGCTTTGTGCTGCCTGCAGCTCTGGTTCCCCTGCCTGAGGAGGGACCTCGTGAGCTAGATCAGGTGCAGGCTTAATTCAGGAAAGGGATGTGGAGGAGACATATGAAATTATAAACTGGAGATGTTTTTCTCCACTGTAAGTAAGAGCTTGAATGAAGCTGGGAGGGGCAGCCTTAAATGAAAAGCTGTCATTTCACAGCCCTCCCCTTCACAGGATGTTGCGGATGCTTATGGTTTACCCAGGTTAAAAAAAGCAATGGAATACATTCATGGAATAAAAAGGTGGGAGGATGTGAGAAAATTCACCGGTGAGAAAGATGAGAGAGTGTCGGTGGGGGTGTGAAGAAGTAATTGGGAGCTGCAAGGAGCGGAGGGGAAGGGAGGAAAGGAGGGAAAAAGGGAGGAAGCAGTCTGCGGGTTCATGCTGTGCTGGGAAAGGGGTTGGCTGAGGGGAGAGACGGGCTGTGGGAGGAAGATGACTCTGCCCAGAGGAGCAAGAAGCTGCCGCTGCAATTAGAGGCTCAGGAGAGGAATTGGGAGCGTGGGAGAGCCTGGGTGCAGAGCAGGGCCCTGGGGGGAGAAGGGGCTGCAGGATCAGAGGAGGGTTTGCAGAGGGAGGAGGACAAGCAGTGCATTGAGTACAGGCTGCTGCTTCCTTTCAGCCTTCTCTAGCTTTGCCACAGCCCAGCTGGCAGCCGGGGGGACATCCTCACCAACTCTCCCCCCCCTTCCTGCTGCAACCCTGAGGGGATCCATGCACAAAGCCTGGCAGCTCTGAATGCTCCCTGTGTTGTCTGCACACACCAAATGCTTCATCTCTGCTCAGTGCCAGACCCCTGAGGGGCTGTGACCCATCAGCAGCACCCACGCAGGGCCCACACACGGGGGGGTCCAGCACCAAAAAAGTGCCCACCCTGACCAAGGGGCATCTTGCCAGCAGGTCTGGAAGGGGAAGGGAGGTGGGAGATGGCCAGGTTTGGAGGCTGTTGGTCTGTTCCCAGCCAGGCTATGTGTGTCACCTCCGTGTGTCAGACCTGCTGTGCACAGGGAACAAGTGCTGTCAGAGTCAAGCCCTGTGCACAGCTCTCTGTTTTTTGGGGTGGAGGACAGACCCATAAGTGATGCCTCCTGCTCACTTTGCCACAACTCCATGTGGGGCAGGGAGAGGCAGATGCAGCAAGGAGGGGTGAGGGGGAGCTTCAGGGGTGGAGGGTGAGAGAGGGGAGCTGAGTTTGTGATTGTTATTTAGCAGAGTCTCCAAAAGAGATTTAAAAGAGTCTCTTTTAAATCCTGTAGCTTGTCTGCTCTGCACAGTTTCGTGTGCCTGCCTTTGGTATTTCAGGAGCTGGGGACGACAGCACGGAAGGTTTTCAGCCCTGAACGAGTTAATTCCTCACTCCTGCAGCGCCTGGGCAGTAACTCGGCTGCCGCTTCATATTCCTGAGCCGCTCCCCTCCCTTCTGCCGTCTCCTCCCAGTCGTAAAAGTGCATCTTCCAAGGCACTGCAGGCAGAACGGGGCCGTGCCAGGGCTCAGCTCACCCCGTGCCCTCGTCCACCGAGTGCCCCGGTGCCCGATTCGGGGTTACTGCCTGCAGCGTGGCGTCATGAGCTGGATGAGCTCAGGCTTTAGGCTACAAAGGCTTAAGGCTGGACACTGTCTGTGTCTCCTTACTGGGACACCAGCACTGGGAAGCTTAAATGGATAAGGACAAAGTGTGGAGCGTGGTGAGGGAGGGGGAGAAAGGGGGTGGGGGGGCTGTAATATCTGCCAGCACAGCCCTGCGAGAGCCTGGGGGCAGCATCCTCCCTCAGACTGCCACTGTCCTCTCCCATGGGATGCACAGGGGATGCACCACCTCCTAAGTCCCATTTGGGTCACAGTTTTGCCCATCAGGCACTACTGTCAAAAGTACACCTGGGGTGAAAACAGGTGGATGCCTGAACCCTTAGTGTGATGCATTTTGCAGGCTCGATCCCCAGGTGGGAATGTCTCAACTCCCCAGTGTCCTTCCTGTGCTCCGATTGCTCCTCCAGCCCAACCATCTGTGGCCCCTGAGGAAGGTGGTCTGTGCCAGAGCTGGCCTGAAGGAGCTTTCTCCTCCTGTTTTTAACATCACCTTGTTTTCAGAACCAAGCAAGACCAGAAAAGCCAGCAAGGTGACAAGAGACGGAGCATCCCTGAGGAGACAACAGAGACCATCAGCTGCTCAAGCTGGACATTGCCCCTGGACAAAGGCAGAACAATGCCCAACCTGTGAGAGCTTTCCGTAAGTAAAATACAGTTTCACTCTGGGACGTGCATGATATGGAGGGTAATTTATCTTCCTTCTTCCTCTTGGGACTGTTAGTGGCAGTTTTTGTGTCATTTTAGCTCTCTTGTCCCGTCTCTGGTCTGTCCCTATAGATAGCTGAAGGTTCAAAGGCTTCAGCCAAGGGGAGGAACATCAAATGTGGTTCTCATGGTGCAGCAGACAGGGCAGAAAGGGAGGGACAGAGTAAAGCCACAGCCTTCCCTGTGTATGGCTCAGTGCTGGGGTGAGAGTCAGGGACCACAGGTCTGGTCTTGCACAGTGCTGGATCCTGGTGGAGTTTACAGTGGGAACAGCTCTGCCCCAGCTTGTGGCTTCCAGGTGTTGAGTTGTTTGCTTGTTCTAATTTAACATGTTTATAACACTGAAGGAATAGAGTGATCCATAACAGCCCAGCATCATCAGGGACTGGCACACAGCCTGACTGCCATCACATCCCTGTGGGAGCAGACAGGCTGATCCCAGCCCAGGTAGGAGCTGGAGTGTCAGGAGGGGGGAGAAGGAAATAGGATGGCTGGGAATACTCTGGAAGAGAAGGCAGGCTGGCACCTTCCAATCTGGACGAGCCACCCAGAGAGGGCTGACCTAACACAGATGGTGCAGCAGGGTCTGTGGGCATGGCTGTGGTCACCTAGCACAGGGCAGGCTCTTTCCTGAAGGATCTGTGCCCATCAGAGAACTGCTGGGAGCACTGGTCCTTCCCAGAGTCCCACTGAGCCTTTGCATCTTTTAATATACTCTTCATAGACTCCCAGAATGGTTTGGGTTGTAAAGGACCTAAAAGACCATCTCGTTCTATGGGCAGGGGTACCTTCCAGCTTGCCCAGAGCCTTTATATTCACTAATAATACTTGCTCAATAGTACTAATTTTCATACCATTTTTCATAGCATTTTGGGTGTTTGTGGGGCTTGTTACCACACCACGGGCTGGAAGCACTGACAAAAGGCTGAACGAGGTGAGCGTGCCCCCTGTGCCAGGTCAGCCCGGCAGCCCCTCCCAGCACATGGCACGGCCACCAGTCCCCTCCCGGCAGCGGCTGCGCTCGCTGAGGCTCTTTGTGCAGGGCACAGTGGCTGCTCCCTGCTCCACATGCACTCCATGTGTGTTATCCCACTCCATCCCAGCTGCTGGGCTCCCGAGTGCAGACCCAGCGGGGCGTGAACCCTGGAGAACAACAGCGAGCCCAGCGGCTGCGCCCTCGGGGTGAGGTGGGTGCTGCCTGTGCGCAGGAGCTTTGTGCTGGAAAGTGAGAGAAATGCTGATTTTACAGAGGAGAAGTGCTGCTGTTTCAGCCTTAGGCAGCCACAGCCCAGGGACTCCCCCCACACTCAAACCTGGGTGAGCCGTGGTCCCCCTGTTGCTGCAGCGGGTGTGGGACGGAGCACTAAATACAGGGCTTGACCCCTTCCCACCCCCCTGGGAAAGAATTAGGCAGTCAAAAAGGGCAGGTTGGATAATTAATGTATCAGTGATTCTCCTTTCCCAGTGCCTAGGGCATCAGGGGGCTCCTTGGGGGGCTGTGCCACCCTCAGGGTGTGGGTAGGCACTGCCAGGCTGGTCAGGGCAGGCAGGAGCTGCCAAGTGTCCATGGCTGCTCTGAGCAGCCCCAGAAAGCTGCAAAATGGGAGAGAAACTGGGATACGTGAGCTGCATCTGGGCCAGCCTGGAGCCTTGCCTGGGAGCTCTGTGTTTTCTTGTAGCAGTTCCTTTCATCTAAAGCCTTTTTTTCATGGCTTTGCAGCTGTGGGAGAGGGATGCTTTGGGAGTGCTGGCTGAGAGCTTGTATGTACAAAAGATGGAGAAATAAACATGATTTTTGGTACAAAATTGTGAGTTTTGCCTCTATATCATAACTTTGCTGGTGCAGAGATGAACCTGAAGCCTTATGGCACTGAGCTGCAGGGACCTCATCCAGGTTGGAGTGGCCAGCTGGGGAGCTGGAGCAGATGTGGTGGGCTGAGTGCTGCTACCACATCCCAGGAGAAGGCTGGAAATCCTGTCCCCTGCACCAAAAATCCACCTGGGAACACCTGGTGTGGTGCCTGAGAGCCCAGACATGGAGTGGGCTCTGCTGGATGGAGATGTCCCAAATGCCAGGTGGGTGGGAATTGGGGAGGACAGGAGCTGCCCTCACTGTCCAAATACTTGCCATGATGGATATTCCCCAGGGATAAACCAACAAGCAGAGCCCTGGTCACACTGCTCGAGCCTTTCTTGTCCCCAGAGGTGTACATGCCAGTGTGACAGCTCTGTGACAGCAGTGTCCCTCCCAGTGACCCCACAGAAAGTCCTCCTGCTTTGCTGTCACGCAGGCAGCACCAGCCCAGTCCCCAGCTGAGTTTAGAGGTCAAACCAGCCAGAATTGGGCCAGGCTGCAGCTCCCTGCTGCTCTGCTGGAATGAAGCACGCCTTCTCCCAGATGGCCACTTTGGAGGGACAAATGTTCATCCACGTGGCCCTGGCTTGGTGGCACAGGAGGAGTTTGTCCTTGGGACTGGATCTGTGCAGGGGGCTGGAGCCAAGGGGGAAAAGCTGTATCCTTTGTGCATGGACAGCCAAGCCTGGGCTGTTCTTCTGGTCCTGGAGCCAAGTGCATGTCACAGCAGCTGTTTTGGTACCAAAGTCCTGCTGGCACCTCATGGTAGGTATCCCAAGGGGTGTCCAAACCACACCAGTGGCCAGCTCTGTCTCCTTCTGGTCAGACAACCCTGCCTTTACTCCCTGCCTGTGGTGGGGAGCAGACTTTGCTCCTGTCCCTGCCTCCATGGCTTTGGAAAGGTGGTGGTAGGACATCACCAAGAAGGTCTTTAGTGTCCTCTGGAGCTGCTCCAACCCCTCCTATTACAGTGAGTTGCCACCAGCACCTCATCCTAGGTCAGCCTCTGTGCCTTCCCCATCCCCCCAAAGGCAGTTTGGGGGGGCATGGCCACCAACCAGGCCTGTGTCCCAATATGTCCCCTCCTCTTCCCCAGCTCCCTCTTCTCTTCGAGGTGACCCCCAGCAGGTGTGGGATAGAGCCAGCCAAACAAGCATGGGCTCCATGGGGCTTTTGGGAGTGGGTCCCCACAGGCATGGACACACAAGGGACTGCTAGGATAATTTTAAAATGAGGGCAGAGACCTGATTATTGCCCTAGTTTGTGTCAAATCTCGGTTTGGGGTTTTTTTAGAAGCCTTTTGATGAGCTTGTCAATGACAAGTTGCTAATTGGGGAGTGGGAGGCCCATGTTGTCCTCTGAAAACAGAGGGGGGAAAAAAAGAGCTGGGATAAAATAATTGCTTAAATCTGGCACTGGGCCTGGCCAGAGGGACCCAGGGGATGGAGGGAAGCCAGGTTGGGGGGCCTCAGAGAGGCCATGGGGCTGGGGCTCAGTGAGGGGGTGGGGACACCCCAAATCTTGGGGTGGGGGCGGGGGGGGCATCAGAGATCCCACGAGCTTCATCAGGGAGATGTGCCCCATCGCCCTGGGGTGTTTAGCAGCGGGGGAGGAGACTTGATTTCTAACAACATGAGGCACCCACCACCACCATGTGGAGCTCCAGGCTCCACGGTTTTTTCATTCCACCCTCCCCAGTATATTTATTGATTTCGAAATTCCCTACACGTACTGCTGGGCTAATGAGTACATTGCAGAGCACAAAATAAAACACAAGTTATAAAAGGATGGGGTAGAGATGAAAAAAAACCCAGGCTTTTTAAAGTATTTTTGAAGGTTTTAGCTGTGCAAAAACCATTTTCTTCCAGCACCCCAGTGGATTATTTCATGCACCCCACTGTGGGGACCCTGGGGTTGGAGAGAGACAGCCTGTCCCCCTCCCTACCTGGCACCCACGAACCCCTTCCCCTTTCCCCCTGTTTCCCCTCACCGGATGCTGCCCTGCACAAAGGAGCCTTGTCTGCCTCTTCCTCTCTCTCTCCTCCCCATCTGGCTGCTCTCCCTCCCTGGCGCCCGTCCCGTCTCACTCTGCAGAGCGAAGACCCTCCTTCTCATTCCTCTCTGCGGGGGTCCAAGCCCCCCATTCCCCTTGCAGCTCACGGGGAGCCTCCTGGCTGTGCCCTGCTCTGGAGGTGGGTGGGGAGGATGGCAGCGTCCCCACCCCCGGACCTGGCACCCACCCCCATCCCGGGACCGGCCGTGCAGCTGCCGCCGGAGCGAGGGGCGGGCGCTGCTCCCCAAAGCCCTCTGGAGCCGGGATGTCACAGCGGGACCTTTCCCTCTGGCACCACTCGGCTTCACCGGCTGCTTTCCCTTCCCTCTGCCAGCCGGGCTGTGTCACTTGGGGTTCACCGGGAAGGACTCCCCTCAAATCCTGAATCAAATCCCGATGTGTCGTGAGCCCTGTGGGAGAGGAGGGGAGTTCCCCCGGCTCTGTCTCAGCTCTCCAGCCTGAAACTGGCAGCGGCTTCTAAACCTTGGCCAGCAGGATGTGCTGGGCGCTGTAACATCCACTGCAGCTCCTCTCCCCTGCGAGGGGAACGTGCCCCAGCACAGCTGATTCCGCTCCCTTTCCTGCTTCCAGATGCCCCGGGCAAAGCTCTGGATAGTTTTGCCATGGAAAGACGAGGCAAAATCCCCTCCCCAAACTGGACACGACCGCTTTTGGCATGTGCCAAGGGGAGAAGGACAGGGCAGGCAGTGCTGGGCACGGGCAGCCCCTGTGCACTGCCCAGGGAACATTTTGGCCAAGACTGGCTTTTCTTGGCAGTATATTTTTTGGCTGGGGCTTTTCCAAAGCCCTGCCTCTGGCCCAGCTCCCTGGGGCTAATGAGGGCTGGGGACATCCCTGAGGGAATTAGCCTGGCTTTGTGCTTCCAGGGACTCCCCAGGGATGGCTTTGGAGTGGCCAGCACTGGCTTCTTGGGGAGCAGAGCGGAGTTGCTGGCTGCAGAGGCGGTGTCAGACCCCCGGAGTCAAGCACATGGGCTGGCTCTGCCACCAGCAGCTCGGTGACAGTGACCGGGGCAAGTCCCACCCACAGCACCACAGGGGTCACAAGTTCCCGGGGCACCAGGGTGGACACACAGCACTGTCCCCTTGGAGCTCAGCCCCTCCAGTCACACCGTGTCCCAACAGCAGTGCCTGTGGAGTCTCTGTCTGGTTTGACTTCACCCCTCCTGGCATCACTCTCCTTCCCTGCCCTTCCTTGCCCTCTCCTTCCCTGCCCTTCCTTGCCCTCCCCTCTCCCAGCTCCATGACTTCAGGTCCTCCCTGGCTCCCCGGCACTGAACTCCTGCAGCACCCGGCCACCAGCACGGCTGGGACAAGGGCTCTGCCCTGCGGGAAGGAGAGACAGACAGACAGACAGAATGTTCTCCCAGCAGCTCATGCCACCGCACAGCAGAGGCCACTGTGAGGTCACACAGGCTTTGAAAGGGCAAAATCCCACCACATCCTATTTTGTCCGGGTCTCCCACAGCCTGGAGAGAGGCTGAGGGCTGGTCCTGCTCCTCCACGTGATGGATGAGGTCTTGGCAGCTCCCGAGTCCCGATGGAGCTGGCTAAGGGCAGGCAGTGCCCTCCCTCCACCCTCTCCTTCACCGAGGTCACAAGGTTTCAGTCAGCAAAAAGCAAATTTTATTCCATCTATGCACATTTTTATTATTATTATAAATAATAATAAATCAAAGTGTCAGGAAGTGGATTTATGGAGCAGGAAGGAACTTGGAGGACGGTGAAACACCTCTCTCACTCCCCCTGGAATGTGAGGTGTGAGAGGAGCCAGCTGTGCCAGGGAAGAATAAAATCCCAGGGGATGTGATGGTGGGGCTGGAGGGGAGCAGAGCAGGGAGGGCTGCAGGAAAAGCTTTCCCAACAAACCCCCCAGCTATGGACACCCACTCTCCTAGTGAGTCCCTTTTGGACCTTTTGTATCCCAAGCACTGAGATTTCCAAGAGCTTTTTTACTGCATCTGCTGCTCTCCCTTCTGAGGCATTTATAGGAGGAGAAACCTCCCGCTGCCACTGGCTCCCAGGGCAGGCTCCAGCTCCCAGTGTCTGTGTCAGACCCAGAACGACCTCCTGACTGCCTTTGGGGACCCCAAAGGGAGGGCTGAGAGGGAACTGCATGAAAATTCAGCTTTTTTGGTCATTTCCCTGCCTTGTGCTTTGCTGGGTGAAATCATGGCTGAAGGAGCTGCCTGATAGGACTCATCCCGTGACTACAGCCTGATGCAGGATATGGCCAAGTGACAGGTCATCTCAGCTCACAAATCCAATGGGAAACTGAGTTGGCTCAATTCCTTTTTTTTTTTTTTTTTTTTTTTTTTGCTTTGTTTTTGTTGCTGTTTCCTTTGATTTTTCAAGGTCAATTGGTCAAAAAAGTGACTACTGTAAACAAGGGCCCCACAAACTGGTGACATGGGGACAACACTGCCTTTGGCATCTGGATGCTGCAGCCCTGCCAGGAACAGGAGACACACTGGGGACAATCCCCAGTGAAAGGACAAGGGGGTCTCCACCACTGTGTGACCTGTCCCTGTACCAGCAAGAGCTCTCAGCCCCTCTGCCTGTGGAGCTGCCTGGGGCTTCCTTGGTCCCATGCCATGTTTGTCACCTGGGAGAGTGACAAGCGACAACAGGGAGAGGGAGACAAGGTGCTGAGCTGATCCCAGTGTGGGGGAAAGGAGATGGAGGAGGGGGAGAAATAGGAGGGCATCGAGATGGAGGACATGAGCCCCTCCTGGCCGTTGAGATTTTCAGAGCATCCCAGTATGGACACCCTGGACCAGACACAAGGTCTCCCTCTGCTCGCTGGCTGTGCCACCTCAAAGTTTGCCGGTGAACACACACACACACACACACACACACACACATTGACTCACACTCACCAGGCACACCTGATGTGGGGGAGAAACAGCCACTCACACCCCACACCAAGCACAGGGGCTGTAACCCACAGCCAGCCCCGCTCCAGCCAAGAGAGTCTCTCTGTCCTTCCAAAGGCTGGAGGTGAAAGACCAACCCTCCTCCCCCCTTTACCCATTCCCATCCCACATCCATGGCCGTCCCCTCCTTTCCAAAGCCAAGTCACCCTTCCTGGGAGTGATGCCTCTAATTCCCTGGAGCAACTGATGGGAGCTTTATCTTGCCACCCTCTTTGCATCTTTTCCATCAGGGCTGTGATTCAGGCTCTGTCTCTGCTGGTCTCCCTTGTCGCAGCACCTCAGCTCACTATGCTGGAATGAGCATGTTCCTGCTGCTGCCTGTCCCCGTTAATTAGCACGGTTGACCGGGTTTCCTTCATCAGCACTAATTGGCCAGGTCTGTGTCTGTGCCTTTCTGTTCCTGGCTCTCGCAGTGCCCTTGGGTGAATTTAGTGCAAGAGAGAAGCGAAATGAAATGAAGCTCACTGTGCCTCCTTTGCACACATCCTTACACCGACACCCACAGCTGGGGGCACGGGGACACCGTGGGGCTCACAGCACTAGAGGGGCTGTGGCCTCAAACCAAACCCACCCCCACAACTCTGAAAACCCTCTTTGCTCACCACCAGTGATGACCACGCTCTCTTCCTCCACCCACAGCCCCCACCACCAGGCTCTACGTGCCCAGTGGCATCACCAGCAAAGTGGGCAGTGATGCCCAGTGCCCTGTGATGGCCAGGTAGTGGGGACGGCCTGCAGGTGGTACCTGGAGGTGCTCAGCCCTGCTACCCATCAGCTGATGGTGGATGTGATTGATCCCCAGCATCATCCCCCTGGAGCTGTCCCTATTACACTCCAGATGGTCCTGTGTGGAAGGGCCAGCAGCTCCAGGGCTGGGGTAGAGGACACAGTGTCACAGGGCCCCCACAGCACCAGGTCCCTGCCCTGTCACCAGCCTGACACTCGTCACCTCCCCTGTGATCTGGGACCACCTGCCCCAAAGGAGGATGCTCTGGTGAACACATGTGTGTGTGCCCAGGGCTGTGCCCACATGCACAGGGAGGAGAGGAGGGATGGATCTGGGGTGCATGGGGATTTGGGAGGGGAGGTGTCCATCTGAGAGGTGCATGGGGATTTTCAGGGGTCTCTGTGGAAAGTGCAGCAGGATGGGGGGTGGGTGGGATCTCTGTGGGGGGACTTGGGGAATGTCTGTCAGCCTGCAAGGGAGGTTCGAGGGGTGCTTTCTGTTTGTGAGGGCAGACTCGGGGACTGTTTGGGGCAGCAGGTGGAGGCCACAGAGCTGCAGCCTGGATGGAGACACCGGGTAGGGAGGGATGGGAGTACAGGAAGGGGGAGCTGCACCCTGTGCATCTGGAACCTCCTGCACTTTACCAGCAGGAACGACCAGCCCCAGTCCCCTCCCGCCCCCATCCCGGGCTCTGTCTGTCTGTCTGTCTATCTCTCGGGGCTGTTCTGCCCCCGCCTCCTCCACCCTCCCCCTCACATCTGGCCAGCAGCAGCTTATTTTTTCCGCCACGGTTGCGACACCCCGAGCCACGGGATGTTTTTCTTCAGCGTGTGTTCGACCCCCCCGCAGGGAGAGGGTGTGTGTGGGGGGATTATCTTGGCCGGGGGAGCTCTGGCCTGACGCTGCTCCCATCCATCCTCCCCAAGCACAGAGAGGGGAGCCTGGGCTCCACCCAAAGTGAATCACACCAGCATTGGAGAAGGGACAGTGCATCTCTGCTGGTGATAGAGAAGGTGGTGGGATCAATCCCCACTGGGTCTGGAAAAGCATGACCAGATCCCTCCGGGGGAAGAGTGACCAGATCCCTGCCAGCGATGGAGAGGGGTAACTGGATCCCCTTGGGGATGAGGAAGGGGCTGTAGCTGGGGGCATCACCATCTCCTCAGTCATGACCCACAGCCATGTCACCCTCCACTCCAAGGCCTGGGGGACCAGAGGATGGGGATGCCCCAAGAGCCGGCCTGGAGGACACAAGATTGGGGGTGCTCCAAGACCATTCCCACTGCTGGGGCCAGGCTGGGGCTGATCCCTCCCACCCCCACCAGAGGCAGCAGAATCAGGATGGACAGGCCCCCATCTGTGCCTCGCTCCTCCCATTGGAATAAAAACTTTTTCTTTTTTTTTTTTTTCAGAAGAAACCATTTTATTATTTTTTTTCCCAAAGAAAAAAAGCAATATAAATATTAGAGTATAAAACTTGCGTGTAACACATCGACATTGGTCTATATGGGTATAAGAAGGATATAAGCATATATATAATATATAAGTATAATTCAATATTAGACACATTGAAAGGGCAAACGTGTTTTCATTTCACGTACACTCGGAGCACAGACCACATGGAAAGAAGATACAGAGAAAATTGAAAATACTGATGTCCACAAGTTAGTTACTGCAATTAAAAATAACACGCCACTAAATGCACAACACTCACTACGCTACCTCAGATTGCAGATTAAAAAGAAAATATAAAGACTACGATTCAGCTACAGCATTTCTAGAGGAGGGGGGGAGGGGCAGGTGGCAGCTGCAGGGGACAGGGTGGGAAGCGCTCCCAGTGCAGCCAGAGCCAGAATTGGCTGGATCCAGATGAGACGCTGCTGATGCTCCTGCTGCCCTGGGGTTGGGGACGGGGGGGTGGGGTGGGCCTGGCTGAGAGGGCTGGATCTGCTCAGGTGAGTTACGTGTTAGTGATTAAAAAAGGAAAAAAACAACACACACCCCCTGGGAAACTCGGTGCGGCCCCTTCCTGGCCACCCCACAGCCCCTCTCCTCACTCTGGCTACACAAAGCCCCCCTGTGCCTCCCTGGAGGGCTCAGAGCCACTTTGCTATGGGAAGCTGGCCTGGTGCAAGGGTGATGGGCATGCAGAGAACCTCTATTCCCCATCCTTCGATTCTCTCTGCAGGGTGGAAAGCCCAAAGCCAGCGAGAGCATCACCTCCTCCAGGCTGGCCCCACGTGGTCCCGTGCGACATTCCCCCAATTACTGCCCCCTGTTTTGCAGCATCACCCCCTGCTCTTGGGGTCCCTTGTCTGGATCTGGTCCCCAAATGCCACCAAAACAACCATCACTTACTCAGTCACCAACTCTGCACCAAAGCCATGCACCGGCAGCTCTGCGGATCCCACCCCTTCGGGCGAGACCCCCGAAAAACTGCCTTACAGAACCGCCTTATCACCCCAAATTACCTTTGGGGCCCAAATAAGAAGCAAGGAGTTTCCCCATCCCGCCTAACCCGCCCCACCCCCTCCCACCCCTTCCCCGGGGGCAGCCCCGGCACGGAGGCTCGGGCTGCTGCCGGCGCGTTCACACCACGCTGCGTGGGCATGCGAGGACTTCTCCGGGTCCGTGGAGCTACTGCGCTAGTGCAGGTGTGAGGTGAGGGACGTGCATGCAGACACGGTGTGCAGAGACGTGAAGCTTCGCCCCCGTGTGTCCCCTCTGGCAGGGACCCCGCCAGGCAGCTGCCTGGGTGAGGGGAGCGAGGCTCTCTTAGCCTTAATTCCATAAGAACATTGACTGTACATATAAATATTTACTGCAAAGAAGGTTTGAGATGTGTCTGCTCTTCGGAGACCCCTAGAACCGCCGGGGCAGCTGCCGCACACCTCGGCATGCTCCTTATCGAATTCCCTGCCTCACAGACATCAGGAGGGCTTTTACTTTCTCATATTTCAGGCCATTAGTGGTTGCACTTTGAAAAAAACCAAAAAACCCAAAAAACCAAAATGCTTAGGATGCAGCTTTGCCATATTCCCTTTGACTCATGCAATATAAACACTTTTTTCCTTTGTTTTCGGGTGACAGGTAAGCAGGAACTGAAGCACTCCCGACCAACTTCCAAAATCCATCGCTATCATTAACTTGGGGGGATGAATTTTACAAATGGAAAATTTAAGAGCAAAGAACTGGAGCATGGGCTCTAAGCTAAGAACTTCCTTTTCCGTTCCATAAAATGATCGAGGGGCTATAAATTAAAAGATCCACATTAAAATTATTTACATTGGGCAAAGCCGAGCACAAGCCTCGGACTACCTGGGAGCAAATCAGATCCAAAGACGTGGCAAAAGACCATCCGCCCTTGCATATTCTAATACCCCAGGGATGGTATAAAACATTATTCACAGGGCACTTGTTTGTGTTCGGTTTAGCTTCCAGATCGGTTTCCATCATGAGATCTAAGAGCAGCGAGCCCCTGCTCCCAGACCTGATGATGACGAGATACATTCGCAGCATTTCCTATTTTTGCATCACCAAAAAAAAAAAAAACCCAAAAAAAAAACCCAATTGACATTCGTCCTCCGGCCTGGGCTGTGGTTTGGTTTTTTTTTTTTTTTTTGGGGGGGGGGAGTGCTGGAGCCGGCTGCCCTGTAGCTCTAAGGTCTCCTTCTTTTTCTTCTTCTCTACTTCTTCTCCTTCTTCCCGGATTTCTTCTTGTTGCCTCCGGCGGGGGCGGCGTTCTTGGCGTCGCGCTTGCCGGCGGCGTTGGTGAGGGTGGCATTGCTGCCCGGGATGTAGACATTCTGCCGGTAGTCAGGGACGTGCTGCAGGGTGAACTGGGGGCCGTAGCGGGCGCTCAGCCCCATCGTGCCATTCCCGCCTCCCAGGGTCGAGTTTCCATCAGCAGCTTCTGTAGGGAATGCCAGAGGGAGAGGGTGGGGGGGGGGGGAAGAGAAGGGCACGTTGTTAAAGCCGGCTGGAGCCCACCCCAAGCCTCAGCAGCACCCGGGTGCCACCAACCATCACCCTTCAGCACCATTCACATCTGCACCGTGCGTGCTGGGGAAAGCGGCACACACACCCTCCCCCTGCCCCTGAAATTGCCCATTACAAACATATCGTGCAGTTGCAATCGTTCATAATGCATTAAGGGAAATCCAATATTTATTTATTTTTCCGCCGCGTTTAAAACCCTGCCCTCGGTATTTCTCCAGCCAGGTTTATTCACTGGAGCAGGGGCACGGGAGATGAGAAAGAAAACCCCTCCCTTGCAATACCGCAAAATGGCTCTAGGAAGCCGAGCACGAAGGAAATCAGTGACAGAGAGCGGCTGATGGTCCAGATCTGGGAGCAGGGGGAGGGGAAGGCAGATTCATTCCTGTCGCTATGCAAAGCTCCAGCACGGAGAGAGAGAACGCAGGAGTGGGGGAGGGGCTCAGGACCCCCCTCGGGATGCCGGGGCTCTGCTGGATGGTGGAGACCAGATGGAGATGGGGGGATGCGTGGAGGCAGGGGGAGAAACGAGCACGGGGGGATGGCAGGGCTCAAGTGATGCTGTTGCCATGAGCTGCTGCACGATCTGCTCCGGGGCAGCTGCCTGTGCGTGGCTCACGGCGGGATCAACGCACAGCCCTGCTCAGAAATTATTTGCTGAATCCCACACTGTGTATCCAATCTCAGCATTTAACTGCCTCATGCTCATGGCTGTGGACAGGCTCTCCTGGGAGGCTGAAGAGACCCAGGAAGGGCACCCAAAGGGCCCAAGGCAGAGCCCAGGGTTGCTGCTCTCTCCTTTCATAGGCAGAGAGACTGGGGGAATAAAGAAAAACAACGAGCAGAACTGGTGGGCTGGTCCCCTCGTGTTTCTCCTCGCTCCAGGCCAGCTCTGTGCACGCCTCTGTGTTGTCTTGGCTTTTCCCTAAGCAGATGGAGGTGACTAAGCCAGCCAGAAATCTGGACAAAAAGCTGGACCGCATCCCATCAGCCCCTTGAAATACGGCATTCCCTCGCAGGGGTCGGAAGTATGAAGGAACTGCAGTTTGAAAAGTTACAGCTGCTCTGCTGGAGCAGGAGGAGGGGAAAACACAGCGAGGCTGAAAACAGGCGTGATACTGTGCACTGGGGCGGGGGGATGTGGTGCACAAACACAGGGACCCAGCGTGGGGAAATGCCACTGCCCTTTCCCCTGTGGAAGCATTCACTGCAGGAGAACTTTTCCAGAGCCCCTGTTTAAAAGGTTCCAGACCTAGCAGGCCTCTGAGGACCTTGGGCTGGGGAGTTGTATGTCTATAAGCAGCAGCTCATTTAATTAACAACCAACTCAACCCCACACCCATTGGGGTGTTACAAATGCTTCCCATGGGATGACATGACTGGAGATGTGCAGGGACCATCTCACAGGTGGACTACATACTCCAAGACATGAGGAAGATTGTTTTTTCTGGGCTGTTCCAGCTGGAGACAGCCCGGTTAGAGGTTTGGTGGACTTGCACATCTTCTCTTCCCTGGGTATTGCTGCTCTTTGCCCCCCCTGGGCCATGCCAAATGGACCAGGGCTCCGAGCAGTGAGGGGCAGGGGGTGCCAGCACCATTCAAGTCCTCATGAATTAATTTGCAGTCTCAGCACAGCTTTCACCAGGGAGAAAGAGCCACTGGTGAAGTTCCCAGCCTACCACTTGGTCCTGGGTAAGGCTGAAGGGCTGTTTCTAGGTAACACTGACATTAAGGCTGAAAAGAAAAGAGAACAGGGACAATAGAAGGTTATAAATGGGCACCGAGGTGCTCCTGCCAAGTAAGGCACTTCAGCTCTTGTTGCTGGAAAGGTCACATTCAGCCTTTACCAGCAGCCAGACATTGTCCCAAGTGGTCCTGAGAAGCTAAAAAATAATTTGGGCTTCAGCAAAAATAACCAGCTCAGGGCTCCATCAGCTGGAGGCAGCCACGGAGCATGTGCTGCTGCAGCTGCTGGCGGGGCTTTCAGAGACCCCAACATAGTGTGTCTGTCCTGCCTGGGGGGAGAAGCACCTTCTCAGGCTGCCCTTCTCTCTGCTCTCCCACCATCTCATGGCACCTCTATAAATTCTCGCTGGAAGCCAGAGTATTTTAAGGACAGGATGTCTGCCCTTCAGTGTCTGGTGTCCTGGAGCATCTTGTGCTCCTTGACATGTCTTAACAGCTGCCTCTGCCCACTCAGACCACTCAAAACACTGGCTTTTCATGTTATTCCCAGCTGCAAGGGAGGAAAATCCAGAGGAAGGATGCCCGGGAAGGGAGAATAGAAGCCCTACAGCAAGGTTACAGCCCTGGGGGGAAATCAGCTCCACAGGTACTCTGACTTGGGAGGGTGATTTAACCATTTAATCCTTGGACCAAATGGATCACACAGACTTGGCATGGCAGGGCCAGCTCTGCCTCTTGCTGAAGTCAAGGATAACACCTGGCACAGGGTAAGGATGTAATCTAGGGCATCACCTGTGTCACTGTGTCCCATCTGCCACCTCGGAGCTCTGACAGAGAGCTCAGTGGCTGATAGTAAGAGATAAGGTTTATTTAAATAACCAGGAAACATCAGCCAAGGATGGGCAGCACAAAGCTTAATGGGCAATTAGCATTGCCCCTAATCAAAGCCTGCTCCAATTAACACTATTGGCTTAGAGAGAGCAGAGCAGAAAGGGGGGACAGAGAGCAGGGGTGACATGAAAGCATTGTGCTGGTGGAAAAAACTTGTGCTGTGTCCCCATCCATCCATCCATCCATCCATCCATCCATCCATCCATCCATCCATCCATCCATCCATCCATCCATCCATCCATCCCAGAAAGGAACCAGCAACGGCAGGAAAAAAATGGGTAAGGAAAAGCCATTATCTAGTGGATGGATCTGGTTTCCATCAACCCCCTGGGATGACTGAAGCCGTGGGAGAGTTTAGGACTACTTGAGACTTGTGGATTGGGAGGATTTGCTGAAATAGGGCCCGGGGCTCTGTGGAAATCGGTGCTTAACCTGGAAGGGACCCGCTCAGCTCTGATTCTGGGGACTGCTGGAGCAGCAGCCAGAAAAACAGCTTTATTTGCCAGCAAGGAAACCGGACCTGGAGGCTCTGGGTGATGATAACCACGTGCAACCCCAAAGGCTGTTTTTCCATGGCTTTTTTTTTCAGAGCAAAGACACATTTTCACATTGTTTCTTTCTCTTGAGTGTAAACAACTCCCTTGCCCCAGAACTTCGTCCCCTTCCCCAGCCACAGCAGCTGTCTCCAGGCTGCCTGGTGTCTGCTGAGCAGCAAAGTTCAGCTGCAGCAGCTTTCCAAGAAAGCAACACCAAAGCCATCCCTCCTCCTCCAGATTCCTTCCCTCCCAACAGCTCAAAGGAAACATCCTAAGCATTTTGCACAGGGTTTTACGGCTGTGCTGTTGATTCTATTTTTAAATCAAGGAGGGGGGAAAGACTTGGAGGTATTTATAAATAAAGGCTGTATGAAAAACAGCCTCTTTATCCGTAGTGCTGCACGGAGTGATAATTGTACTTGTTCTATACAAAGCCATGGAGACTGTGGGTGCATGGGAACACCCTCCCTGCCCACCACTTCCACACAGCCATAAACCAGAACAAACCAACCCAAAATGACCCCAAACCACCCCCCTGTGACTACAACTGCAAAGAGGCAGCAGCAGCCAGTGGAGAAAACATTAGTGAGTTCATGGCTCAGCAGAGAGACCCCAGGAGCATCTCTGGACAAAAGGCTTGATGGGGATACTGAGTCAGTCAATTACTGTTTCCCTGGCCCTGCCACAGGCAAAACTTCCTACCTCCTCACCTTACAGCAAGTTGCAACATGGCAGTTTCATTTAGTGTGACCTCTGGAACCAAATATTTTGTAAAACATCATCTCAAGACTGGCTCTCCTATGTAACACAACCACATCACAAGGCAGGTGACGTTCTGTCCACTATACAGGAAATATATTTTGGGTGGAAGAGGTGTGTCCCTGTTTACAGCAATCTGGTATCTCTGCCTGAATCCTTCCTGACCCCTCTCCCTCTGCAGGGTAACACAGACAGTGCTTTTCCACCGGGCTTTGGGATCTGTTGAAGCAGGACTTTTGAAGCCATCCCAGTTAATCCAGACAAACCAGTCCCACCAGCATCTTATCTAACAGCAAGAACCCAAGATGTCCCTGCAAGAGCAAGTGTCGTGGTTTTCCCACACGTGATGGACACCAACCATTTGCTGAAGCCAGGATCATGGCTTGGAGCACCTCCGTGTCAAACTGGTTGTTCGGCCAGGCTCCAGCTTCCTCTCCATTCTGGGAGCTTTGGGAAAAGAAAACAAACAGAAAGTTACTGCAGTTCAGTCAGGAGGAGTGGGCTTGTCCACTTCATGCTTTAAATCCTTCTATTAAATAACACTCAGGAGTCAAGATCTTTTCAGAGGTGTCCATCCCTCACCAGGCTTTTGAAGAATAACCACTAAAAGCACTTGGAAACTTGGGTAGTGCTTTCAGCAGCACCCACTTAACTCCTGCTGACTTCAGAGGCCACAGGCAGCACCTCATCACCTCAAAATTGCACCAACACAAGATCAGAGAATCACAGAATGGGTTGGGTTGGAAGGGAACTAGACGATCATCTAGTTCCAATGTCCCTGCCAAGAGATATAATGTAATCCCTTCCCAAAAATATAATGCAATATCATAAAAATTGCTGTCCTAAACCCCCAGAGCTGTATGCACCCTTATATGATTGGATCCTCTGTCCCTTTTGCAGGTTGTGTGAGTGGATGCACTTTTCAAGCTGCAGCTCCATTCTGCAGCTTCATTTGTAAGATGGAGGGTGAGAAAACCTCGTGGTGTGGTGGGCTTTGGAATCATGATGGAGCCAAGTGCCAGGCACCATAGAACTTGCTCTGAAGAGAGTCCCCAAGATCAGCTGCCAGCTCTGCAGAGCCAGCAGCAAACAGTCCTGGGGAGGCTGGAGCACCAGGGAGAGGAGAGAAGGGAAGTGGGCACCTGCCTTGGTTCCCTGGCACTGGCTCATGGGGATGCTGAGCACCACAGATCTGCCTGGGAAAACTCAGGGGATGTTGTCAGGCTTTGGCTAAGGAGGTTTTGTGACTGAGGTCACAATCAGCAGTCTGTGTGCAGTCTAACAAGCCCTGCTTTCATGTTTGCCAGGTGTCAGCTGTGCTCAGCCACTGTTTGCTGGTCAGGGCTGTGCTCACAGAGCCCCTTCAGAGCCTTCCCACTTCCTAAACATCTCACCAGCTTCCTGGGTCCTCCTCTGCTCTGTCCCTAAGTGACCGCATCACTCAGACCATCGCTCTCTCTCCTCTCCCAGCTCAGTGCTCTGACCACCCACAGCTCTTGCCACCCACTGGGATGCCAGGATTTGCCCCTTGGCTGTGTGCTGGCTCCCCTGGGATGAGGGCTGCTGTGCTCTTGCAGCTGGGAGCTCTCCTGAAGTGAGATGGGGGGCATTGGAAAGCCCTTCCCATGGAGAGACCTTAGCCCATTTCCCAGGAAAATATTCAAACCACCAGGCTACAAGGCACAGAGATGGCCTCCTCCACCACTGTGGTCCCAGCCCTCACACCCTGGAACTGCCAAACCCTGAAGCACTGCCCAGCTCCTGATGCCCTGCTCAGACCCCAGCACACTGCTAAGACCTTAACACTCTGCTCAGGCCTCGATGCCCTGCTCAGACCCTGAATTCCTGCTCAG